>CM008284.1:1432364-1841073 GCA_002319775.1 Fagopyrum tataricum
GGAATTAGAGTATGGAAATTGTGTAATCCTGTTGAACTTCGATTATAAGGATTATAAGGATTATGGAGGATAAAAATCTCATTTTTACCCCTCTTTCGTCTAAAAAATTTTTAACACGTACTTTTTTGTAATTCTACTCACAATCATATTCATTTAACCAAACACTCATTTCACTTATTTTTATACTCATCTCCTTATTTCTTCATCTAAGTAATTCTCTTCAACTTCATCTACGTAATCTTACCTTACCAAACAGACCCGTAATCTTGTGTGAATAATTGTGGTTGTAATCAGGATGCGGAAAGTGAATGAACGATGGCTTGTTCCATGAAAATTTTTTCATTCAATAATTTTGTGTTGACCATTGGTTTCCCTTATATTATATGATGGATTCGTTTTCATGTGACTTGTTCGTCTAACTTACGCTTCATTTGGCAGTTGAGAACTGAGGTGAACAAGGTCCTGGAAGTAGCTCGTTCAGGGAAGCTAATCGGTTCAAGCTTAGAAGCAAAAGTTTATCTTCACACAACCGAACCAAACCTATCCACAAGGCTGCATCAAATGTGCTCATCAGACGATAACGCAGACGCACTGCATTGCATATTCATAACATCACAGGTTACACATTTTCTCAAAATCAACCTTAAACATTAGATCTCCTTTTCAATATATTTAAAGTCTTATTAGATTTATCTCCTGTACAAAAAACACCATAAACAGGCTGAATTGGTTCCTGATTTGGAGAAAGCATCAGCCATGGATATACCATACAGCGGAGAATATCTCATCGAAGGGGATAATAGCAAGGTTTGGATTGGTGTGTCGAAAGCTGAGGGCTCGAAATGTGAGAGGTGCTGGAATTACTCTGTTCAAGTGGGTTCTTTCCCTCAGCACCCGACACTCTGTAGTCGTTGCTTCAATGTTGTCGCACTTCAACCGTCTCCAGCTCTGGCTGCAGTAAGCTGAAGAATCAATTTACAAGGTTCAAGTTTTGTTTTTCATATAGCATTGTGATGTGCAGGTGCACAAACACATTGCTTACTGTCTAAATGAGGATGCACTTCTTTGGTTTATAATGAATTAATTCAAAGTGATCATAAATTATAAAAGATTCATCAGGGAATTGGGAAGCAGTTTTAAAATCACTCGAATCGATTATGGATTTGAATCATTCTGACTCATCTTTTGAAATATTTAGGTCATTGATTTATGATATGATAAGCTCGAAACTTGGTAAAATTGCAATGAAATTAAATGAATGTGATGGGGAATGTTGTTATAATCAATAACATTGTATATAGCAAACTAAAAATTGATGAATATACAAACAACTATATTCATTAAAGTTGAATATTATATGCTTCATATTCCAATTTATATCCAAACAATGTTATGTTTTTATATTAAAATTGTGCTTGCCATTTGTAAAATATAAACACTTTTATCTTTCTAAAAATTGTACTTTCTCAACGGTCTGTAATGTAAGAATTGTATTTGCTTGAAAATGTAGATGTATTATCATATGATATTGTTTTATTTTGCTAATTGTTTATTTATGAAAAGCTTATTTCAAATGTTATTTATTTTTATTCACGCGAAAAAGTTTCATAGACTATTGTTATATCTTTGTTATTTGCGAGAATGGTGATACACGTTTAGAATAATCATTATGTCAGAGATTAAATAAGAAGTAAAAACAATAAATGGTGACTTAGTGGTGCAAGTGGGTCAAACAAACGACTGCGGGGTGACGTAAACTAAGGGCGTGTGTTTTATTAATTAGTTTAAGCATTTTTATTTATTTATTTTTAAAGAGTTTTAAAGGTATTAAAATTCACTGAAAAAAATCGGAAAGTGCTTGACGGAAGGAGGTTTGTAATACATTTTATAATTTATGTGGTAAATTTACAAAAATGAACAAATTAATTAAAAAATTACAAATAAATTAAAATTTAGAGAGGTATATTTGTAAAAAGAAAACAAAAAAACTAATGATCTAAAAGTTATTCTCGAAAGATTTCAAAAAATACACTTAATAATCTACTAAAAGTCGTAATCTCTTACGCAAACTATTATTACCAAACACTTATTAGCTCTTTGTTCTTTTACAAACTACGGAGAAAGCTAGCCAGTAGCCTCTACTAATACCCTGAATCTCACGTTAAAAGACGTATTTGCATGAAAACATGTATCTCATGCGATTGGTCCACCAGATTTTAACATGATAACCGATCTAAGACCACTGACCAGTACCCTTAAGTGGTGTAAAAGTTATATTTTGGACTTACGTATACGACGCATTTGCACTCGAATCAACATGACTGTCACGTAATTAGTCCTCTGGAGTCTGGACTTCAACACAAGGGTGTGTAAGTGTAGCATATGTTCATCTTCTTGATGATTTCACTAAAAACAGAATATCAACTCAGAAAAGATAATTCCAAACAAACTTTTGGATTGAGATTTACAACAGTAATCATATGAACCAAGTTTGCCATCATAAAATGCTGCTATACTATGAAGACAAAGAACCAGTATGATAATAAAAAAAATTGTTGGCAAACAAAGATCAAATTTGGCATTCAAATGCTTACTTTGGTTGTAAGCACACTCAAAAAGAAGAAAATAATTCCTGTTATGATCAACCTGATAAAGTGACAGCTTTATATGAAGGATGAAGCAAACCAAGTTCATCCTTAACCTCAAGAGGACTTGCAGTTTCATTCTTTACTCTCTTCACTTTCCTACTCGCGAGGGAAGTATGCGTAAACCCGTACATTTGCAACATTTGATTGTCCCCAAAGTTATAAGCTCTATCCATCTGCTTCAAACATCTCTCAACCGGATAATCCCCGAATTTCCCACAAGGCTTGCAACCCACAAAGTGAGTTACCAATGGCCATCTATGATCACCGAAACCCGGATGGTAGTTCTCAATCATCTCCTCGTATCTATCAACCAAAATCCCCCAATAACCATGAAGGTAATAATGATTCTCGAGATATACTTTGTTACCCCATTTTGCTCTTTGTGTTGCCAATAGATAAACCATTGCAGATTGATCATCAGCTTCGAATACTGGCCGGTTTTTCAGCTCTCTTGTCAGGATTTTTCCGGCTTCATCTCTAATCTTTCCTTTCGGACCCATTGGAGCCCAGTCATCGAGCAAATCCAATGCCCATTGAGTGTTCCTCAGCAAGAAGCTTCCTGTGTTCAATCCAATCCAATTTTTCTCATCATAAACCATTTCATTCCAACCGTGCATCACCAGATTTACATCTTTGTATCTCTCCCATGGAAGCTCAAATGCCATGTCAGTGAACATAGCATCACTATCCATCCACCATAAGAACTCAATTTCTGGGTGAGAAAGCAATAGTTTCCTGATTAATGGAAGCTTCGCCCAAAAACCAGCCATCTCAGCATCCAAAAGCGCAAAATTATAAAAGATCTCAATTCCATGAATCCTGCAGTAATCAATCTTATTCTTAATCGATTTCAACAAGTAATGGTCACCTACTGGATTCTCACATGGCTTAGGGGATGATCCAGTCACCAGCAAAACCCTAGGTTTATTAGGTTGCAGAAAATTGGGGAAATTAGGGTTTTCCTTGAGCCAATTCGCCCTCTGCTCATCCCAATCAGATATCTTCGGACCCAAACTATACGCCTTATTCGGATCTTTCTTCTCCTCCGGCTCATCATCGATTAAAATCTTATTGATGTCGAACATATCATAGCTATTCGGATTCACCTCTTGCTTTCCGGATCCAGACTCCTTTAATTCTTCTAGAACACGACGATTATGCGTGATGTGAGACTGAAGCAGCTCTAGATCCTGCTCCGGTGTACCGAATTCGCCGGCTCCGATCATTCCACGTAAGACAACTAATGTAAGCCCGAGACAAAGGATTGTCACCTTCGCTTGCTTGACTGCTCGCCGGAGCTGTGCGCTCCGGCGAGTACCCAGACACCTCTCCAACATAACTCCTAGATCCGATTCGGGTCACAATTAGTACTTTTTCACTGTTTTTTGTGTGATTTGTTTGTAGAAAAGCTTTTTGGAAGATCTGGTATAAGTATTGCAGTGGATCTGGAGATATGGATGAATTTGTCGGTAGGAAAGAACAGAGGAAGAAGGAAGGAATTAAGATTGGAGAGTGAGAGAAGCTGGCGAAGAGCTGGACAGAGTCTTTTCTTGATTTTTTTTTTTAATTGGATAAATTTGGATCCATATTAAGCGAGGAGAAGAACATGGTACGCGTCTCTCTCTTCCTTAAAGTATTCCTTTACCCTTGCATGAACTTGTCGGAAGAAGGCTTTTTATATTAAATAGAAATTAAAATCAAAAAAATGAAAAAGTCAAAATTAAAATTAAAATCCCAATATATAAAAATGAGATATATGCCTATGGTGTATTTTACATGCATTCACTGGTACAAATTATGTGATATTTTCCATTTATGTGTGTACATATTAATCTTTATAGTAGATATTATTTACTAACGGTTTTGACAAGCTATAAATAATATGTATATTGGTTTATAATGAATATGTATCAGATTTTGAATTTTATTTAAGTAAATATGCTTTTACGTGTTTTAGATTTATTTTACATTTTATTGTAGTTTAAAAACATAAAAAGTAGCCCACAATAATAACTAGTGTGAGATAATTCAACTTTACTATAAAAAATAAAATTTTATTTTATTTTTATAGTTATTTTGAAATAAGAAACCCATGTATAGTTTGTTTGTTATGTTTTCTATAAATATGTTCAAAATTCAGGCAAAAAATATATACTTTTTGGTTGTATATAGATCAAGCTTGGCTCGCATTCTTGTTGAAGTTTTCGGTATCAGAAGCGGGATAATGAAAGCAGTCCAATTAGAAATAGAAAACGAAAACCTCGTTATAATTAAATTGATTAATCATATTCCAAAATCTCTTTGAAAAATCGTTCTACTTATTTCTGATATAGTTTTTTTTACTCGGAGGATTTGTTCAAATTTTGTGTGCTCGATTTACAGTGAAAATATATAGTGTCCGATAAATTCAACAAAACGGTCCATTTAAGCTCTACTATTGCTACAAACTTAACTCTTGAAATGAAAGTTGTTATCTGGAAACATGTTTAGTGTACATCTAAAAAAAAGTAATCAAGTATAAATTTTCCATTTGTTATTTGTAAAAAAATGTTTTTGTACAAGGAAAAGTAGAAATGTTTGTAAAGATTACAATCTAATGATTGGGAGTTGTTTTAATAAGATTGAAATTCTGTAAGAATATTTTTTTATTTTGTGTTTAAAAAAGGTTTTTGATGGTGAGCAGAAAGTGGCATTGACAAAAGAAGGTTGAACTTGTGCGTAGTGCATTCAACCCGTGAATTCAGGAAGAATATGCCACTACACCGCGTTTTGTGGGCAAAATCTCATGTTAATTTAATAAATCTTTTAATTTACAATCATAATTATGGATCTGATTTATGGGAATTTGAAGCTTTGAAGTTATTGATTTTGATAGATCGAGAACTTGTATCCCTGTTACGAGTTCGACGGAATCGTCGTTGTTTATTGTTTTTCTCGTAAAACACTATAATTTTAATACTTATTTAGTTATTTATTTAATCTCAACCAATTACATATTCCACGTTATTATTATAGGAGATCTTGATTGGTTGAGAGCCCGAGTCTTTAGCCTCACCATTGTCCGGAAAAGGGATCGTTTTAGTGATGATTTCAAAAAGTAGAAGCCCAAAGCTATGAATAGGACGGTGCAAAATTGACCCGGACCGGAAAATCGAACCGGTCGGACCAGTTTTAAATATTTTTTTTAGGTTTTTTGCAAAAAATTATTTTTGTAATTTATTTATTTTATTCCAGTCTGGTTCCCGGTTCAAGTTTTTGAAAATTCCGATCCACCGGTCCGGACCGGGACCGGAAATTCCGGTTGCACAACCCTAGCTATAAACATCGCTCTCCACATCAACCATTGACATTTTCAGGGAAATTTTGAACTTTTTTTTGTTGGTGACGATGATGATGCATTTTATTCATCTTAATAACATGGAAAGGAAAGAATTGTTGCATATGCAGACACTTGCCCCATTCGTGTAAAATGTAGATTGTAATTGCAAGATACAGACACAAATGACTACTGTTAAAGGATCTAATAATTTGTTTCCCCACATAAAAAATATATATATAGACAAGTAGGAGCCAAGCCAAAGCAGTGAAATATAATTAACAAAGAAAGCTAAAATGGAAATATAATTAACAAATAAAGCTAAATTTGAAATTTTAATTCAAATATAAATAGGTTGACAACTTACAAGCGAAAGATAAACAGACCAAGCCAAAGCAGGCGTAACAAGAACACCCGCAATTAGGTTAATCATCCTAAAATTCTCATAACAAGCATACAAAGACCCGAAACCCACCAAGGAAACGACCCACCCGAGTTTAGCGGATCTAATCCCAAGGACAGCAGGGTGCCACATCACGCCGGTTGAGATCTGTGACACGTAGATTGGCAGCGCATCTGAATAATTTTCTGCTTTATGGGCCTTGAACCCGTCTTCGGCCCAAATGATCCAGCTCGCTAGACCCATGAAGAATGCTGAGCCCAATGTGCCTAAGTGGATCGTCGAGATGGATGGGAACCATATTGGCTTTGGAAGGGATTCGTAGTTTTTGCTTGACGGGAAGAGGAAGATTATGATCGCCGGCCAGAAGAGGTTGGAGAGAAGGATGATTGTGAGTGATTGGACGGTGAGTCTCCGATGGGTTTTGGCGGCGGCGGCGGTGGTGGTGGGGAGGAGTGGGGATTTTAAAGACATTGAATTTAGGAAGGTAAAAAGAGAGGGTTTTTGAAGGGTTATATTAACGCTGAGAAAGATATTAATGAGATTACCAAAATTGGGTGTGAGTAAATTCTCGCCTCTTTACTAGTTGATTCCCTAATTTGTTGGCTTAAGAAAGCTTGCTTTCGATTGTAATTTATAATTGTAGGAATACATTGAAGTATTATTTTTCTTCATTCACATTGAGTTTTGTTGTTGTTGAAAAATTTTAAAAAGGAAATTTTGGTCAATTACCATAGATTGGAATTTTTCAGATTTTAAAAAGATAATTCTTAAGGTTCAATATTAAGAGAATAGATCGTGACCATCGATTTATTTTAAACGGTTAAGATTTGTTTATTAGGAGGATATTAGGCAATTGATATAAGGAGAGGATCTTGATTCCATTTTTTCACACTTTGTTTAAGAAAATTTTGTGTATTTGCACTTTTGTCTTATTTAGATTATCATTAATGTTTTTAAAATTTTAAATATTGTGTAGGAACTTTAAACTTTTTCGAAGTATATCATTCTAATATTTATGAACTAAAAAATATTTTAAGAATGATAACGGTTGCAAGTTTTTTTGATGCATTTAAACACCGGTAATATTTTTAATTGTTCTTCGTTTTGAATGTCACGTTTCTTCATATTTTCATATTATAGATTATTAATTCTTTTAACCATGTTATTTTTTTTGTTCTTTAAACGGGCTTCATTTATTATGATATTTACTGAAAATTAAATCTCTATCGTAAAAAAATGGAAAATGGTTTTGATAACATATATGAAATCCTCAGACACGGGTTAACCAATAAAAAAAACCCAATGTAGGGTGATATACTTTTCCAAAATTTACTTCGACTTTTGAGTTTTAAGACACTACCTACAATGAAAGTATGAAACTGGATGATCTTAGGCGGGAAAAACTATAATTTGAAGGTTGTGACTTGTGAGTTGTGAGGAGTCAATTGGACACTGTGCCGACAACAATGGCGGACAAGCTCTCCCGCATAATCTCCGACTTCCGCAATCTCGAAAACTCCGGCTCCTCCATCTCCCAATCAGCCCTTGTACACCTCCAATCCTTCCTAGACCAAGCTCTCCACGACGCCGACGATGCAGAGGATCAGCCATGCCTTCTATGGGAAGAGCTTTCGACCAACAACATCTCACTCTCCTCCTTCATCAATCCAATCGCTTCAGCTATGGACTCCGGACCCGTCTCCGTCTCTCTACTCGCATGTAAGGTGTATCTCTCTCTCATTTTATCCCCCAATTCCCCCGCTCTATCTCTCTTCACTCCGATGTCGTTTCTCTCTCTTCTTCAATCGGTCCGTCGAGCGCTGAAGAAGAGGAATGCGTCTAGTTCTCCGGTTCCAGAGGGCCAGAGCAGTGCTGGTAGGGGTGGAAAGGTCAATCGGAGGGGGCGCGGAGGAGGGCGTAATCGTGGTAAGATTGCTAGGGTTTCGAGCATGGATTGCGACGATGAAGGTGGAAATGACGAGAACGTGTTTGATGTTAGGGTTTTATATGACGTGCTAGATAAATTAGGGCTTGTTCTTGAATTAGTGCATTTGGATAGATTTCCGGATAGTTTGAAGTCTTTGGTTCAGACCACTGCTGAAATTCCTGTTCTTGGGCTGGAATTTTTTGGGGCTTCTGGGAATTCCAGGAGGCTTTGCGATCCCTGTGAGCAGATCTTTCTCCAGGTTCTAAAGCCTGAGCATGGTGATGTAACTGCCACTGCAGGTGAGGTGTTGAAGTCACTGTCAGCATTGATTCTCTTGATTAAATCGCCAGCTAAGACATTTGCCCTCGGATTTGTGACAAATGAGATGATGAGCGTGGCTAAGTACTCAGAAGGTGTCAGGAAGGCAATGGTGAATTTGCCAAGGTATCTGTCACAGAAGGCCCCTGAGAGGGCTGAATCTAGGGCTGCAGTTGTGGAGTCTATCATGGAGATAGTGAAAGCTATGGAATTTGAGGATCAAGTGGAGTTTGTCAATTATGTCCTGAAGATGTGTCAGGGAAAGCCGCAGCTGAGGTTATTGTCTGTTGACCTTATTCTGATGCTTGTGATGTCGGTAAAAGATCCATTTGAAATGAGCTCAGATGATGGAATTGAAGGTTCATGGGGATCAAGGTGTCTGGAAGCTCTCATAGACCGCTGCTCGGATTCAGTTGCAGGGGTTCGAGCTAGAGCCCTGACAAACTTGGCGCATCTTGTGGGAAATCTTTTCAGCAATGAGGCAAGTGGCATGGTCTTGAGGCAAGCACTTGGTTTTGGAAGTGATGGATCCAGTAGGCAGGATATTAGACTAAATGAGCTTCTGAAGAAAAGGTGTCTGGATGAGAAAGCTTCTGTTAGAAGGGCATCTCTCCTTCTTATTACCAAATTGGTAGACCTTTCCGGAGGCCAATATGATATTGAGATTGTGCAGGCAATGGGGATGGCGTGTTCAGATGCACTAGTTAGCATCCGAAAAGCAGCAATTTCAGCTCTGTCAGAGGTTATAATCTTTCCATTAGAATCTGTATAATAAATTTCACTTTGCCTAATCACCAAATTGGTAGCTTCAACAGTACTTACGTTCAATCTAATTTTCCTTCATTACAAGAAATAAAGATGAATCTAATGGAAGTTTATGGCCATTATTAATTAATTTTCCTGTGAGATATACATAGTTTGTTCATCTAGTGACCTTCGAATGCCAAGTAGAAGATCACTGTAGAAACTCCCATGGTTTGTTTGACACAATATGCACTATATAGAAGATTCATACAGTAGTAAAAATAATAGCCTGTCATTAACATCCTAAATCAACCAATGCATTTCCAGCAGTTGCTTTATAGATTAATCCACTTTATTACCTCCTGGCCCTTGTATCCTTTCAGTTTGACTTTTCTAGTTATCTTCAATTTTGTTTTTGTAAGTTTGTAGGAGTTTCAATTCTGTTATATTCATCTGCCTCTCACGTTTTAGTTGATAGGGATTTGCAGGCATTCAGAAGGTGTTCAGACAAGAACATGATATATGAGTGGCTTCATTCTGTTCCACGTTTGATTACAGATAGTGAAACTAGCATTCAGGAAGAGTGTGAGAATTTGTTCCAGGAACTTGTTTTGAACAGGGTGTCCAGAGCTGGATCTAGTGGAGGAAGTTTTGAAAGAGATGGAGTATTTGATATCTTGAAGGAACTCTGTAACGGGGAGGTTACACCTTGGGTGAAAAAGATCTGCTCTAGTCTGGGGAAGAAGAAAAAATTGAAGGGCAAAATTGTCGAATCACTTCAGGATGTTATAGAAACATCAAAATCTCTATGGTTAAAGAATTCCATGCCAATAGAGAAGTGGACTGCTCCTCCTGGTGCATGGCTTCTTCTTTCTGAGGTGTCGTCATTTCTTCCTGAAAAAGTTGACTGGAATTTTCTCCAGCGTCATTGGAAACTTGGACAAAGGACTGGGGCGAAGGACTTGGACGAAGGAAAGTCCCACAGTTTGATGGAGGACTTGGACGAAGATGTCGAGTCTAATGCTGTTGCTTGGGCAGGTGATCGTGTTTTACTACTGCAGACAATCTCTAATGTTTCTGTGGCGTTGCCTCCTGGTTCTGGCACTGCTTCTGACCTGGCTTCCGATCTGTTCGACAGGATAGAAGGATTTCAGATGCACTCAACTGAGGTATATATGATGCTTTTTATGTTTGTAGATGCCTGGAGTCAATTGCATAGATCGTCTCAGATTGATGAGTATTATGAATCTGGAGGACGAAATACCAACTATTATGAAATATTAATGCTAAATCGTGTAATTTTCGGACTGTGATTCATATATTGCTGCAGAATAATGCTAACTCTGTCATCATTAGTGTTGATAATCTATTTGAGTATGACGTTATGCTCTTACAAATTCACTGTTTCATTGCTGTAAGTAAATAAACTTCGGGTAATAACACTGTACGTAATTATTTCACTGTAAAATACAATACTTAGGTTTTCTCCTCTATGAAATGATAGATTGAATTAAATTAGGGCTTTGGTCATCAATATTTACATGAACTACAGTTTAGACTTTCCCTCTATGGGTTTGGACATTGTTGCGGTGTTTTAATGAACTTATTCTATTTTGGCAGGTGAATGCTCATGTCAAAGCACTAAAAAAATTGTGCAAAAGACAGGCAGCAAACACTGAGGACGAGTCTGATAACCTTGTTAAAGATAAGTTTGATCAGCTCCTCTCTAAAGCTTTTCAAGTTATTGAGAAATTTTTATCGAAGGAACAGGAAGCAAATAAAGATAGCAGTTTTTTGACACCACCAACCAGAAGTAAAACACGAAAGGTCAACAGAACAGCTTCGTCATCCGAACATGTAACACAAGCTGTTACTGCAGTTTACACCGTTGGATCTTTGGTTACCATGTGTCCTTTAACTGATTTAAAGGAAATTATCC
Organism: Fagopyrum tataricum; assembly: GCA_002319775.1. Taxonomy (NCBI): domain Eukaryota; kingdom Viridiplantae; phylum Streptophyta; class Magnoliopsida; order Caryophyllales; family Polygonaceae; genus Fagopyrum; species Fagopyrum tataricum. Next base: position 1,443,660 of record CM008284.1, read on the forward strand.
CTGTTCTACATGGCATAATCACTTCAGGGAGAACTGAGACAAGCTCGAGCCAGATACCTGGCTCTACAGTCTCTATAAAGCTGAGAGCCCCATCCTTATATATTCAAGCTTGGTTGGCAATGGGAAAGATCTGCCTTGCTGATGGGAAAATTGCCAAAAGATACATCCCATTATTTGTACAGGTATAAATGTTTTGTTCCGGTGCTGTATGGACCAGCAGCCTCTTATTAGTTAAGAGTGCACAAATTTATATTGAAATGTGCTTTGGCTTTTCACTTTTTACAGGCATTTAGAAAATTGTACTTTCCTAATTGTAAAATTTGCACTTCTGCTATTGCAGGAGCTTGAGAAGAGTGATTGTGCAGCCCTACGAAACAATATTATTGTAATGATGGCTGACTTCTGTGTTCGCTACACTGCCCTGGTTGACTGGTATGTCTATGGTAACTTTATAAAACTTCATACTTTCTTTTCTTGGGATAAGTTGCCCTTTCATGTAAATGTAACATAGAAATTCCTTTGATTGCAGCTACATAGCAAAAATCACAAAGTGTCTTCGCGACCCGTGTGAACTAGTAAGGAGGCAGACCTTTATATTACTGTCTAGACTATTGCAGGTCAGTTAAAATCTAAGTTGTTGATGTCGATGCAAATCTTAATATCAGCTGTTATATAAGCATGCAAATCTTAATTACTCATGTTTTATGTAGACTGATTATGTGAAGTGGAGAGGGATACTTTTCCTGCGATTTCTGTTATCTCTAGTAGACGAATCAGAGAAAATACAAGAACTTGCAAATTTTCTCTTCGGGAACATCTTAAAAGGTAAAATTTTGAGTTTCCATGTTTTTCTATTCAAAGGTGACGGTCGAAGTTCTTTCTCCTGATTTCTTCCTTTTGAGGTTCAATGCAGCCAAAGCGCCCCTTCTTGCTTACAATAGTTTTGTTGAAGCTGTTTACGTTCTGAATGATTGCCATATTCATTCTGGTCATAGTACTTCCCAAAAGTCTTCGCGAGCAGAGAACAAACTTTTCTCTATCAGGTGAGGGTATAGATCCGGTGATGCCTCCTGCAAATTTCTCTTGGCATTGACAATAGTCGACATTTCTTGTATCTCTCTTTTACAGAGGCAATGACCAAATATCAAGGTCCAAAAGAATGCGTATATACATCTGCCTATTAAAGCAAATGGCCCCTGAGCAACTATTAGCCACATTTGCAAAGATATCTGCTGAAATCCTAGCTGCTGTATCTGATGGTACTCTCAGCATTGATGACGTCACAGGACAATCTGTACTTCAGGTGTGAATTCCATGCTCTTTCCTGATTCCTATCACATTTTATACAAGGTCTCTTTAAATTTACTGGGATGATGAGAGTGATCTTTGTGTAAAATCAGGATGCATTTGATGTATTATCATGCAAGGAGATCCGGATTCAAACAAATCGCGGATCAGCATCAGAATCCGCAGACATGGATGAAGAAGTAGGAGATGCAGGCGGAGCTGCAGCTGCTGCTGTCCGAGGAAAGGTCATAACTCAAGCAATTAAAAAGAGCCTTATCCAGAACACCATTCCTATATTCATCGAGTTAAAGAGGCTTTTGGAGAGCAGGAACAGCCCCTTAATCGGATCCCTCATGGAATGTCTTCGGGTTCTCCTCAAGGACTACAAGAACGAAATAGACGAGATTCTAGTGGCGGACAAGCAACTCCAGAAAGAGCTGATCTACGACTTGAACAAGTATGAGACAGCAACCGCTAAAATCGTTGCAAAAGAGGCAGTTGCAACAACGCAGAAGCCAAGATATGACACACCACGCGGCGCTGAAGAAGCTGGAGCCAAGACGAACAGAAAGGTTGAGTTCGCTAAGAACTTGCATGATGACTCCAGGGTGGCCTCGGCTATGGCAGACATGGTAGCTGAAGCTAGAGCTCGATCTGTACTGAGGGATGTGAATCTTGGACTCGCCTCACCACCTTTGAGTTCAATCAGCAAGCCCAAGCTCAAGTCTTCAAGAGGAGGAGCAACCACTACTAAGTCTTCTCGGTTACTTGAATCCGTTAGGAAAAGACAATCTTTTGATTCTGATGACGAAAACTGAAGAACGTATTGTCACGGTCAATGATATATCATCATTGTCTCTTTGATGCTGTATACATAATCTTATAATTGTTCACTAATGATGAATGTCAAGAAGGCTCAACATCTACAGGTGATCAGACAGAATATCAATCGTGTGAGCCCGAACTGTTTATGCAAATTATCTCCAACAATATTTGCATTAAACTTCAGTCGCAAAAAATAAATAAGAAAAATAAAGCTTTGATTTGAGTTATTCATGCATATGCATTCTAACCCAAGTTATCCGTTGCAAATGTAAGTTCACTTGACAATTTAAGTTATCCGTTGCAAATGTAAGTTCACTTGACAATTTATCGACAAGAATAGTTTCATTGGGTCAGAACTACATTTAGTTCCATCGCACATCCAAACACCCAGCAGGATTCCATTTTAAAACCAGACAATAGGAACACCAACCTTATATAAACTTATTATTCCGATATTAGAAATATTTTGTCCCATATCGATAATCAGTTTTGCGCAATGAGAGGAGGACAAGATCGTAGTTTCATCTTTACTGTAGCTTTCTTTTCTCTCCTCTTCTACGACCCTCATCCTTTCCTTACATATTACAAACCTCGAAATTCTATTGTTTCAAATTTTGAAAAGCTTCGAAGCGCATCTAAAGCAGCAGCTGCTCTCAACTGTGAAGAAAATGGTGAGAGCCTCAAATTCTTCTCCTTTTCTCTCTTTCTGTATTTTGTATACTTGTCGTCAGTGAGATGCAATTTACTATCTGATTTCTCATAGTTTACTGACATTATTTATCAGTTATCATTTTGGCTGATTACGATCGAAGAGTTTACGCTAGGTTTGTAGGGTTGTCTGCTTTTGATTGTGAATTCCTGCTGTTACAAGTTTCATTTGAGATATTTCTTTTCGCATCTGTAGTTGTTCAGTTTAGGTTTTCACTTCCTTTCTCGCTTTCTGTATTTTGTATTCTTCTCGTCAGTGAGATGCAATTTACTATCTGATTTCTCATACTTTACTGACATTATTTATCAGTTATCATTTTGGCTGATTACGATCGAAGAGTTTACGCTAGGTTTGTAGGATTGTCTGCTTTGGATTGTGTATTCGTGCTGTTACAAGTTTCATTTTAGATTTTTCTTTTTGCATTTGTATTTGTTCAGTTTAGGTTTTCCCCTTTTTCGCTTCCAGATTTGAGGAATTTTGTTCATATTTGATGTTTTTTTTTTGTAATCGGTGGACGTAGATGAGGAAACATGTGCCGAATATGTTTTGTTCTTTCAAAGTACGATTACCTTAGTATATTGGTATAATTGTGAGCAATAGTAACTTTGGGATGCTAGGGTTTTGTTACTTTGTTCTTCTAGTGTTTGTAATTGTGTTTTCATATTATGTTTGTTTGAAAACCTAATGTGAAGAAATTGGAGACTTTGCACAACCATATTTTATCTGTTTCCCTTGTGCACCAGTGGTTGCCTCTACTGTAATTTGAACCTAAATGGTCACTGGGAAGAGATAGGAGGTGATAGGGTACCTATCTTGAGTCCTCAACTCACTTTGTAGTGAAAACACATTATGAATTCATCTTCTTTTCATATAATTCCTATTCTTTGAACAGTTGATCATGCGGTGAGCCTTTTGGGTTTTAGGTGAGCTTTAGGGATTCTCGACCTTAACTCGATGGAATGCTTCATGAATAATCTGGTAGGGTAATGTATTAGAGACTAAGGTTATTGAAGGAGACTGTAATAATATGATTAGCATTATGGTTTTTTGAGTTAAAAGCCAATACCTGTTTCGGTTAAAGCTCTAATAAACTAGAAAGCCTACATGTTATTTTTTGGACATATTTCTCTATCATTTAAGGTTCCTTCTTCATGAATTGGTCCTTCTGTTTCACTAGCATTTTATCTGCACCTATTCCATTGTAAAGTTGTAACGTTTTCTTTTTCTTTTGATAGGATGGACATGATTCTGAAGATCCAAAACAAAGTACTGCTGATATGACTGTATTTGTAAGTTCCTCAACCAGTCGTCAGATTTCGGGTCTGCATTTTTGTTGTTGCTGGACGTCTCTCTTTGCTACTTGCAATTATTGTTCACTGTGAATGTGACCTGTTGTCTTGGTCATGTATCGTGAGTCATGACACGAACAATCATCTTTCTATATCGAACTACTCATAGTTTTTTTCAGACTTTGAATTTCTCATCCATCGCTAATGTTGCTACATACTAGTTTTACTTTGAAATTAAATATAAAACTATTAAAGGTTACTCTAAAACTATTATATGGTTTGTAAGGTAATAATCAAATTCCTTTTTTCTGGTTCAGGTTCAAAATCTACTTCAACAGATGGTAAGTTAATTTATCTATGCTTCGTTATATTTTGAGGGGAAATGTATATTTTCTTCTAGTTCTACGTGTGTGGAACAGTTTGTGATAATTGTGTTTCTGAATCATTTGTTTTGCAGCAAACTAGGTTCCAAACTATGTCGGGCTCCATCACTACAAAGAATATCCTTTCCATCGCTATTGATATGCTTGTTTATCTTTTTCTTTTACCCTTTTCATTATGATTATAAGGTTCCCCTTAAACTTTCTTTGGATCCCTCCTTGCTCTAACTTGTAGATTACTGGATCATCACTTGCAGCCCTCTGCTTTTTTTTATTTTATATCGAGTTTTCTATTGAATACTTGCATTAGTTTCTGTTAAAGAAAGATACCGTTCTTGTCAAATATATACAGAAAGAATGCTTTATTTAGAATTTTGAACACACCGGTTTCTTTCCTCAGACGTGTAAATCAAATTGAAGGTTGTGATTATAGGCTTGAACAAATCGGCATTTTGACCTCATTTGGCAAACAATTACAAATTGCAGTAGTTAGCTGTGTTATGATCCCGAGAGTCCAGAATAGTTAAAGTTTTGCATATTATTATCACTTCCCAATTTGATTTGAAGTGTTATGGTTTCCTTGACTGTGTTAATACTTGATGAAATGGCTAACCGGATAGGCGAACTGGAGCAGAGTATCAATGAACTTAAATCAGAAATGGGTGCAGATAGTTCTCCATCCCCTACATCCACAGCAAAACCAAAAGTTGATGAACCAAATGATGGGCCAGATTCTGTCTGATGCTTCTAAATGTGTTTTCCTTCTGGTTTTACCTAAGTAGTATTTGTCTATGTACTTGGTCGATATGGAGCACAATATGGAGTGTTGGCGCTACTCTTTGTATGAAACATATTAGTGACCTTGGATTTTTAAAATATGAATTCTAAGAGAGACACTTGTTGCTTTTTAAACATTCGATCTGGTTCATACTTGTATTTTCTCAATTCCATGAGAGGGAAATCACAACTGCTGTGATATAGTTCTACTTATGTGTTATAATTCATGGTTCATAAACAGGAATGCTTGTTCCAGAGGGTTTGTTTATGGATTCCATGGAATCAGGAACGAAAATACTCAGTTGGTATTGATTCCATGGAATTATGAGTGAGAATGATCTATTTTATTGCTCATGTTTGATCGAGTGAGAATTATACTAATCTATGAGCGAGTAGTTTCAAATTTATTATAAAAAAATGATTTTCAAATAAATAGGAAGTTTCTAATTTTTTGTTATTCCAAAATTTACACTATTGTTAAATGGTCCAAAGGATCCGTTTTGGCGCTTGTTTTCACAAGTTTATGAGAGGTTATCAAACTTATAAAGATGATACATAAAAAATAAAAAAAATAAAAAGTTTACGGAATGAGTGTTTGGTAGGTCAAATTTATGGAAAATTTATGAAAATAAGGATGTTTAATTAATTACTTGTTTTTAAAACGTACAATATTTTACACTATTTTAATAGGAAGTTTCTAATTTCTAGTTATTCCAAAATTTACACTATTTTAAAATGATCCAAAGGATCCATTTCGACGCTTGTTTTCACAAGCCTATAAGAGGTTATCAAACTTATAAAGCTGATAAATAAAAAAATAGTTTACGGAATGAGTGTTTGGTAGGTCAAATTTATGAAAATTTTATGAAAATAAGGTTATTAAATTAATTAATTAATTAATATTTTATGAAAAATTTAAGGTTTTAGGGGTTGTCATGCTTAATTTCAATTGATTCTTGCAACCGAGCACAACACAATAAGCAGTTACTTAGCCAGTTAGCTATGGAAAGGTTTTTATGAAAGTGAGGGCGACCCTTAGTTAAGTCTCCACCCCACATCACATGAGACAGATGGAAATTGGGGCTCACAATTGCAACTTAAATGCTCACATGAACCCCAAATCTGATAGGTACATACAATTTGCTGCACAGATGTCCTCCACCTTTGTACGCATTTATTCTTCTCATTTAGTTCGTCCACGTGAAAACGACGTCGTCAAGGTCCCGTAAAATACAATTGCAATTGATTAATCGATTTTCTATTAAATTTTATAATAAATACACGTGTCATGAAATTAAGAGTGGCTTTGCCTTTTTGGTAGAAAGAGTGACCACATGTGATACTAATTAAGCTAAATGTAACTTTTAATATACGGCGGGTACTTTAAAACCTTGATTTATTTTTTAACCAATTACCTTGTTCGGTTGTAACTCCGAAAACGGAAACGGAATGAAAATGAATCTAGTCCACATTGGTACCTTGTTCATAGAATCATTTCACGTGGTTCGATGCAAAATGCACTTGTTTCCCAATGAAATCATTTTATGTGGTTCGATGCAAAATGTACTTGTTTTCCCCATTTTATTACCCTGTAGGGTATCAAAATTAATCAACTTCTACTACAATTACTTCTAACCACCCAGAATGATTCTCAAAAATTTCATGAACATGAATATATGTATAGACCGGATACGTTTTTATTATGTTTCCGTTTCTGTTTTCGGAGTTTAACCAAACGATCCTAAGAGTTTATGAACAACTTTGTGAAAGAGAAAATAAGCTAGGAAGTGACATTTACGAACACGAATCTACGGAAGTTGCCATAACTCGTTATTCTTTTATTATTTTCATCTGATAAGTTTCAACTATTATAACTTTGAACTTGAACTTGAACTTTAATAAATTTGACGTTCCCAAACATATCTTGTACTATATTATGTCATATGTCGTTTTAACTAGCTAGTTTCATTTTATCTCATAAAATATACTGGTTTAGTTGTTTATTAGTTTTTAAAATTTACAATTATCCTCTTAATTACACCATTTTTCAAGTTATTATCTAATTTTTTACACATATTCTAACATGATCTTTCCCTTTATATTTATAGTTATGCAAAACCCATCTACTACTTCAAGATCATTTGATTTACTCCTATCATTTCAAAAAAAAACTTATGAAATATTATTTGTTTAATCACAAAAACGATATATTATAGGTTTTTTTTTTATTTCATTTCTTGATGCTATTCAAACATCCCGTACCAAAATTTAGAATTGAGGTTGAACTACATCGTTGTTGAGACGATAGTATTGTCCCAACATCAATAAAAAAAAGTTTACGGATTATTGCCTATTGATTTTAGAATGAAATTCGTAGGCTCGTGTATATACCCACCGGTCATACCCCTACACATTATTTGGACGAAAAGGATACAAAAAAAAGCTAATAAAAACTCCAAAACTGAACTAAATTGTGAATTATCAAATACAATGTATCCCATCTTACAAAGAGACAAGAAACATCGATGATGATGATACTGAGGCAAAGTCGAGCTAAGCAATATAACATGATTGCTTGCTTCAAAAAGAAGAGTATAGGTTGAGCATTGTATTTTCCCATAATCACAACTAACAATACACCAGAGAAGCACTTGAGAAACGTACAAATGAATCATAATCATAAATTTTCGCAATCATATACTATTGAAATGAATATTATACATGAAATATATTCATTAAATTACACAAAATACCAATACCATTGAAACTACCCAGATTTTGATGAATAGATAATAGATAAAAGATTCAAATTAATAGATACTATATAAAAGAAATTATTAACCCCGGCAGCGTGTGATACGACTGCAACCACGGCGGTATGGATTGACGGCACGGCCAGGACGGCAGTAATAGTAAGAGGAGCCACGGCGAGAGCAAGGAACGAAATTCTTCCTAAGCGCACCGTAGCTAATGTATCTTTTCCTCCCTGCTAAAATGCGCTTCGAAATATCCGATTCCATTGTAAACTCTTGTCCTTCTTCTGCTTCGCATTCTCCGATCGTCATATCACAGATGGAATTCGCAGTCTCTGTCGCCGGAAACATCCAACTCAGCTCGCTATCGCTGGAGATTCCGGAGCTGGTGGCGTCGGAGGCTGCTACTAGAAAGAGAATCGAATATGCGACGATGATGAAGCTGTTGATCGAGATTCTTGACATTGCAATTGCTTGATCGGAATTGAAAGCTCTCGTCTGTTTGCCTTGAGCCCTTGAGGACAGAGAAGTTAGAAATTAGAGAGCGATCGGGTTGCTTTCCTCTGTATAAAGGGAGTTGCAAAACTTGCAATCTTATTGACAAAATTGCCCTTGTTTTAACGAGCATTTAACCATGTCTGCCATCCTTCTTTTTTTTCATGAAAGTGTAAAACAATTAGATTGGACTATTTCCTCACGGCATCATTGCTGATGAGAACACGAAGTTCGGATTTTCAGAAAATTTGGTGTTGGAGGTCGAGTTTCCTAAATTAACACATTTTAATTTATCTGAAAATATGTCTAATACGGACCTCGTCAAAGAAACGAAGATCTAATATGGAGTCGGATATAATCATCTCGACCTCTCACGGACAGCCCACAAACCTTGAAGTGTCTTAATTACACACAAGTTATCACCTTCGATTTCAATCTTTTAATTTGTAGTCTAATCGCCTCCTGTAGCCCTAGGTTTTGAGGACAAAGGCTTCAGCTTTTATAACCGAATTGAAATTTTTTTTTTTTTTTGCATCGAGGCTAACAACATCATTGTGATTTCATATTACATATCCAATAGATGTTATCCCCGAATCGAAATTTAAACCATCAAAGTTAAGTTTAAAGAAACTAGGTTGGGTTTTAACTTGTCCCATTTAATGTTATGTTTTTCTTTTTTGTTTAGTTTTAATTTCTTTGAAAATATGCTATCCTTTTTTTACCTCCATTAACTTTATAATAGTAGTATTTAAAGTCTGGGTGATTTCAGGTGCTATTCTTAAGTTTTTGTTAATTTTATGTGGATGTACAAGTTTTTAAGAAATTTGTATGATACCATTGAGTCTTACTTCATCATGTTCATTAAAAATGTGCAAAAAAGCGTTAAATTAAAGTATTTTTCTAATTTATAAATAATCATTTAATATAAAATAATAATAATAATAATTCTTGTTTCGGTATTATTTTCGATTTTTCGGTGGAGCCACACCGGTTATTGATCTAATTACATTAGTCAAGTTATTGTTTTGGCTACAACGATTACTAGCATATGTTTATCCAAATTTTGATTGATTTAGTGAGATATTTTTAGTCGATATTTATTTGAGTATTTACAATTTTGAGTACAAATACCTTCAACTTAACATTTTATTCTAAATTTTAACCAAACAACATATAAGGAATTGTATTTTATTTGATTAAAAGTCGAGCAATGCAAAGTGGGCATTTGGTCTAGTGGTATGATTCTCGCTTTGGGTGCGAGAGGTCCCGAGTTCGATTCTCGGAATGCCCCCTTTGAATTATTTCCTTTTAATTTTTAAACATAAATAGATTATTGGGCCGGATTTGAAGCCCAACAACAGATGGCCCAATAGACTACAAACTAAAGTCTGAAAACATATGTAAACACGTCACTCGAAATAACACAGTCAATGTTTGATTCAGCCCTTCTAGATATTATATTGGATATTTGGTCATGACACGAATTTGTAAACTTTTGACCCGTTAAATAGTCATAAAGTCTATATTATCCTTAGCACTAAAGCAAATCGAAATCTTCCCACAAGAGATCGTATTTCTCAATCTCTATCAAAATTTAGAAAAAATGAAGCAAGAATCGTTTATCTACGCGTTTGTGGCGAGGGGAACGGTGGTGTTGGCGGAGTACACGGCGTTCACCGGAAACTTTCCGGCCATCGCCGCCCAGTGCTTGCAACGTCTACCGCCGGCCACCAACAACAAGTTCGTTTACAACTACGACAACCACTCCTTCAATTTCCTTCTTCATAACGGCTATGGTTTCTTCTCTTTCCCCTTTGATTTTAAATTTTCTCAAGAACAGATTATTTGATTATTATTGTACCTCATATTAGCCTTATTATAAGTTGTTTTCATTTTTGGCCAACTATTTAGGATTTGTGTAGGTTGATGGTGAGTATAGAGGTATTTTACTAAATGAAGATGAAAAGATAAAATGAATACAAGTTGATTGTTTGATGAGATAAAATATAAAAATGAACTTGTAGTATGTTAGGTGTAAGATAGGTAGATATTAGTAAAATTATGGGGAAAAAATTGACTAGATTTTTCTAAGGGAGTACATTTGAGATTTAAATAAATTAAAGAAGGACAACAATAGTCAAGAAGATGATAAAGAATTTGTAAAAATGTTATATTTTAGAGCATTGTTTCTTAGGAAAGTACCGATCGAATTGGACGATCCAAATAAAATACCTAGAAAACTATATATGTTATAGGTTGGTTAAAAATTAAAATCGTGACGTGTTATACATATTAACTTGTACAGCGTACTGCGTTGTTGCAAAGGAATCCGTTACCGAAAAGTTGTGTGTCGCGTTCTTAAAACGCGTTAAACAAGATTTTGTCAAAGCGTATGGAGATGGCAAAGCCGACACAACGGCGGCAAAGAGTCTCAACAAAGATTTCGGGTATTTTTAAATTTCTAAATATTTCCTAGGTTAAAAAAAGCTCACGAGCATGCACTTCTGAAATTAATAAGAAGTATTTGACTCATCGAGATTTATCTATAACAATGCAGACCGGTCATGAAAGAGCACATGCAGTATGTGGTTGAACATGCTTCGGAGATCGACAAGATCGCAAAATTACATGATGAAGTCTCCCAAGTTAAGAATGTTATGCAGGAAAACATTAACAAGGTATCTTACTTCCTTCAATTAATTAGTTACAGTATAACCATAATGTTGGGGATATAGCTCTTGGTTTATAATCTTAATCATACGATGTAATTTTATTTTATTTTTTGTTATAAGAAGATCCGATATTCTCCTAGTCCCTATAATTAAAATTATATTCGGATTCTCCTAGTCCCTATAATTAAAACTATATTCGGATTTTACTTGATTGAACCTTTTCGCACACAAAACACAAGTTAGTCACAAGTACGAACTTGTTTGAATATTCGTAAAATGCTTTCGTTTGTACAAAACTAACTTAAATGTTCACATAATAATTTACATTGACTATTAGAAGACAATTCCTTAATAAAATTATTATACATGACAAAAGCTAAATTTAATTAAAAAGGATGAACTCTCCATCCAATTTTCTCTTACTTTTAATATCCCGGCTAGATTTGTTATTGATGGGAAAAAAAATTATTATATGTATTATGTAACACTAGTTTATTTAAACGCACTCTTGTCGATTCAAGTGTAACAGCTATTTAAACTATAAACTATTTTTCATTTTATTATACCAAACATTGTTATAAAATTAAATTAATGTTAATGGACAAATAAATACACCAGTAGCCCATTAAAGTGTCGTTTCAATGTAAATCTACAACTAAAGAAGTAATCTACCGAGTTTTTATGATAAAGTTAATCTCTTTATGTTGTCAACATGGTATACTTTTGTTCATTGTCTTCAACATGAAATAATACGTATTGTTTATATATATTTTTTCTTATTCCATGGTAGGCTCTTGATAAAAGTGTACAACTCACGACCTTGGTAGAAAAAACGGAAGACCTACGTGAGGGAGTAAGTTCATCCTAAAACTTTGTCCGCAATTTACCATACAATTTATAACATATATATATATATAGGTCATGTTCGGATGATCACCTATTCATATGTAGGGGACGAGATCTCTTAGTCCGATTAGAAAAAGAACGTATTAATTATGGAAAGAATAATAATATATGAATGTACTTTTGAATTTGATAAGTAATATTCAATAGCTATTTTGGAGAGAATGAACCCATTTTGGGCATAACTAATCCATTTTGAACAGAATTAACTCATTTCGTTCGGAATAGAAGTATTTCGATCGGAATACACGAATTCAAATCGATATAAATACAAGAATTTCGATTGGAATACTTCTATTCCAGTCAAAATGTTTTAAAAAAATTTACGCTGATCGGAATTCTTGTATTCATATCAATGTGAATTCGTGTATTCCGACCGGAATTCTTGTATTCATATCGAGATGGATTTGTGTATTCCGATCGAAATAGAATGCATATATACATTATTCCGGTCGGAATACTTCTATTTCGATCGGTATAAACAAATTATTCCTATCTAGAGGCTTATTCAGGTCGGAATAAAAGTATTCCGGTCGGAATAATGTAACAAAAATACTAAATCTAATCGAATTTCTATGTACAATCGATCGAAATTAGTAAATTGGATCAGATGCAGTATTTTTGTTACATTATTCCAGTCGGAATACTTCTATTCCAACCGGAATAAGCGCCTAGATATGTATAGTTTGCAAAAGAAGTATGTTGATGACATAATATTCTACCGATATAAATAAGGTATGTTGTTAATCGTTAAACTATTTTATACAATTTTTCCTTATTTAATCATAAATCTAGATCTTTGATTAAACTGAATCGTGTGAATACGATATGTTCTTATTCCCTATAAAGAAATAGGTTCATACTAGCTTAATAGCCGTGCCTTGCACGGGATTTGTTAAAAAAATATACGGTAAAATATATTATTTTAAAAATTAATTTGGGTGACATAAAATTAATAAAAATACTTTTTAGGTGGGATGTGAGTTAACTCGAATGAAGTCGGAGTTACCGTACTTAATATGTAAATTATTGGTAAAAAAATCTTGTAAAGTCAAATAAAGTATATTAACATAACAATGTTTTCTCACTCATTAAAAATAAATGATGTTAATAAATTCTAATTTGTATATTTAGTATATATCCAAACAATGATATTTAATATTTTAGTTGTATAGTTATTTCAATTGATATAAAATATCTATAAAAAAAAGTTTAAATTTTGTTATTAACTAATTTTGACTTTTGCGCAATAATATTTAATAAGTAATGAATCAACTGTACATATTTTTTTAACTTTGAGTATTATTAATGAGTGATGGAGATAAATATATACGTGATAAAATACAAGTTATAATCATATAATAGGATGTCACTTATTATCGAATTAGGTAATAAGAATTTTGAATTGAGATATTTAATGATTTTGAAGTACCTTTGATTTCACAAATAAGTTGAGATAGTAGAATTAATCACATTTTATCTATATATTATTTCATAGTATCATTATTTTATAAAAATATGATAATCATAAAAATACCAAGTTTTTCCATCAATCTCCATATAAAATTACTTGTCTAATACAAAATCTTGTTATTACATATACAATGAGTTAAGCGGCTCTTATCTAAAATTTTATTATATATGGATTACAATTTACACATATAATAATTTTTAATCAATTAATATTTTGACCAAAATAAATAAATTCTATATAGTTATTGAATTTGGTAGAAAATATTGAAAACTATTTCTACAATAAAAATATATATATATTCTTATTAAGTAAACAAAAATTTAAGACATACCTCATAATTAAAAGAAGTCATATGGTAAAATGGTAGTCCAAAAAGAAAATTGCCAAGACAATAGAAATCATGTATAATTATATTTGGTACAAAATGATATAAGATCAATTTTGTTTTATAAATGGTAATAAGTTTATTTCATCTTAATAAATTAAATTAAAAAATATATATATATATATATATGTAAAAATGAGGTGGCACCATCTAGAGTTAGACACGTGGAAAAATCCGACGTGACTTAATGTGGGGATGACAAATGACAAAATTCGAGGTGACATAATGCGGGTACGACAAGTGACAATAATCACTTATGTTTTAGTATTATATAGTAGATTTGATATTAGTGTGTATATATAAGTAATTACTTCTTCTTTGTGATTTAGACTCGAGATTTCGAGCGAGGTGCAGGACAAATACGAAGGAAGATGTGGTACCAAAACATGAAAGTAAAGCTGACTGTGATTGGCATCATCTTGATGATCGTTCTTATCATATGGCTCTCCATTTGCCATGGATTCAATTGTTCCGATTAGTTACCATTATTACATGAAATAATGAGTTGATTTGATCTTGTAATTAACGGGTAATCTAGTTTTTACCTTGTGTAAAAATAAATGCTCAGGTGCGTATATTTAATATGATCATGGGCTCAATTATGTTGTTCGAGGAAAGAAAGGTGTACGATTGTATTGGTTATTGTTGCATAATTACGTTCATACAAAAAATATATATATACGACTGTATCTAATAATTTGAAAGCACGATTACAGGTAATAAAATCAACAATAATTTGAAAGCACGATTACAGGTGATGAAATTAACAATGTTAATTTATTTGAAAAAATCGCGTAGAGGGTATCGTGAGGGAGAACCCTGATCCTGACTCTCTTAATCTATGTACGAGATTATGATCAAACGAGAGTCAACCGTAAAATATCTTAAAAAAGAAAAATGAAGATTCAGGTAGCCACATGTCGAATGTTATTGTAATAAACTATTATTAAATAAGAGCGCATCTAGTGTAGTGGTATCATAGTACCCTCCCACGGTACTGACCGGGGTTCGATTCCCCGGATGCGCATTTTGTATATCTTTTTATTTTTTTTTATTCGTATCCAACTTTTTTTAAAAAAGTTTTAAACCTTTTTGACGCATATATTTATCTTTTAATTTTTTTTATTCAATTCAATTGTTTAGCATTATCTAGTTAAATATATTTGTATTCAACCAAACACACCTTTAGTTTACCTTAACAATCTCCGGTGATGATAAAAAAAAATCATCTTCGTCAAACGGACCTTTAGTAAAGAGTAGATTAGTATAAGTACAAAAACACAATAAATATTTTAACACGCAAAAACACAAGCAAACACTAGCGTAAATGTCTTGCCAAACACACACCTAGTGTGTGAATGTTGTGATGGAGTGTAAGATCAAAGTTGTTCAATATAATATAACCGACTCAACGGTTGGTCAATGCCGGACTGGATTGGGGTGCGGATGATCGGGTTCTCTCCTCTATGACTCTACCATGAGGTTGAATGTTGTCTATGATCGTGGCCGTTCATTTGGCTCTTGAGGAAGCTATCACCAAAAACTTACGTTGGGTGGTCTTTGAGTCTAATTGGTGTCATTCATGCTTGCACTAGGAATTTTCCGAATGACCTTTTAAACTTGGCTTTGTTGGATTCATATTAGTATAATAAAGGTTTGCATCAAAAAAAAATAATACATTTAATAGGTTTCGTTTGCATATAGTAAACACTGATTATACAATATTTTAAACTAGTTTTAATGGCAATCAAACGCACCCCACATTTTTACTACAACATATCACGAGTTTAGAGTTTTATAATTAACTTACATTCACAGAGTGCGAAAAAAAAAGAGGTTAATATGCCGAAATTACGTAACAAGCCTTTTAATCTGAAAATAAATCGCCAATCAACATCCCCGCCATAGGACCACCAAGCAAACCCGCCCCCAACCCGAACCCACCATTCTTCTTCCTAGTAGGCTCCACCACGACCCACTATACCCGTATCCATATCCGCTTCTATTCTGGCTGTATCCGTAACCTGGTTGAGTTGGATACCCATACCCGTTTTGTATGTCTTTTTTTTTGTATTCATATCCAATTTTTATTTGTTTTTCGTTTTAAATAATTTTTTATTCATATCCGACATTTTAAAAAAAATTTATAATTTTTTTTACGTATATATTTTTTTATATTTTTATTCGATCCAATTGTTTACGCATTATGTATTTAGTTAAATATTTTTGTATTCAACCAAACGCATCTTTAGTTTACCTTAATAATCTCACGGTGATCATAAAAAGTCATATTTTTTAAACGGACCCTTGATGAGGAGTAGATTAGTGTAAGTAAAATATACCTAGTCCGTGTGAATGCGTGATGTAGTGTAATATCAAAGTTGTTCAATATAATATTACTGACGCAATGGTTGGTCAAGGCTAGACTGGATTGGGGTACGTCACCAGATGATCGGTTTCTCTCCTATATGGCTCTACCATGAGGTTGAATGTTGTCTATGATCCCGGCCGTTCATTTGGCTCATGAGGAAGTTATCACCAAAAATCTACGTTGGGTGGTCTTTGAGTCTAATTGGTGTCTTTCATGCTTGCACTAGGAATTTTCCGGATGACCTTGTTAACTTGGCTTTGTTGGATTCATCTTAGTATAATAAAGGTTTGCATCTCAAAATATAAATACATTTAATAGGTTTTGTTTGGCTATAAAAAAACACTGATTATACGATATTTTAAACACACTCTAGTTTATAAACTAGTTTTAATGGACAATCAAACGCACCGCACATTTTTACTATAACGTATCACGAGTACGTTTAGAGCTTTATAATTAACTTACATTCACACAAAGTGGGGAAAGAAAAAAGAGAGGTTAAATTGCCGAACTTACATAACAAGCCTTTTAATCGGAAATTAAATCGCCAATTAACATCCCCGCCACAGCTCCGCCAAGCAAACCCGCCCCCAACCCGAACCCACCATTCTTCTTCCTAGTAGGCTCCACCACGGCCCCACTATACCCGTATCCATAACTTGTTTGAGTCGGATACCCATACTCGTTTTGCGGAGGATACCCGTACCCCGTTTGCGGCGGCGGGTACATTTATCCTAAATTCCCTTGACTCGGATACACGTAACTCGGTTGCGCAGTCGCTGGCGGTGGGTATACATCGTAGTTGTAACCGTCGACCGCTGGATACCCCGTTGCAGGCGGCGGAAAGACAGCGCTAGCAATTTGCGGCTTTGCTGAATAATTCATAACCGGAGGGTTTATTTCCGGCGTGGATTTACCAGTGAAGCAGTAAGAGAAAGTCAAGACGCCTTTAGGTCGACCGGAGGGTTTATTTATTTGATAGCTCATGAAATTCGTCGGAGACGTGTCGGAAGAAGACCCGAGTAAATCGAGGAGAGAAACACGGACATCTCCGACGAGCTTGTCGGAGACGAATGTACGACGTGAACGGATCTGGAAGTATAAAGTGAGGTTATCGCCGGAGTCTTGGAAGTCACCTGGAACGGGGAATTTGAGGGGGTGATTCCATGTGGGGTTACGGCCACCATCGTGGTCGGCCGGAGTCCTTTGAGAGGGAAGGTTGGTGCCGAGGATCGAAACGACGACGTATGGTTGGAGTTTGGAGGAGAATGGGTTTGATTTGTGGAGATCGGTAGCTGAGATGATCTTCAGGTCTAAATCCATGGCGATTTGACGATGAAGAAATCACAAGGAGAGATCGGAGACAAATATAGGAATTTTGGGGATGAAGAAAAGTCAAAATTTGTCAGATTTTTCTTAATTGTTATGAGAAAAATTATAATTGTTAAGAGGGATGAAGCTTCGTTGAATGAGTTTGGGATATTTCCAACCAATGAAAGCAGTTGTCTTCCACGCGTTAAATGCTAAATTTGAATTTGTATTTCATGAATTACCTAAATATAATATTGGATTTATTAGGAAATAGTCTAACTGACGTATTACAAGGGCGGACGTACCGGTCCGTACCGGTCCGTCTCTCGCTCGTGATGTGATGCTGTTCGGAGAATAACTAAATCTTTGAAAAAGCTTTCAGCGATATTACAAGTGTTAGCTTCTGTGTTAAAATTTTGTTGAATTTTCGCATATGGGTGCATTTTCATTAAGTTTACGGATACATTTTCATTGTGTATAGAAACATGTATATAAGGTTGTGCATTCGGTCTCTATTAGTATTTTAGGAGATAATCTGTATTTCACATTTATTCCCTCTCTCTACCTTATTCTTAACATAGTATATTAATTTCTTTTTTGGGGCTACTTTCTTCTGTATATATCTTGGCTCCTTCTTCATGAATAAACACAACATTATATTTCATTCCATCTACTATTTTACATGGTATCAGAGCCAAAAATCGATCTTATTCTTCTAAACTATTCTATCTTCTATCTTCTATCTATCTACTATTTACTGTCTACTATGGCTGATTCACCTCTCAATTCATCTTCTGATTTCTACCTTCATCCATCTGACCATCCCGGTCATAATATTTGTCAATTAACTCTAAAGAATGGTAATTATCCGGAATAAAAAATTGTTATTATCACATCTTTTTCAGCCAAACGTAAAGAGGGCTTCTTGGATGGATCAATTTCTATCCTTGCAAAAACTTCTAATGAGTTTAAAAACATTCGAATTTGCACATTCCTAACTAGTGTCCGAAACCGAATTCAACATTCAAATCCTACGACTATAATTATGAGTGTTGGAGAAACGTTCGAATTTGACACGAAACAAGAGTTGAGGCGCATTCTAGTGCTTATGGGAACACAGACGTGGTGCACTTGAGAGTTGCATTCTAGCCTTCTAGGTGCAAGTGGAAGGCAGATCCGGATCGGGGCGAAAATAATTGAATTTGTTTGGTTAAATAACAATCCCGTATCAGTTTTTATAGGTAGTTTTTATGGGTGTTTTGGTAAGTATGCTTTTTCAAGGATGGGTACATATTAATATGCATTCATCTTGATAATTAATTAGAAAAAAAGAATACTTAGTTGGGTTAGATGATTTTTTAATATTCCTATAAAGAAGAGGAAAATCACGTAATTAACTTCACTCACGTACCCAACTAATTCACTCAAATATCCGACTTTACTTTTCAACTTCGGTTATCCAACCTCGATCAACCAATTTTAATTACATAAAAACAGTTTAACTCAGTTATGAACTAGTTGTCCTCTTATAACTCCCAACGATAAGTAGGGTCAGGCAATATATATGATGATTCGAAAATTTCCTCGATTCTATTAATTTGTTTAGTTTGGATCCTATGATTTTCCGAACTGAACCCTTGAATTAAAGTAGTTTTGTTCACCGTGACGAGAACGTTAGGGAGAGTTTGCGATACCATCCTAATTAAAATGTGCATGCAATATATTATATATGTGTTTATCCGGCACTAGTGAGAAGTTTCAACGCGTCTAGTTTATAAACGAGCCGAATAAATTGAGCATTATCATGTTTAAACTTGGCTAATTTGCCAAATTTCAACCTAAATTTAAAATGTATTTTATATTTAGAACATTTAAAAAAACTCCAGTAGCTCGGCTAATATAACAATCTTATATGATATTCTAGTTGAGCGAGACGAGTTTTGACATGTTCGGCTCAAGTCATTTTCTGAATTACTCTAGTTCAAATTTCACCTGAACTTTAAAATGTGTTCGTATTCCGTTTAGAAGATAAATAAACTCAGAGCTTCTAATAACTTTAAAATGTATTTATACATATTAAACGATGTCGTTTTACTCGTAGATTCATATTCCATGATCCAAATTCAAAGTAGGCGGCCCAAAAATTGATAGACTTACAGTCAACTCAACTCAACCACCACACAAACAACGATCTCTCGATCCATATATACGATTAATGAAATTCAATTCCCAATAATTGATTCAATGGCTCTTCTTCTTCTTTTCTTCTCTTTGTTGCAATATTATGCAACATCAATGGCAACAGTGGATAAGCCAATTACATTTGAAGAATCATGGGCATATCTACAAGTAGCATTTGATAATGTGACTTCCATGGAGGATGGAACCTCCTCTTACCAAGTCACTTCTGAATCTTACATGTCATATTACTCGTAAGTGTTCTTTTCCTTCTATTCAAATCATTTCCAAAACTAGACTTCAACAAACCGGTTTAGCATGACCTAAAAAGGTAAGTTCAGATTCAGTTTTGGTATGTAGAATTATTTGGTAATAGGAAAGTAGTCGATCCATTCATATATCAAACTCGTAATCCGCTTATAAGGGATAGGAGAACAATTCATTATTAGCACGCACCCTCGATCTATGTTTTAAGACCGATTAGTGCCATTAGTTATTCTTCTAAGATTATTTTGTGTAAGAGTAAAGTTCCACCAACTTAAACACTAGGCTCGCGTGACCCTATATTATAATTGGCCCATCGGAATATCACATGTTATCTTGCCAACTTTTTATTCTTGAGACTAGTTATTGTTTATACGTCTTGAATGTCACACTTATTCAGTTAGGGGATCGAGGAGATGAATTATTGTAGCCTTCCCTTTTACCTTCAATTATCGAATTAATAGAAATTTGAAACTTCTTAATAAAATCTATGAGAAAGTAAACGTAGTTATTATTGAGTGAACCACTATAAATCCGTGTTCTCTTTTGTATTCAAAAGTAATAAATTGTGCTTCATAGTTCATACGGTTTCCCTTTTTTGTGTGTGAAAATGTTAGATCTTTCGGTTAATTGAATTAAGATCTTTCACTTTACAAAAATGTAAGAGCTTTGGGCCTGAAATTGCTTGTTTTGGGCCTGACAGAATGTTATGGGCCTGATATTGATTTATTTGGGCCTACGTCTACAATGGAGAAGTTTAGAACTTTAAACTTGAATAGGTTTTGTTTTTGTTAGAAGATCGTACGGTATCCGTGCATATAGTTGCGTTCACTTGGGAGAATTAATTATCGTATGTATCGTGATTTTTGGACATCAAAATATGAAATGACCTAAGGAGGGTATAATGGTCATTTTCGCTTCATTTATATAAATTTTGGAAATTAGAGGATCATTTAAAATACAGTTGCAAAACATAGAATATAGGGATTTAATATTAGAGAATTTATTTGGATTTTAGAAATTTTGTAGTTTAAATTCTTTTTATTCTTTCTTTTGATCTTATTTCTCCACTTTTTCCCATTCAAATTAATCTGCATGAAATTTTGAATATGCACGTACGGATCATAGACACATATGATCACTAATGAGATGCTTGGTTAGGCATGATTGCACTTGACAAGTGAAAACTAGTAAATCTAGCTAGGAAACTTTGGCTCAAAGCCATAATTGCAACTTTTTTTTAAAAAAACATCAAAAACTAATTAGTAGCTATGAAATTTAACGTCGAATAGATGACAAACTCGATAGGATGACACTCCTAATGAGAAGGTGTGACCAAATACGCAAGTCCAAGAGTCACGACACAATCCGTGGAACTCGAACTCAAGAGAGTCCGGATCTGATCTGGTGGGATGTAGGGAAGAAAAAGAAACTAACCCACATCGACAATACGAAAGCATGTGAACTAGCATATAAGTACAAGAGCTTTAGGATGGAACCCCGAGTGCTTGTGTGTGGTTCACTGTGGCGTGTGCCCTCCACGTCGTTTGGTCCAGAACGGATACAATAAAAGTTAACATGACCCTCATCTTATTCTCCGTTGGTTTGTTGGTCCAAGTTAACATGATCCTCATCTTATTCTCCACGTCGTTGGTTTGTTGATCAGATCTGATCTGATCTGTTGGTTTGTTTGGTCCCGGAATGCACAATCGAATCACTTTACTTCTAGAAAATTCACATAAAAGTGATATTTTACAAGAATGAAAGAGATTTGGTTGTCCGTTTATTTTTAATGAAATTGTCTGGTTGGAAAATCCGAGATTATATTTCTTAATCGATCATCGATTACTTGCACGTATGTTTCCCGACACACAACACTTCAGAATAGATTATATGTACGTGTTTTCTTTGTTAAGACAATATTATGTGTATATCAATAAATTATAGAATTGGTGCAAGGTAATTTCATGGACAAAATACTAACTACATATATTATTGAATATTGATTAACGAGGAACATATTCAAATCAATGAATCATGCATGCATGCATGCTTCAAGATCACCTTCCTTTGCATTTTACATATTACTACAGAGACAAAATAACCACGTACTCGCGTAAAACCCATTAATAGATCTCTAATCTTGCAACCCAAGAAACCCGCAAGTGTGCATTCATTGCTCCATTTCAAAACAAAGGGTAACCGAAATCACCCACATGATCACTTGTATAAGAAGATGAAACACTCATATCATACATATCCGCCATTGGATACCAAGCTCCAGTAGGATCAGAATTGATCAATTCAGGTCCGGATTCAAGCCCACCCCATGATTGGTCACCGCAACCAAAGTACTGATCTTCATCAACAAATGGAAGATCAAAGCCCGGGTATCCGCATGACGTCATCATTTCATCAGCCGGTAGAAACGCATTTTTATCATGATCTTTCGCTGTGACAGTAGTAGTAATGGTATGGGCGCCATTGCTTTCCTTAGGAGGTGGTCTTAGACAACTTTCAGGTACAATGCAACCCAGATATCCAGAGTTAGAAGATGAATCAGAAGAAGATGAAAATATTAAATCATGATTAACCGATTCATATGAAGAAGAGGTTTCTCTAGAAGTTTCAGTAGTATCTGACTGAACACTTGGAAACCCTAATCCTATGTTAAACCCATTAATCTCCTGACTAATTTGGTTAATGGGTCGATTAGGGTTTTGCTGATTAGGGTTTGAAGGAGGAGGAGGAGGAGGATTAGGATTTTGCTGAAGAAACTGAGGAGGAATTAGGGTTTGAAGATCAAAAGGTGTAAGAAAAGAGTGAAAATTAGTATTTGGGTCAGCATAAATGAAGTTTGTTCTAGCTTGAGTTCCTTTCATAGACAAAGCAGCTCTATCATAAGCTAAAGCAGCTTCATGTGCAGTATCAAAAGTACCCAACCAATGTCTTTCCTTTGTAGTAGGATCTCTAATCTCAGCTGCATATCTTCCCCATGGCCGTCTTCGGACTCCTAGGAACCGACCCGGTTCAGCCGCCTTTCGCCTCCCTCGCCGCTCGCTCGGTTGCGAGACTGCCGTGTTTCGTTGGAGGATTAGGGGAAACTCAATCCCCATTGCCATGGTGATTTCAGTTTGTGGACAATTAAGCTCAATGGTGTTGAAGGCTTTTTCTGTGGCTTTTGGTGGAGACATTTTTGAAGCTTCTATGGAGTTTGTGTGTGTTAGGAAAGTGAGGGTTTTGGGGCTTTTAAAGACAAAGTTTGATACTTTGATGTGTGGGGTGAGCAAGACCAAAAAACCCTTCTTTGACAACTTTTTCTACCCACTTTCAAAGGGTTTTTTGGGTGTATTTTTAATAATAATAATTATTGTGTTTTTTTTTTATACTTTTGAAAGTACATACTAATAATAACTTCTTTTGAGTTCAAATCAGACTCAGTTAAAATTGGAGACTCACTGATGAATAGTGTTTAGACTTCAGACTATACATACTTTGGTTTTTTTTTCTGATTTACTTTTAGGGTTCAGCTAGCAAGTCACTTTCAAAGAAATTCTTAGTGTAATTCTACAGAATTTGTGTTAAATTGTCTAGCTTCTTGAACAACCCCCTCAATTATAGGGTTCTTCAGCCTGTAGCTTTTAATAATTCAGGAATAATATCATGAAGAATTGAAGAGTGAAGGCTCGTTAAGATAAGAAAAAACATGGAATATAAATACGTACAACATATGGGTCGATGGTTGTGTTATGGGTGGTGATTTAAGTGAGTTATAAGACTTGCGATGATGAAAATTAATGTAACTTTTTGGTATTTTTTTTAACTACAAACAAATAGATTACCGAGATTATAGTTTTTCTACATCTTCACCCTTGAATTATCGAACATACATTATATGTTGTGCGGAAATTGAAAAAGTATTCAACAAACGGATAAAATGATACTTGACTATAGTGGTTTGGTCAAACTGATCCCGTCGATTTAGAGAGATTTTGTCGAAGAGTTCAAAATACAAATATTCCGATGATACAAGTCATACATCAAAAAGGGATTGCTATAATAATAAAAAAAATCGAAAATATAAGATAATACTTGACACTCAAATATTAAATTGTCGCATAGTTAGCTACAGACAATAATGGCTCAACCTGATTGAATCTTGATGATCTTTGGCCGTCTCTAAATTCAAGGATTTACGCTTCGTGTGTCTTTTGTTGTACTTCCTCTTTTGGCGTTTTTTGCTATATTTTTACCCATGACACCTTGTACTTCTTTTGTTCGACTAACCGGTTTTCATACTATCATCTATTAATGTACACTCTTCTACGTGTTTTGCTTATTTTCGCACTCCATCGATTTGTTTTGACCTCTCGGTTCAATAGATGATACGTTATAAAATATTTCAATTCTAAAGAAAAAGACATATAGTCATCACAATCTCAAAAAAAAATATGTCAGCATGACTCGTGAGTAATATGAAGATAAAATGGACAAACAAAAGAAACAAGTACGATTTTGTATTGTGGTCTCCTAGATACTCTCCAACAATTATATTAGTATTATTTTCAATTTTGTTCTATAATATCCTAATTATTTTCTATAAATGTCCATATATATATAGCATATAGAATGATGATAATCATTAATTTCACCTAATTACCACATGTATCACCCGGATTTTTTGCAAATTCAAGCCTATGAAATTTTAATTCTTACTCAAATGCTCCTTGTCTGATTCTTGTAGTTTCAAAGGGAGCAGTTGAGTTTATTTATTTCTGAAACTAGGTTTATACTTCATAAATATTGCAAGAAATGACCTTTTCTGCATGTCTTTTTTAAATGAAGACAAAATAAGATAAATAGAAATCACATTTGTCACATAAAAGAGCAAAGACAAACTCCAATAAGTGGCTCATGAAAGTCAATGTTTTTGCCATGTTTTGTTTGTCTTTATTTCTCTTGTTTTTTCCATTGATTTTCATGAGATCACGTGGATGAGGTAAATTTTAAGATATGTATATACAATGAGTTAATGGTAATGTCAATGCTTAAACACGTACTTAATCTATGTTTACTTTAATCATGATTGATTTTATAATCAAGCATTGTTTTGGGTTTGATGAAGGTGTTACCAACACCATTATTATTATTATTTATTTTGGTGTATGTGGAAAACTATTGCTTATAGGTGATAATGACGATTGAATTAGGCCTTGATTCATCCCAATATTAGATATAAGGGTTAGAATTTCTATATATTTACCAACAGTAATTTTAATGATAGATAGGTGGATAGATTTTAATGATAGATAGATAAATAGGGAAGACTATTAGAAGAAATTTGGTTCATTTTAGTGGTATTGTTGGTTCATTTTATTTTGTTAACTTTTTTAATTTTATTTTGTGTATAATGTTCGATTGTTTTTTTTTAAAAAAATTATGAAAAATATATTTTTTCAGATATAGCATTCATCTAAAAATGAATTGTTAATCTACTAAAATTAAACAAGTAGTAAAAAAAAAGATGAAAGTTCATCACCTTCTTTAATTTCACAAAGAACCTTCTCACTCTAATCGTCCTTATACATATTATTATTATTATTATTATTATTATTATTATTATTATTATTATTATTATTGTTGTTGTTGTTTTTTTTTTGTTTTTTTTTTTTAGAAAATTTACTTTTGAAGATCAAACCGGTCTAATACATATTTATGGATTAAAACTTGATCTTCTGGGTAATCAAACAAAAAAATAGTAGAAACGTCGTGATCAAAACAACAAGTTTCGTCTTTTTTATTTATTTTTAACTTGTTTAATTGGAGCATGTTAAAATATTTAAAAATATATATATTATTAATTAATTTTAAATTTTGTTTTTTTTTATTGAATTCTCTACTTTAGTAGTATATATTGATTTATAAGTATTCATATATACTCCGTGTTATAATATAATCTCATTAAATATATAATAACAATTGTGGACATATTATCATAGCTAATATATGATCCAATATGTGAAACAAAATCATTCGGTCAAGTGCAATGATTGTGTATTATGAGATATATGCATGAACTAAGTATTGAATTTGAATATGATTGTGCATATTATTTTTTTTCTCCTTTTCTTATAAAACATAATTCTTCTTGAAAAATACGAGATCTAGCTAAGGAGGAGGGATAGTTGTCTCCCTAAGAAAAAATACTTATCATATATAATTAATTTTTTTTTTTAAAAAAAGCCTAAAGTCAAAAGGGCAATCATAAAAATAAAACAAAATTACACTAGTAATTAGTGCTAATTAAGCTAGCTAGAGGGCTATATAACAAGTTGCTTATTAGAGTAGAGATACACTAAATAATCATATTATTTTCAATATAATAATTTAAATATACTATATAGTTCCAATATCACCTGAAAATAAATTTTATCCACTTTTTATTTGGCCTTCACATGCTTGATCATGAGATTGCATTGGGAATAACATGAACTAATCATATCTTTTATTAGTGCTTATTGAAAATTTCCATTAGGTTTAAATACTCCTAATCCACTAAGATGTTTGTTTACAAGTAAATAACAGCAGTAGACTAGTAGTTTATATATGAACCGTAGGTACCATATAAACTCACAAAATATACAAATTAAGTAAAAAAACACATTAATTTGTATAATATATATATATATGTAAGGAAATAATTTGGAAGAATTATCCAATATTATTGTAAAACTATAAAATATTCAGTGTATAAAGTTGGTGAAATACATAATTATTCTTTTTTACTGATTTTAATATAAAATCTCGTGTAGTTTATGTGGTAAGATGGAACTTGAAAGTTGTACATATGGTAGAAGGAAATATGAACTCCCACATTATATTGATTTATTGGAATTTGTTAATTTCAATCAAAACACCCTCTTTCTTTTTATACTAATGCACTAAAAAAATTACTACAAAAATCACACACTTACTTAAAAGGCTTAGGTTTCGACATTACAAATTAGAAAGTAGAAGTATAAGACAACAACCTTTGTGCTATTTGAAACCTTTAAGGCGAGTGGAGTTGTCCCGGAGCCGTGATAAGGCATAGGGTCCGGTTTGAACTTTAACTGTCGAACCGTCGATTTTCATACTGGTCCAAACCGCCAGTTTGGTCAAACTAGCGGTTTAGGTTTCGAAGGGTTTACGGTTTAGGTTTGAAAAAAAAACCCCTCAAACCGCCGCGGTTTGAATCAAACCAAACCGTCGGTTTTGACACTTTTATAATATTTTTTTTCTTTAAAAATTGTTCAAACCGCCGGTTGAGGCGCTGAGCGCAACGGCTAACGACTTTTAAAAAAATCAATCACTACCCATTCTTAATTTCTTATAAATACCCAACCCCTCTTCTCAAAATCTCACACCATCTACATCTCTTCTTTCTCAACTCTCCTCTCGTCTTTCTCGAATTCATTTCCCGTAATCTCGTATCCTCGTATTCTCGTATTCTCCTAATGGCAAACCCAAGTGACCACTTCCCCTCTTCTCAACTCTTCCATAGCACCCAAGAAAGTGAAACTCAAATGTCTGACGATACAGAAATGTCACCACGACGACGTCTCCCCCACCAAAAATGCTCACATCCGAAATTTTTACGAAGTATTACAAGAAGGGGGAGCCGGTGAACAAGTATTGTCAAGTTGCATGCAACTATTGTCTAAAGGTGTCCAATTGGAAGATCAAGGGTGGCTACGGGACCTTGCAAACACACATGCAAAACGTTCATCCGGAGAAGTTAGGGATATCACGGGAACAAACACAATTGTCCCACGGGTTTGCATCTTCTTCCTCTCAATCTCTTTTATTTACGTATAACCATAGTGAAGAAAAAATTTAGGATTAGCCGATGTTATATGATCTCATGCATTTCCATTTTCTTATTCTGAATATGAAGAAGTTAAAGAATATAACACTAAGTATCTTCAACCTTCTTTTAAACCAACTTCTAGGAAAACCGTTTCTAAATTAGTAGCTAAATCTTACCTACAAAAGGAAGAAAAAAAATTTCGACTTTGGCATCTTTTGAGCATCAAATATCTATTTGTAGTGATATTTGGAGTACGCAATTGCAACAACATTTTTACATGGGCATTACTTTACATTTTATTGATAACGATATGTTTTTGCATAAATATGTTATTGGATTTCGGCATTTCAACGCAAGACATAATGCACCAAACATTGCAAGCTTGATAAAAACGATTTTACAATAATTTAATTAACAACATCGAATTTCTTCATATTCTTTTTATAATGCATCCGCAAACACCGACGCCTTAAATCATTTGGTCGAGGGGGGGATAATATTTGCGAATTCCTTATACTCATCAAAGATGTGCATGTCATATTTTAAACTTATGTGTTCAAGATGAACTTAAGAGTTTAGCGAATATGTTAACCCCATCACCAACGTTATTGTTCATATTTGGCACAACTCTGATCTGAGAAAAAAAATGGAGAAATTTATGTTTAACTAATAATGTTCATCCAATTGTTTTTTCAAAAGACATTGGAACTCGTTGAAACTTTACTTACAAATTACTTAGTGAAGCCGTTCGTTACAAAGTTTTTTTTACAAGAGTTTTCTTCAGTTCACGTTCATTGATCAATTCTTGATGATGAAAATGTTTGGAAAAATTGTACCGATATTTGTAATGTTTTAAGGTCGATCTTTAGTGATGCAACTAATGTCATGAGTATCGTTTATCTCCAACTTCTTGTAGATTTTTAGAGATAGCCGTTAACGTTTACGAGACTTTTCTAAATTGTTTTAAAATACCAATCCTTATACATGATATGTATGGAATGAAGATAAATGGCTTAAATACTACAAAGAAATTCTCATGATTTATTTTGTAACTGCCATTTTTTATCCTAAACTTAAACTTGATGGTGTTTTCCGATTTGTTGATTGCTTATTATGATTGTTTTTGTTTAGACTTAGTATATGAAAACAATAATATTTCCACCATTATGCAGACATTAGTAACGAAATTGGAAGCTTGCTTAATAAATTTGAATAAAGTGCTAACTCTTCTTCTACCGCACCTACTCCTTCTCCCACTTCTTCTTCATCTTCTTTTCTTTCAAAAGCACAACAAAATTTAGCCAAAAGAACAAAAACACGAAGACATTCAACCTCAAATGCGGAACATCATGATTATCATAACACATGTTTTAGTTTTGATGGTGATTTGATACTTTGGATTGGTGGAATAAACTAGCCCCCAAGTATCCAACATTAGCAAGAATTGTACAACAACTCATGGTCGTTCATAACATGGTTTATTGCCCTATTTTAGGCATGCATTTAGGTAATTTTTCCCTTTCCGCATCCATGTTTACTCCTTAGTTTGTGTTATTTATATTTGTTTTGTTCTACTTTAAAAGAATAGATGTCTACACATGCTATTGGTTCTTTGTAGGTGATTTGAAGTATTTCGGAGCTTAAACGATACATATGAGGATCAAGCCTCAGAGTGGATGCATTGGAGCGATCACACGTGGGAAGGGAAGGACAAAGGAGTCAAGATAAAGGCATGAAAGATGAGTTTGGAGCCATCTCGGACGCAATCTCGACCGAGATCATCATCACTGGGCGAGATTCATCAAACTGAGACAAATCTCGGTGGTATCTCGGTCGATATCACAACAGGAGTGACTGAGATTTCCCTTATGCTGAAGAATTCGAAGAACATAGCTTAAAAATATCGGGCCCGACATGCCGTAATATCGGCCCGAGATTGTCACCCGATATTTCCTTCCTGGGTGTCATATTTCATTCTCCGGCCTTTTTATTCATACCATGCCTTTTGACAGGTGTTTGGGTATAAAAGGAAAGATCGATTATTTTCCAAAGGGAGTTCGATTAGAGTACAATTAGAGATTTTTTTAGACCTAGAGAGAGAAGCTTTGTCTCCTACCTTGTTCTTTTCTTCTTCTACTTTCACCAGTGACATTTTCATAGCTTTAGAGTTAAAGTTTCAGACTTTGTTGTTGAATTCAGTTCGGATACAGTTTGTGATCGAGATTTCCTTCATTTGCTGGATATTCAAGTTGTTAAGCTAAGTTCGTTTCTTTTCCCTCTTTTGCATTTCCTTTTTATGAATAATTTGTCTTTCTTCAGTTTAATTTCTGAATTTCATATGATGATTGTTGGCTAGAATTGTGATTCTAAGGTGGATAAAGATTTGTTTATAGCTTGGACTATGATGGATTAGGTTGTATGTTGTTTTGGTTTGAAATTGCTTGAAACCCTATGGCTTATTTGGAATGAATCTAGGTTAGAACCTTCGAAGCTAGCAAACTGAGTTGGAATTGAGACTTACCTGGTGAAAACCTCTATTGGATTGAATGTACCAGATTACTATCTAAGTTAGGTAATTCTCGAGACTTACCCGGTAAGGGGTTACTTAGTCCTTAGATAGAGAATCCGGTTTGTAATGAATTTCCGTCCTGGATACCTTGAGACTTACCCGGTGATAGGTAGTTAGGATTGAAATTAGACGATCTTGAGACTTACCCGGTAATAGATCATCACTGAAGAAACATCCATCCCTGTAGCTTTTCTACCAGATCTTTAGGAGTTGTTCGTAGTCCAGTTGTCATAAATAATGATCTTGAACCCTTGGAAACCATTCTTCCTATAATTTGATATCAATTATTTGTTTGTTTGTTTTATAAATTGTTTTTTTATTGAAATTGATATACAATTAAGAACACTAACAAAAACCCTTCAAAAATATGAATTTTCTTACCTTTACTTCTTCCTTCTATTTTTTAGTTTAAATTTATACTATATTTGATCATTACTTGCAAGTTAATCCGCCAACGTCCTTGTGTTCGACCTTGGAATACTTACTCTACTTCATACGATCCATACATTGTGGGTTCGCTACTAATTAGGTACTTATTACAAGTATAAATTTTAAAACTATCCATATCGTGTCTTGTGAGCTTACGAATCTTTATCATTATCGATACGGATTTATAATGTAGTAATTTAGCTAACAGTCGTGCCCGCGTCAACGGTTGCGGTGGAGCAAGCATTTAGCCAAGCCAGGAACATACTCGGTCACACAAAAAAAACTCAATTGAATCCCGAAAAGTTGGAGATGCAAGTTTGTATATACAAACTTGCATCTCCAACTTCTCGGGCTCCAATCTTGATATATCAAGATTGGATAAGGGCGGCGAAACGGAAACAACGGAATGCCCTGATATATGACTCCAAATCGGATACCAACTTCGAAGATGGTGGCACTACTTCCGAGTCCGATCCCGAAAGGTAAGTGGGGTTAAAAAACTTGGAAGTCCGAAAAGGTAAGTCAATGTAAAAGAACTACGTGGATTTTGATTCCTCTTAACCCGAGAGGATACTAGGCAACTAGGAAACCGGTTCAAGCCTTTTTTTAAAAAAAAAGTTCAATTCCGTTTTGTTTAATTTATTATTTAATTGAAATTTCAATTCCGGTTTGTTTTACACTTTTATTTTTATAATTCAATTCCCAATTTTATTTTATTTTTATTTTTTTAAAACCGGCATTAAACAGGCAAGCCGCCGGTTTGCCGATATTCCTTCCCATGGTTTGATTTTAGGTTTGCGATCCATCCCTAGTCGTGATGCTTCATAGTGAATCTTGTTTACTATAACTAAGTCCACAACAAACATATTTATAGAAAAATTAATTGTGTTTTTGACTTTTTAACTTCACTAAGACTTTCGATAGCCCACACCAACTTTCTTACGATCATAGATTTATGATTTGCGTTGAAGTATTGAACTACTTCGAAAAAATGAGTCAGTCTAATTTCTTTCCATTATGAAATAAAAATTATGTAATTTTATACGACGACTCATATATTATTTATAAATCAATTTTTTCAAAAAAATAACTATTTTTTGAAAAATATGTTCTCACTCGATTTTCACCATCTATATAAAATTTAAATTAAGATTTTGAAGACTCAACGAAATTGTATATACACATCCTCATACTTGACTCATTAGCCAATTTTGTTTGGTATGCCTCCATATTGCATAATTGCACCTAATTCATAATTAATAAGTATTAGTAATAATATGTGTTTGAAAAAAGTGGAACATATTAAATTGTTATAAATATATTTTTGTAAAAGAAAGTGACAAAATTGAGGGATGCACATGGGTGCAGCTATCAAAAGGTTGGATATCATAAATAATATAGTTTTATAAGTAATATTTGTTTCTTTTAAAGCCTTTTAAGAATGGCCTATACATATAGCCTTGACTCTTGACTCATCCACTAATGATTTTATAGACACATTCGTAGCATTGTTGTCAACATACTTCTTTTAAGTTTGAAGGTGAAAGTGAAAAATACGAAGTAGTATTTTTGTAAAGTTGTAAAAAACACTCTTAACTAGATATATGATTTACGAATGTTAGCCTCGGTTTTATAAAAAAAAGAGTTTAAATTACTAATATGTAAGTAAGATCATTTATAACAATTATGTAATTTAGAACAAAGATTTATGTGTTATAATTATATATTTTTTTTCATCATAAAGATTACAAGGCTACTAAACTTACCTAGCTATTTTTGTTTAGCTTTTAAAGATTTAGGATTTTCCACAATTAGGGTTACCTCCTTCTATTTGCCCGAATCAACATTACTATTGTAGTACAAATCTCCAATCAATAGATTTCAATAATAGATTTCAGTGAAGATAAAAGTATCTTAGTACTCATTAGGTACGATTTTTCGGTATTAGAAATCGGTTTTAAACACTCAAATTGATTCGTACGTGTTTGACAGCGAAAATATATCGGAGTGATCGATTTTTGAAAATTAGTGATCAAAAAAAAAAAATCATTTTTTTGAATCATTTTTATGAATTTGAGTTATTTCAACTTATTTTTTCAAATATAGTGTTTTAGTTCATTAAATTATTAAGAAAAAACTAACACATCAACAATTATTTTATCAAAATATTGTTTTTTCAACCCAAATATGTGTTTTAAGAACCGAACTAAGTAATTTTACATTCTATTTAAAGGCATAGTTCTCATCCACACGTAAACAAGCACTTAGGTGTGTAATAGTCGCACCGACAAAGTTCTTGAAAAATAAGTGATCAAAAATGAGATTAAATTGGCTTAGTAAAAACATTTACTTAATCACTAAAATAAACACACTGAAGTTTTTATGTATATATATAAATACTTTTAAAAAAAAGTTCTATAATTACTTAGCGTTTTGTTCTCATTTCTACTCTCCACCCAACAAATATTCTATAATACACATAGTTTAAGGGTAAACACGTGTAATCGTGCTAAAGTGTATTATTTTTTGAAGCCAATAATATGTTGAGGTGTTGGAAAGGCAATTGGGACAGTCAAGGAAGTGTTCATTTTTATGAAAAGATGTGAGGAATCCAATTTTGTGGAACAAAAAGAGCTTAAATGTATGTTGGAGATGCTTAAAAATCGACAATTTATTAATAATTGTGTTTAAAAGGGACCAAAATTCTTAATGTGGGTAGGGGCCTAGTTTTTTTTTGCTTTTTAAATGAGATTATACAGTATTAAAATCATAATTTATGGGGGCATATTGGAATTATTACCATAATTTTAAGAAATAAAAAGGATTGGAAATATATAAAAAAAATATTTAAAATGTCACTTAATGGTTTAATTGTTGATTATTTTGAAGAATATCCGGAATTTGAGGGGAAAGATAGAAGTGTCCTTCAATGGACTTTGACTTTGACGACATGAGATAATGTTTCTTACGAAGCATAATCACTTTTCTTATTTCAAAGAATTGTAAGATATAATGTAAGATGTATTATATAGGTTAATATATATCTAATATTTATAGGATAAAATGTAAGTTACGTTATATAACCTTAAATATGTTAGGGTCGGCGTTTGGTCAAGGTCGTAATTGTGTCTTTTTTATGACTTTTTGACGGTGTTATTCCGATAGTATTTGACTCGTCCTATCAAAATTATATATTCATGCGGATTTATATATACGTGCTTTAGCCTTTTGGTATATTTCATATCCTTTGATTATATTTTTGATTTTCGTTGGTCGTTGGTTTCATATAAGTGGCTGACTAACACTTAGAACTCCTTTCCTTTAGTTTTATTTTTTAAAATTTTTAAATACTAGACTTCGTGTTCTCATCCGTAAGGATGCTTTAGGTTAGACTACCTCAAAAAAATAGACCAATCTAACCGCTTTCATTTTCATAAAAAAAAAAATTATATGTAAGCAATGTGAAATGAGACGTCATGGGTCTTTTTCATCACTAAAGGTTCAAAATTTGTATCTTAAACTCTATTACTTTTATTTTTTTTATCAATTTTCTAATGTTCATTTACTTTTGTCATTTTTCTGCTAAGGAAATCAAAATGCAATTGAACTAGGCTAGTCTTAGACGTTAATGTTGAAAAATGTAACTTTTCTGGCCTTTATGATAGTGATACTTTTTATTCGTTTTTTGGGAATCCAAATTTATTTAATATATATAATTCGGACATTTTTCATTTGATTGCCCTTTTAATTCCATAAAATCTTGTAAAAAAAAAGAAGTGAAAACAAATATTACACATGAACAAAGAATACAAAATCAAACACATAAAAGATTGGACATATTGTGACAACGATTAATAACGAATGAACACCGCTGTATTACAAATTTACAATTTAGTAAATAGTCTTTACGATAAGTAACTCTAATAACATATATTTCTGACATAATCTATTGGACGACATGTTGTCTAGTGTTTTTTATTGTAAAAAAATAAAATAAAAATAATGATGTACGTGAAAATTTGGGTCAAAATGTCATTGGCCCACACGTTCGTAGACACACATTATACGCGTTAGATCCGAGTTCGGTACATTAGCCCAATAACGTTTTTATCTCAAAATTAATTGTCAGTGATAACATTGGTCCACCTAACTTACATACTAAGGTACGGACTTGTTCATTATCGACGGAAGACAATTTTATCAAATACATCTAATAGCACGAGAAATTCCGGTGAATCGGAATCTACCTCGAACAAATAGTTAACCTAACTTAACTACATACTAGACTCCTAATTTGTTTATTATTGTTGCAATTTTAAATCTCCCAACTTTCTTACACAACGTTTAAGCATTATATTCTTAATGCAATGCAAATCTTAGCATATACGGAGTATTACGATTTGGCAAAAAGTAAAACCTCAAAGCTACTATCTTCTGACATCTGGTGAAGTACTAGAAGAGCAAAAAAAAAACAAAATAATGATTTTCTGTTTAATTTCATTAAAGAAATCCGATCCGAGTACGAATCCGATCGGATCCCAACACCAAATCCGGGTTCCACGTGACTGTAAAAATCTCATCCCCGTCGCATATATCCAACAGTCAATCAAACATAGCCACGCAGCAGTAACTCACTGTGCTGACAAATCCTGAAACGTAGACGTTCCTTCAGTCCACGTCATCAACAGAAGCTCCCAATTCAGATACGTGTCCAGTGTCACCATTAATTACGCTAAGACGATGACTTGGCAGAATGTACGGACTAGACTACGTGTCTAATTTACAGTCGTTGATCGAGCAGGGGAGGTTACTATACAGTACTGTGATGCGTACGAGGTTAGATGTACGACTGAGATTTGATACTGAGTGTTGACTGTTTGAGAGAAATGCGGGAATGTTGAAGATGATGGGGCCCCACGTATGAGGAACAGGGAAGAATCTCAGTCAAAGAGGAATATAGTAATATGTGGAAGGTTGGTTTATGATTGATGGGTTTTTGACGGCTGAGATTTGATATGATTTTGATTGTTACAATTTTCTTTTTTCTTTTTTTTTTGTTATTGGTAATTTCAGTCTTATTTGCTTAAATTTAAACTTTGAACAGTCCAAAATTGGTGATTTGGGTTTCCCTTGTTTCAGGGCAGAAAGGGCGCAACTTTGTTCCTTGCTTCCACTGATATTAGTCAAAGACTAATCAAATTTAGTCGTTGATTAAGCGTACCAAGAGTATCTAATACGATCACTTGTTAAATAATCATTTTCTGTCGATTTGAATCCATTGATGTTTGGATTACCTAATACATAACATTTGTATAATAACGATATACTGGTTAGTGAAAGGTATCCCACATTGATTATAAATATATTTGTAACCTAACCGTCATTTAGTATTACTTGTGTAATTTAACTGTTATATCTGCAATTCAGAAAGGGATGGTGAATCAGTTTGTTGTCCGTCTTCTCTCTAGCTCGATATAATTAATTATTAAATTAATAAATTAGATATTTTTGTATTAAAAAAAACTTTAGACATTTTTTATGTATTGGTATACGGTATCTTTTATTTTTGACTAGTTTTAAGGTAAAATTTCATTGGTTAATACACTAGCTGCTCATTTAGAATTAATCGCGAATTATAACTTAGAACACATAGACATGTTATCATATTTGGTACGTGTATATGTGACAATAGATTTCCCTCTAGGTGTCAACAACTGCTATTCTAGTCGATGGTGGTTTCTTCTCTGTTATTTGACTATCGTAGAAATTTGTGGATTGAAGATTTGAAGGTTTGTTTATTTTATTGATTGAGATAATAATAAAATAAGATAAAAATAAATTAACAAATAAAGAGTAAACCAAAGAATAAAGATAAACTAACAAATAAAGAAAATTTTCCGAATATACGACCCAATATATGGGCCTTAAAACACAAGTTGATTAGCATACTAGGGTAGGTATGAGCAAAAAGGATGATACGAGGACTTTATAGACCTCTTCCGTTAATTGTTCCTCGTGTTTGTTGGCGATGAACAAGATATATTATGAGGACTTGATGAAGCTCCCTCTCTTATTTTCTTTGCTGGTAGACGTCGGTTTTGTAGATGAAGCTAGTAGGTTGGCGGGATAACCTATTGGCATGAGCCGCTGCCACCATCACCGACGGCAATGATGTCGGCGCGATTAGGATTTGTGTTTTAAGGTTTTTGTAGTCAAAAAACGTGTTTAAAGACCGTATCATCTGTTACCATGTAGAGATTCGTGGATTGAAGACTTGTTTCTTTCATTGATCAAATAATAATAAAATAAGATAACAAATAAATAAATAAAGTGATAAGTCCAAATATACCATCAATATATGGTCTAACAACTCTTTTTTGACATAAATATACGGTTATTTGTTAATTGATTTAAAAATAAAATTTGATGATGTGTTGTACGTGAAAGTGGAGTGAAATATTAGAGTTTCAAGTAAGCAATTGTCGTTATTTTTTTGAAGGAATGTAAGCAATTGTCCTAAAACTTATTCCTTGGAAAATGACATATATGCAAAGGACCATGCAAACTTATATATAAATGATGAATCCAAGTCCGGCCCAAACATGTGAGTCTCTGGCCCAATGGGCTAGTCATGAGCTAAACTTTGGTCTACACCAAGCCCGGTCCATTCATAAACACCTCATAAATGATTTTATATTCTATATTCAAATATTACAAATAAGAAGAAAAATATAAAACAGGGTAATTTAAATTTATCAGTCAACTAATTTATGATAAAATATAAACTTCAGAAACCTCGGATATAATTATATATTCTATATTCAAATATTACAAATAAGAAGAAAAATATAAAATAGGGTAATTTATATTCATCACCCAATTAATTTATGATAAAATATAAAATTACGGAACTACCGAGTTTCATGAAAATGTTAAATGACGGAAATCACAAGTTCAATTTTTCATGATGGTCTCCTAGTTTCTTAAAACATTGATTAGTAATCATAAAATTAATATTGTTGACTTTAAATATGTAGAATATCCTTTTAGTCTAATTTTTTTTTTAATCTATGGATACTAAGTTGTGGATTTTCATTTAACTCTCGTGGTACAATTCATACATCGTATCTCCCGATGGCAAATTTAATAACAACGACAAAACTATTATGTTGGTAATAATCATTTTTTTTCTTTTGTTCTTTATTATGTATCTCAAGCATAAAAAAATAATAATAAAGACAACTTATTATATCCTAAAATATAACGTAATTTACCGATTACCGGTATAATTGGTATAAGTATTCTTTTTTCGTATTATCGTTAAAGTTCAAATTTGATTATAATACTTTCCTAAATTTTCTTATCTATGATGTGATACTTAGTTAGATTTATCAATACCCATATACGGAGTAACATTTTATTTCCATGATGATGATGATGTGTTATGAAAGGAGATTGTTGATGACATATTATGACTTCAAATTTCAAGTGAAAGTCTCAAAAGTCAGTCTCCCTCCCTCTTCTTCAGGTACGGTTCAGTTCTTCAAATATATGCCAAAAACAAAGCTAAGAACACAACTTTTGGCTGTTAGAATTCCCAATTCGAAGGAGAATAATGGAGGTTCCGAAAGACCAGATCACCGCTCTTCTCGATTATGGCCTCCACACCTCCGCTGAACTCCTCGTACTCTCTCGCTCTCTCGCCTTGCTTAATTCTCTAGGGTTTTTGTTTTGACGATTTCAAGTTTCGATTGAAATCTTGTTTTTCTTTTTCATTCCCAGGGTTGTTTTCTTGTGTCTTCGCCTACTGTGGTTTCCGATACCAACCCTAGCCTCAAGGCCGAAAGCTTGGTGATTTCCCCCTCAGCCGAATTCTACTCTTTCTAGAATCAGTTCGAATTTGGAGGTTTAGTTCATTTGCCATGTTTCCGAAATTTTGTATTTATATTTGTATTTGTGAAGGTGCTTCTTGGCGATGCATTGTGCAAGGAAAGAGAATTAAAGAGAGCCATTGTAAGTACTATACATTACGCGACCACCACTAAGCTCATGTTTTTGCGTAGTTTGATTTAATTTAGGTTTGCAATTTTAGAGTGTGAGACATGCTTACTATCAGATGCTGTCTTAGGTTGTGTGTAGCAAAGTATGTTTTTGATTCTTCACTAATGAGCTAAAATTTACACATGGTTGGTCAAGGGAATGCCATGAATTCCAGTGTTTTGATTTTCCTATATGAGTGATTTTGATGGGAGCTTATCAGCCTTGTGCAAGTATCCGGTTAATTTCTCAATGTATCCTTTATTTTTAAGAATGTTTTATTTTCATGGAGGAAAATATTAATGAGCTTGACATTGGTGGATGATGTTTTGTTATCAAAGGGAGATATGTCAGGCTAGATTTGCTATACTCTATCCAGTGCTTTTAGATGTGTGATGCAAAAGGTTGGCAAGGTGAAGATAAATTTGAAAATTAATTTTTGCTCATGTATACTTTATCTTTTTGGACTGGTTACTGTTTAGCTTGATAGCCGCTAGAGTATCATTGTTGCATTTTTTTACTTTATTCAAATGTGCACTTGATCATATGATAGAAGCTGGAAGCAGAATTAGTTTGATAAATCAAAGATTATGATATAGGGTCTTAAATTGTATGTCTCAAATGTTTGTCTTTCTGACAGCACTCTTACAAACAAGCCCTGCAACTCTGCAAGATTCTACCCAAACAAAGTACTACATCATTGAGAAGTTCCTTAACCAAATTGAACAGGCCGTCATCTCCAAGTTCTCTCAATGTGGTTGTGATTAATGAAAATGAGGTGGACTCTACTTACTTTGTGTTTTATTGTTTTTCCCTATATATTCAGTTTTGAAATTCAAATTTTATCTGTAAAATCCGTGTCCTGTGACAGGTGAAATTCAAAGTTGCATCATGTCATTATGCATTGAACGAGAACAAAGCTGCTATTGCTGAGGTTTTTCCTCGTCCTCCTAGTTATGCGATTTGCACATCATGAATTTTTGTATGATATTGACTATGGTAAATATGTAATGTTTGATAGAATATTTTGGGATGATATATCACCAATAGTCCATCCTAATGCTGGAATATGATTTTGCGTACCCTATGCTGTACGGATCTTATTCTGATGTTGCTGAAATTCTATTAACATGTCCTTACTTGTCTTGAAAAGGTTATGGTTTTTAGTTGCGTTAACTTCAGATATAAACCATTTTTTCCTACCTTATAGTTGGAAGGAATCCAAAGCAAGGCCAGAACTTTGCCCATGTTTTTGATGATGGGAAAGCTTTATAGAGATTCACGGCATAATCGTGCTGCAGCTGCTTGTTTCAAGGAATGTTTGAGGTTTGTCCTTT
Source organism: Fagopyrum tataricum (assembly GCA_002319775.1). Classification (NCBI taxonomy): domain Eukaryota; kingdom Viridiplantae; phylum Streptophyta; class Magnoliopsida; order Caryophyllales; family Polygonaceae; genus Fagopyrum; species Fagopyrum tataricum. The sequence goes on from CM008284.1 coordinate 1,483,954, forward strand.
TGTAAACAAAAGGTTTTCATCATATAACAACATTCACATTTTGTATCCAAATTTGTAGAGGATCTGACAATCATGTAATATATTTGACCTTCTACAGAATAAAAACTAGTGATTTTAGAGACTATAGTTAACTGCATTCAAACCTCCGTATTCGTCATTTTAAGGCAAAAATGGCACATATATACAGGCCCAGGGCTACAGTTTGGGGGTACCATGTGCTCTTTTCCTTGAGATAATAGTTCAAGATCTACCTTCTACTCTTAGTCTCTCCTGTAATCCTTTAGTTATTAAGGGCCCTGAACGATATATGGCATCCTCGTTGAAGTTTGTGCAATGGGCAAAAAATAAGAGTTTCCTTCATTTGCATCTACATCCCATTATTTCGGATTTGATGGATTGGCAGAGGGTGCCTAGGAATCTAGGTCTTATATGAGTTATTGTTTTGGTTTAGGAGTTCTTATGTAACCAACTTTTGTGCACATTGTGTGTTCTTTTGACAGAAATTGTCCTTACATCCTTGAGGCCATAACAGCTTTGGCTGATCTGGGAGCTTCTGCCAAAGATATCATTTCCCTGTTTCCTCAGGTCATTTCCTAGTCATCTTTACTTAATTTAGATCGTTAAAGTTGATGATATTCTTACACTTCATGACGGCTTTCTGGTCATTCCAGATATAATGCCTTTCTTGTATTTTTAAAGAAAGATCCCAAATGACGTACTAGAACATCAGTGGTCTCTGGTCAGTGTGCACCTGGTTAAAAAAATCTCTGTTTCTATGTATTCTGACTCTGTAGTCATAAGTATAACACGTCACGTGTCACTATTGGTCTTCGACTGGTAGGTTCGTTCGAGAGGCCCTAGAAGTTACTAGTTGAATCTGTGAATATTGGCATGTTATATTGTTACGACTTTATGTTTCTCACTAAAACTAGCAATTAGTTCTTTCAATTGTTTAGGAAACTTTAATCAAGTAAAGGACATTATAATTAGCCTTTTTTGCACAAAATGTGAGTTCCGACCTTTGTCACCCAAGAGGCTTTCTATAAAAAAAATTGGCTGAGTTCCGACTTTTATTGTCCAAAACATAAAATAATTAACACAAGATTCTTAACTAAGCTATGTTCCACCGTTTGGGCAAAGAGTCAAGTTTGAATCCTGAGGTGAAAAATCTGAAAACTATTGCTGTGGGCAAAATATAAATATATATTTCAGGCTTTGCCGCAATTCAATGTTAATGGCTCAAAATTTGAGTGAGAACTAGCTAAATTTAACAGGAAAGAAATCTATTGCTCTGGGCAAAATATAAATATATACTTCAGGCTTTGCCACAATTTTAATGTTAATGGCTCAGAATTTGAGTGAGAACTGGATAAAATTTAACAGGAAAGACATTTATATGCACTTCATACTCTCAGAAAACATGGTACTATAGTTTTTGAGTTTTGTTTGCTGACAGATGCAGCCCCAACCCTGGTTTACCCACACTTATTGACCCTTTCTTTTGATTTAAAATTTCAGGCAGCGAGTAGAGGTGGAAGGCCTATCTCTGATAATTCTGATTCTATTCGCTGGCTACAGGTGGGTCGTTGGAAAACTTTAGCATCACTAAAAGCTTTAGTACTTCTATGAACAATGTGCTTTGTCCGAGTGGCTAAGTTGCACAGAAATAGAAAGTTGATGTTCATTTGCAAGCACTTCTCCTTCTGTAAAAGGAAATGAGTGAATATTTGCAAGCTTTTTCTTCTGCTATATTTTTTTTATTGTAACTGCCTTTTAGCCATGGACTAACGAATTGTCATTTGGATGCAGCGATACGTTGAGGCACAATGTTGTATTGCTTCAAATGACTATAAAGGTATGCTGTCTGATGGGTATGAATTTGGCCCGGTTAAACAGTTTCTCATAATTTTTATAAACTGTAGAGTTAGAGACTTTGTTTCAAAAAGCTTTAGACTTCAATATTTGTATCATATTACCTCAGCTTCTTCATTATAATAGACTTAAAGTGGTATTCAAGGCTTGTGTCAGGTTTCAAGCCTGCCACACCACTCCAACCCACCCACCCCCAAAATGTACAAGGGTGCACATTGTAGCATAATATTAATCCGGAGGCTTTGTCCTAACAACTTAAGCTCATCGAATGAATTTGAACCCTCTAATTACCTCTTATATCAGTTACCCATGATCAAAAGAGTGGCCAGTATAATTGTCAAAGTTTGTTCAATGTTTACCCTCTTGATAAGTTTCCAAGTCCCCTCTGAATTCATATAAAAACTTCTTTCCTCTGATTTATAATCTATGTTACATTTTGTTAATATTACCAATGTCTTCCTGGCAGGTGGTTTAGAACTGTACAAGGATCTATTACAGCGTTTTCCAAATAATGTACATTTATTACTAGAAATGGCGAAGGTTAGTAGGAATTATTTATTGTAGCTTACGAGCTACATTTCTATTGGTTCTCGACTTTATGCTAACTCCTGTGTAAATTTCCTTACATACCTTTTTTGGTATATGATTGTCAAATATGGGCCGATTCACACTAGTCTTCTTTTTGTGCTACAAGCTTGTACCTTTCCTGACTTGCTGTATTATTGTCTGAAGGTTGAGGCTGTAATCGGAAAGAATGATGAAGCCATTATGAATTTTGAAAAGGTAAGTGAGCATTGTTTGATGGTGCAATGGTACCAATACTTTAGCTCCTCTGGTTTGTGACTGATTTTTTCTTTCCAGGCTCGGAGTATTGATCCGCATGTGGTTACATATATGGATGAGTATGCAATGCTTCTAAAGATGAAGTCTGATCATGTAAAGCTGACCAAGTTGGTGCATGATTTGCTGAGTACTGATCCTGCAAGACCAGAAGTATTTGTCGCCTTGTCTGCGTTGTGGGAAAGAAAAGATGAGAGGGGAGCCCTGTCTTATGCTGAAAAGGTTTGTATGATTTTCGTTGATTTTTTTTTTCTTTTCTTTTTCAAGATTGTATTATTCATGAAATTCACACAATTACTTTTACCTTGCATCCAGAGCATCCGAATTGATGAAAGACATGTACCAGGTTACATCATGAAGGTATTGTGACATACATTTCGAGGAAAATATCAATGAATCATGTTCTATGTTGTAACGAGTCTTGAATATCAAATTTATCTTACAGGGTAACCTATATTTATCAATGAATCGACCAGAAGCAGCTGTAATGGCCTTCAGAACAGCTCAAGAGTTGAGACCGGATCTTCGCTCCTATCAAGGTTTAATTTTTTTTAGAAAATAGAGTTAAATATAGCTTAGTTTATATCTTCTTATGTGAGAATATCCGATGTACCCTCTCAGGTCTAGTTCGCTCGTATTTGGCACTATCTAAGGTAAAAGAGGCCTTGTATGCTGCTAGAGAAGCTATGAAGGCAATGCCTCAATCTGCCAAGGCTTTAAAACTAGTTGGAGATGTGCATGCTTTTAGTACTAGTGGGAGAGAGAAGGTAACCCCTATATAAAAAATTCAATTTTCATTCAATCAAGAAGATACACTATATTATTACAACACTTATCGATGGGCTGATGGGGTTTGTTTGGCAACAAGCTTTTTTTTTTTCCGGATATAGAAGGATCTTAATATTTCTCCTTAAAGCTTCCGCTTCAACTTGCTGCCTAGACAAGCCCTATTTGGCTGACAAAATTTAGACACAGGCATGTAATTTACTTTGAAAGTCAGGCTGACCGTCTTTTGTGACAGGCAAAGAAGTTTTATGAATCTGCCCTCCGGTTGGAACCTGGGTATCTTGGAGCTGCACTAGCCCTTGCCGAGCTGCATGTTATGGAGAGCCGAAACAGTGATGCCATATCACTTCTTGAGCGATATCTCAAAGATTGGGCAGACGAATCTCTTCACGTCAAACTTGCACAAGTTTTCGCGGCCACAAATATGTTGCAGGAGGCACTTTCCCATTTTCATGCTGCATTGAGGTAAATCTTTAACTTCATCATGCCATTATCTCCTTGTTTGCTTTGCCTTTGGCTGAATGGCAACTAGGCCTGGGATACAAGCCGAACCTGAATTTTTAACCAAGCTTTAAGTTGGGTCCATATCGGTCTCGTTTAGAAAATGAACAAGCTCGAGCTGAGTAACTCGGCTAATATAACCTACATACATTATTATTCTAACCGAACGAGACAAGCCCGAGCTTAAATTTTAACCGAGCTTTAAAACGTGTTCATATTCGCCTGATTTAGAAAGTAAACAAGCTCTACAAGTCCGAGTAGCTTGGCTCACCTAACGGCCCTAATGGCAACTCATTCATATATCTGCATAATGTAACCCTCCACGTGACTGCAATTGTTCTTTGCTTACTTTTCTTCTTTCTACATTTTCAGGATAAATTCACAAAGTGAAGCTGCGAGTAAGGGGCTAGAACGATTGGAGAAACAGATGAAGGTTTAGTTACTTGTTTCCCTGATATAATATAATCCTCACTTTCCATTTCCAAAACAAAAAACCCGGTTTAAAAGCACATCTCAGTCATCTAATGTCGTATTTGTCTTAGGGGGTGGATCCGGATGCACCCGAAGAAGATGAAGACAATGAGGTTGATGATGGGGAAGGGGACCCGGAAGAAACCGAGTTTCTATGAGTGAAGATACATTGCAACGATGATGAGCAATCCTTGGATAGAATTAACTCACTGTAACATTACCCATGTAAGTTTAGTGATATATTTAAGGAATCCAATCACACCTCCAATTGTTGTAAACTTGTAGTTGTCTTTGGCAATTCAGTGCTCTTGCCTTGAGGCAAGGGCTTATTAGTTTACTTTTCTTATCATGAAAAATGAAATTAAAAAATATATAACTACGTGGGCATAAAATTACACATTACAAATTATGCCCTCTTCGAAAAAAAAAGCACATATTTTATTAAAATATACAATGGATTGTGATCAAATTGTTAACATCCAAGAAGATGTTCACTTATGAAAGTTAAACATCATCAGGAACTAAGCTATAGTGCTGTACCTAGAAAGGTTTCCTGGGTGATGGTGCTTTGTTTTCCCTTGATTGCAGTCTTTGTTTGTGTTGGAATACTTCAACCTGCAATTTGGATTAACATTCAAACTTAGTATTTGTATTACGGTTTCTTTAAGTTCTGCCCTTAATGCCTTGATTTGGCAGATTTTCCTGCCAACAAATGGATACTCAAATAAGGACTAAATAGCTAAATATAGCAAAATCTTTCAAACCAAGCTGATTATTATACTGATGTGTCTTTGGACATTGGTTATTCGTAGCCTAAACTCTTCTTTTTTTTTTGTGTTATATTTTCAAGAAAACAGTAGAACAGTAAACATACCTGTAGCTGGAAAGCTCTTGCTCTTTCATTTGCAAGGGCTCCCCTTGTGGAATGCAGTTCCTGTGGAAAATCTCAAGATTCAGATCAAAATTTCTTTTTCTCATGAAAAATTGAGAAAATTGCAGCAAATAACCCTTCTTTGGGAGGTAGTTTGATAAAATAGTCCCAACTATAGGAATGGGTTGCAAACTTGCAATCATAAACCTAGTGACAAAAAAATTGAAAAATGATTGACAAGGATGAAAATTTACCTTTTGTGTGTCTTCCAAAACAGCCTTAAGGAAAGCAACATCATGCTCTAGCCTTACATTATCAGAATGCAGCATGCTAGAGAGGTTATTAGCTTCTTCGTTTGCCGACTCTAAACCGGCTAGCTTCTCCCGCAACAACTCTGCCGTTTTCTCTGCATTACGCAGTTTCGTCTCAAGCTCTTGTCTACTCTTCAAAGCAGAAGTTAAGTTTTTGTCAGCTGCATCACATCCCGCCAACGTAGCCGCTAACTGTCCTTCCAGAACTCCGTTCTTTCTTATTAACTCTGAAATTTTGGTTCCGTATAACTGATATACGGTTGAAGGAGCTGATGTTGCAGATGATTCATCTTCAATATCCGGGTAACGTCTCTCTTCATCAATAGGAAGCTTATCAGTCACAGTGAAGCGAGCAACGTTATTCTCCAATTCGGGTGATGAAGCTGTCACTTCTTTGATCACTTTACCAGAGGCATGGGAGAAAGAGCGCGGTTCTTGTTGGTTCGTATGCTCCATCAACTGCAAACACACACAATAAGGGCCCGTTTGGAATCACTGAGAATCATTATCAAAAAGCAAATGATTCCGAATCAAAGTCATGTTTGTTTAGTGACTAAAATAGAATGTTAACATTTTCATTTAGTTTGTATACCACTACTCCAACCAAATGGATACTAAGACTCATGCAAGTCATGTTCATGATACAAATTTATAAAGATGTAATTTGACATATTACCTGCATGAAAGAAATATCATCTAGTGAAGTTTTCATCAGCTTATATGCCAACGCTTCCTCCTCGTTCAGTTGCTTCCTTAAGGAGACGTTTCCAGAAGCGGGATTATGATCACTGAGAGTTGAAACAGATCTCCTAGAAGAGCCATGCTCATTGACAACAGAAGCTAAGTTTTGGCGAGCAACATAATCAACAATACACGAAGAAGCAATGTTAAGCTGAGATGTCAAATCACTAGATAACGTGCGATTCTGATGAGATGATTTTCCGTTTACTTTGTCCAATTCTCCATGCTTGACCGATGAACGTTCGTTCTTTTCCAAAACTAATACTTCAACCTGTGAAATGTATCAAATTTCGATTATCCATAAACCATATAGAACCGGGTAGTTTCAATGTTATTTACCTGATTAGACGGCTCAATTTTCGACCCTCCAAAAGCGACAAGAAAGTCTTTTTCCTTGTGTTGGATCAATACAAGACTAAAACCCTGCAGAGATGCAATCTTGCTTAGTACAAGTAGGAGTACGAGTCGAGAAATGTATCAAATGAAGATAACTCACTTTATTGGTGGTGATAGAATATGGAGGTGATGTGAACATCACTGACCACTCATGCTTCAGAACATCAAAGACCAAAGTTTCTCCATGGCCTGGAGGACAATAAGCAAACTCGTTACATCCTCGACACGGTTTTAGGTCAAACAAGAAACATTTAATAGCAACATATGGCTCATACGTATTTTCCGGCTTCCACCACCAGTGATATACCATTTACTTCCGCATAAGATGCTGCAGGATCCGGATCTTGGTGATGGATGATAGCCTTGAGGCTTAATCTTCGACCATATCATCTGATCAATGACAGACATATATATATATAAGTAGCCACAATAACATAACACTACTAGAAAAATCAAGATACAAACCTTTTCAAAATCGAGTGAATATAAGTCGTTCAAAGTCTTTGACTTTGACGAACCACCAAATATGAAAAGAGTTTTATCATCATAAATGGCAGCAACATGATTTGATCGCGGTGAAGGCCCTGTTCCTCTGGCAGTAAATTGACTATCAGCAACATGATTAGAATTACACATGACTTTTCTACTTGAGAAAATGAGAATAACTTACGTGCAATGAAGCGGAAGCCATGTCACTGTTTTTAGCTCAAACAAATGTAGGTCATTTAGCTTTCTTTTCTTTGAATCTTCACCTCCAAAGAGTATCAAGTGTGAACCTACTCTAACCACAGTATGACCACTTCTAGCAACCTTCAAATGCCATGGTCAAGCTCTTCAATTTCATTACATGACTATTCAAACAGAATTCAATTATATGACTTAAGCTAGACCAAACAAAAATAATTACCGGAACATTCCCTTTTGCTTCCATCAGTGACCAGCACTCGGTTTCTGTATCAAATGCCCAAACTAAAATTGAAAACAGCAAAATCAGATTCCTTATCATCCCCAACAAAGTGAGGATATAGAATTTTATAAACAAAACCTTCACCTGAAAGTTTGTCAGTACAAGGATCAGTTTTTCCGCCTACTAGAAGAGCTTTCATACCCCAAGAAACCTAGATTAATACACAACAGGGCCCAACCTACTCAAAAGGCGATATGGTGGAATCATTCGTTATGATTTCAATGCATTTTAGAAAATTGTGGTAGTACCAAGCAATGACCTTTGCTAGCTGGTATCTTCAAGGGCAAGCCAGTTGGTGAAAAGTAAATCTTTGAGGAAGCCGTTGTCCATGAAAATTGATCAAAATTGAGCACCTGAAAAAATCAGCTCATATGTCATAACACATAATTACACTTGATGGGATAGAAGATTGATCAAGAGAACAAATAATAGTTACCTGTACATCATCTAATGTTCTATTTCCACACTCACCACCTACAACCACCATCTTATTCCCAATTACAGCAGCTGCATGCTGTCCAGGAGCAAAAACTGAGAATTTCTACAGTTACTTAATTCAATACTAACATATAGTGTTATAACTAAAAGTAAGAAGTATTTGTACATTAAACCGAGGCGTTGGCTTATCTCCTGCTATTGAAAGAACCATCCATCTCTCCGAGCTACCAGGCGGACAGTTGTTAGTCTCAGATGTAGCAGATGGATACTGACTGTCATGATCATCTCTATTGTCAATTGGAAGGCCAATAACTTCATCCTGTCATAAACCAACATGTTTAACAATGCAAACTTATTAACTCTAAATTACAAGAATCAAAGGAGGAAACACCATACATGACGATTTTCAGCCCTTTTTGATTGTCTAATTGGAGTTCTATAACCTTGAGCAGGATCAGAGAGTTGTTGCACTTTCAGCCTGAATCAGAAATATCAATTGAGTTAAACAAACAAATTACTGAAGAAATTATGTGCTCAAATATGTTGTGAACAAATGAAATGCTTCAAAATTTTGGTGTATTTACTTAACAATTGGAAATGTGCTCATGAGATCTTTATCAACTCAATAGCTATAATTTTCTTTACATAAATTATCATCATAATACATCAAATTTACTGATTTAACACATAATGCAACTCACCAACAAACAAGATAGCCCCCAAAAGAGAAGAAATCAAAAGGCTAACAGAACTGAAGATGATGATAAACAAAGACAAACCTTCCATGCTTCATCCGGCGACGAGAGAACCCAAACATTTTCAATTCTCACTGCAACAGAACTACAGAAGACACTCTATCAAACTGCATAAAAGCAACCCAAATACCAATTAAGGCAAAAATAATCATACCCATCAATATCAAACAGTAATTTTCCCCAAAAAAAAATCAGCTAACTGAAATTACAACCCAAAGCAGAAAATTTGACATAACAATAAGTCAATAAAATGTATCAGCCAAAAAGGTAGGACTGACAAAAGTCACAAAACCAAAAGTAGGAAATAAAAGGAAGAACCAAAACAGCTTAGCAACATCAATAGGTAAAGAAAGAACCTTTAGCTCTTTAAGCTGAATGGAAATACAACCCAAAACCCAAAGCTCTCCAAAAAACCTAAAAAGTAGATCAGATTCCAAATCCGCAGCAAAGACAAACCCAAATTGCAAAACGACGTCGTACGAGCAGAAAATGCCACAAACAGCTGCGGATTTTGCTTTCGTAGTGCGTCCTCGGAAAATGTAGCAGAGCTCAATTTTCTTTATATCAAATTCCCCTCTACTTCGGTTACGTGTAAATTCGTCGTTAGCATTTCATTGTCCTGTTATACGTGGTCCAGTTCAGCTCGATTAATTGCTCTGGGTTGGAAATTTGGAATAGGAGACAATGACAGACAGGCAAAATCATCAGCAAATCAGCTAGAAGTTGAAGATATTAGGTAGTGAACGAGGTGGATATTGGCGCATGATAGTGAGGAGTTGCTTTGGTTTTCTAAAATGCGCTTGGATTCTGATCTTGCACGTGGGCCCATGCGGACCGTTGGTTCGGACATGAAGAGGTGTGTCTTGTAGGGACGAAGATCTGACAAAATGGGGGCAAGTCTGACACGAATAGTAAATGCGAGCGGCAAATCGGAAAGAATAACAAACATGGGGACGAACTTTTTTGTTACGTTACAAATAAGGACATTTTCTGTACACCTACGAATTTATTGATCTTAATTGCAAAATGGATTTTGGTAAATTCGTTTTCCCCCTTCAATTTCGTCAATATTACACTATTGTTTTTCCCTCCATCGATATAACTAAGAATTTGCTAATAAATTAAGTTAATTTATATATATATATATATATATATATATATATATATATATATATATATATATATATATATATATATATATATATATATATATATATATATATATATATAGAATCATGTAGAAACCTCTCTTAGAGTAAAGAATCATGACTTATAATAGCCGTTTGATTAATATAGATGAACGTCCAAGATTTAACACAGTTTATGATAATAATTAATGAGAATATTATATTGCCTCTGATAGAACTATGATAAAAATATTTTAACGACCAAAATTTCTCTATAAAATATAATAACGACCAAATTATGGTAATACATTATTTTTATATTGGGTCGTTATTATATTTTATAGAGAAAATTTGGTTGTTAAAATATTTTTTTATATAATTAATATAGTCATCGTTAAAATTTTGTGGATCGTTAAAATTTTATAGAGAAAAATTGGTGGTTAAAATGTCTTTTTTCATATTTTAACTACCAAAATAAATTTTAACGACCAATCCTAACAAATTTAACGATCAAATTTCTTATAAATTATTAACGATCAGATTTCTCTATAAAATATATTAACGATCAAATTTCTTATAAAATATATTAACGATCAATTGCTTCAACGTTTATTTTTGGGATAACCCAAAAATAAGAAATTTTCCTAATTTGTATCTTATTTAATGAATGAATAATGAAAAATAAACAATCATGTGATTCTCACCTTGAAAGCTTATTATGCACCTTCCATCATGAACGTACAAAGTTTAATCCAACGTATCTTAGGAGTTTCTATTCCCTACTCTAAGGATTGTTCCTACCGGATCCTAACCCTATATAGAGTTAGGATCATGTAGGATCGTTATACGAGTTGAACTAGTCGAGTATTGATATGAATCATCTTGTTTATAAACGAGTCGGGTCTGAAAAGTTTTAACCGAACTTTTAAAATGTATTCATATAGATCGGCTTGTTTCGAAGGTGAACAAGCTTGAGTACCTTGACTAAACATAACTCCGATCCTAAAATTTAACTGACTTTAAAATATGGGTGTTTATATTTGACTAAGAAATGAATGAGCTCGAACCCGTGGTGGACCAGTGTGACAAACATTAATTGTGAAAGTGAAACCTCATGCAAGAATATTTACCAAAAACTAAGGACACCTAAAATTATTTTGGCTAGGGCCAAGTAAAAATTCTAGTATTTAATATGTTCCTACAATGATTGATGTATATTTTAAAATTAATACCGAGGAAAAATAATTATGTGTATTATAAAAGTTGAATAGGTCAACCTAGTGACTGTTTTTAGAGTTGAATTATTTACATATCTTCTTTAAGTAATATTGTCTAAAGTTTATCTTCTTATAGAAAGACAATCGTAGCCGTCGAATACTAGAACCACAATTACACAAAAAGATGGATCTTTTATATAATTATATAATTATAAGTGCTGACCTAATGAATTATTTATCCTCCTTTCTGCCAACACTAAAAAGGTGTTGGAGGATACATATATATTCATCGGTCATTATTATACACTGTTATGTATAAATATATATGCTTAGCTAGTAAGGTCAAAATTACATGCATGGACGTACGTACACGCATGCAAATTATTAGGGCAAAACACAAGTTGAAGTTTTGTATATTAAACCCACAAAGCACCGGCTCTTTTGAGCATGGGGATCAAGGATCTATTAAGGTGAGCACTCATGACTTCGTTCGCTCCTCCGATCAACTGACCTCCGATGAACACTGCAGGAACCGTCGGAGTGCGCCCGATCTTGGAAAGCGCTTGCTCGATCTCGCGGCCTCTAGGAATCTCGTCGAGCTCGTAGACAGTCGGGTTAACCCCGAAATCACAAAGGAGGGACTTGATTGTGTGGCACATGCAACATGAGCTTTTACTGAAGATCACGACCGGCTTTTCGGATACCATTCTTGTTACTCTCTCCATGATCTTGAACTTGAAGGTTGTGTGTATATGTGTGTATATATATATATGAGGATTTTGTTTGAGTTGTGTTGTAGTCTTGTAGAAGATGTTGTAGTTGTGGGGAAATGAGGTTGTGGATAAGTTGTTTATATAGGGGAAGGATATAGTGAAGTGGAGAGTTGTCGATTGGCGTTTATTGCGTAATGGTTTGCCAAAAAGGAAGATAAGATGATGTCGATATAAAGCAAACGAATGTTCTAGTGTACTATACATGCATATATGTTTATTTTTTTATATATATATATATTATGCTATTTTGTTTGGGGGGAAATGACCTCAAGGACTTGCTAGTAGATTAGATTGATCAAGTGATTGATTTCTGTACAACCTATACTCCTAGCTAGATTTGGACAAACTGGACTCGGACTTTTAAAAAATAATTTGTCCCTTTTTCGGACTAAAATGTGGCGAGTTCGGAATTTGGGTTTAAGGGTTTGTTCATGTCCACTCGAGTCGATTGGATCGTTCAAGTCCCAAAATTTTATTTCTATAAAAATGAAAAATAAATTATATTAACGATACATTATAACTAAAATTACATAAAAAGAAAAAAAATTTAAGTAGTTAAATTGATATGAATGTGGAAACTTGAACCTTAATTACCTTGAGATCTTAAGTTTAAATCCTACCATCCGGCTCATACTCTCTAGTTCGGATGGCCTGGACCCTTGTATGTACATGCCCAATTTGGGCTCCAAATCGGGAGTTTTGACCCGATCGGTCTGAGAATGTTGCCTCATATCCGCTCGTTTATCCGAGTGTGTCGGCTTGATTTTGCCAAGTCTACTCGAATAACAATAAGTCATAATACACTTAAGTAGTCGTGTTATATGAGCCAAGTTACTCGAATAGCAGGCGGTCATAAAGAAACTACACGAGTCAATCTTCAGTAATATATTGTTATATTAGTGTACGAAAAAACTCGACTTGAACTTGTTCATTTAGCTAAACAAGTCAATTACATATGAACAAACCCTAAACTACGTTAAAATTTAAACGTGTTGAATATAGACATGTTTGGGCTAAAGAACGACTCTATATTTAAAGGGCAGTAAACGTTTTGATTCAATATATTGAAAGTGTTTTTGTTATATGAAAATACACCTTTGGTTTTAGGTAGGGGTAGAGAATATTGGGTGAAGAAGCAAAAGGACTTGTCCCTTGGACGGATGTTTGGATCATTAGTCCTTACAATGAGATGGCAATAACAAACAAAAATATAAAGTTGAGTTAGTGTACTAAGGATTCTTTGCCTTCGGAAAAGATCGAAAAGATGAAACATTTGATTCGTATATATTCACGCATTGCCATGCAATCATCGTTTATGTATGTTATGATTGACGCAGTTAGAATGCACGGCGACGGTTTGCGTCGTGCTCTTATTTGTGACTTTGAGGCGAGCATGAACGATTACGTCTATGATGACATGTTCTCTTATCGATAATAAATGAACTTACAATTTAGGATATGTGTATGGTTGTCTAACTTCTTCTCCTATCGTTATTTGGTTTCCTATTGTTATTTGGTTTTTGAATAAAACTTCATTGACATTGTGTTAGCCTAAGAAGTACTTTTCAACGTGTGAAACACCACATTATATTGGTCTATATATCGAAACTTTACATGATATAAGATTGCTTTATCTAGGTCCCGGTTATCTGACATGTTTGTGATATTGGTTGTGGACATGAAAAATAGTTAGTTCGTTTTATTCAACCGATCGACCTTAAGACACGACATCAAGTGTCATTCCATTAAGACGGTGTTGCACATGAAAACACCGCATGAAGAACACATTCAACTACCTTAAACTTGTAGCGATTGTAATACTTTTAAATTAACTTGAATTATTTTTCTTATTGTTAACGGGTTTATGTCTATATAAGAATCTTTGACAGTATACGGTAAGAAAAGACAATACAATAATTTACATCTCCACGTTTCGTCCATTTGAAGATGTTAAAAGAACAAAGTAGGGTTATTACATATTAAAAAAATGCAATATGAATTGGCAGCCATTGCACGAGAATCTTAATCTAAAGAAGGTGTGGATTGTGGTTTATCCATTTGGGGTTTATTAGTTCCCCCACTCGTCACAAATGTTTAAGATTCTAGCCTCCATTACAATAGTATAGAGTTCTCTCATATTGCCATATATGAATGGTGACACTTGTATTGTCCTTGTGGGTCGTAAAATATTCTCTCTTTAAAAGCTAATTCCCTTTGCTTGTGTATCATGTAAGCGGAATACGAAAAAGAATGGTAATATATTTAATAAACTGAAGGGGAAAATGTCACTTTGTTAGAATTCATAATGTAATAACCAAGAGATAACTAAAACACGAAGTTTTATTAGCCAAGTCGATCACCACATACGTCTATGACTGTGTTTTATGATAACGATTATAATAATGAGAAAAATGAATTAATAAAGCACTTTTTGTATTGTTGATAGCAACTAGACTCTTAGTCATTTCACATTTATTCTTAACTTTAGAAGTAAGGGTATAAAGGGAATTTTAGAGATAAGTTAAAATAAAACCCATATAAAGGATTTATCTAGGTTCGGGTTTCGGTTCGGGTTTCGGTTCGGGGTTTCGGTTCAGGTTCAGGGTTCCGGTTCGGGGTTCCGGTTTGGGGTTCCGGTTCGGTTCAAGGTTTGGTTGGATTTTCTTTTGGATTGGGTTTACCTTGCAATTACCAATTTGCCCCTCTATTTTATCTTTATTGATAAATAAAAGGGATCTAGTTTGTCCCTTAATAATAGAAAGGGCCCTCTTAGTGCTCTTCTTTACAAAAAAGACCTAATTTTCAATTTAACCGTACAATAATTAGCGTAAGAATAAAATAGGCAAAAAAGTATTTAAATAGGCAAAAAAGTATTTAAAATATATATACCGTGAATATAGTATATCGGATTTGACGCATAAACAACCCAACACACGTTAAAAAAATTGTATTGAGAAGTTTGGATTACAGATAAATAGATGGCTTATATTATAACAAGACTTGTGTTTCGGATTAGGGGATGGCACCCTTTGGACCTAAACAAGAGACTCGGTCTTTTAATTAACTATTTAAATCGTGACATTTAAGACATGTCTATATTGTAAGAATCCCGACTAGTTAGAATGTAGATGTGATGATAAGATGTATGTATGTATCATTCATAGTCACATATGTATTGTCCCATCAAAAGGAATGAGTTAAGATATGAAAGGATATTATTGTAATGGATATGACCTATGGGTTGGGTTACATTCACGCACTTGGAAGTTGTAATCGACCGTTTGGATAAGCCAAGGGACATATTTTGATCATTACATCATACATATATGTTAATATAACTAGAAAGGTATGCATAAGCTAGTAAATAAAAAAAATATTGTTAAATTAAATTAAATTAAATAAATATATATATAAAAACTCGTATACACGTTTACATAATTGGAAATACACAGTTAATTTGCTTGAACATTACATTTATTTGTTATACTTACGCTTGTAAATAAAATACATTTACAAATTAAATAGAATGAAATATATGAATATAATATTAATTAAGATGAACATGTTACGCTTGTAAATAAAGTACATTTACAAATTAAATAGAATGAAATATATGAAATACAATATTAGTTAAGATGAATTATGTTCATCAACATAACATTTGTTATTTTGCTTATTCTCAATTCACTACTTATCATAATAAGATTATTTACTTGAATAAACTTAGGACGTTTACAAATTAATCCATCTCTTAGTTTCTGTAAAAATGCTTCTCTTTGAAACCCGGCCTTGACCATAGGATTAATACGAACGTTCAAGATTAAACATTATACGATTAATATGTATGAACGTTCATGATTAAACATTATATATGGTAATTGTGAATTAGTCATTGACGAAGATATTGAATTGCCTGTAATTGATTATAATAATTTACTGATTATGTTAACAAATCAAGCTATATTCAATTCTCATGTTCGTTTCATCTATTCATTTGCTTAAATCAAACAAGTCAAAGTAACGATCGTTTTTTTTTTACATAGAAGCTTGTTTAACCGTCAGCAAAACCTGTTTAACCGCCGGGAAAATCTATTTAACCATTGATTAATAGTCACAAAAGAAAAGGAAAAAAATGATTGTTAATTTTGTGATTAGCGAGCGTTAATCACAATTAACTATCATTAATTAAAAAAATTAAGAAAAGAGAAAAACTAATCGCTAATTTTGTGATTAACGATCATTGTTCACAATTAACGATCGTTAATTGTGATTAACGATCGTTGTTCACAGTTTTTAACAATCGGAAAAGAAAACATAAGAAATTTGTGAACATTCACCCTCAGTATTGAACATTATTATCAATATGATTTGCCTTTTTTATTTTGTTACGATTTGAAGATTTTGTTCACTCAAAATAATATATATTGTTTCCTTGTATAACGTTGTATCATATGTTGGTGATCACAATTTGAACAATCTTATAAAATTAGCCTATTAAAATTTACTATGATCATTTAATCATAAACGCTCAATTTTTAATCTGACGGATGTTAGAAATTTCTGCTTTATACTCTCTACTTTAAGAGGGATTTCTGTCAGAAGACACTAAACCAACACGCCATATTACAAATATGAATAACATATTTTTGGATAATGTTATTTATCCACGATTTCCTTTGTCAAATAGAATTGGAAGATATGTGTTCATGAGAATCAGATTCATGAAAGTAGTGACGATATGAACGGTGTCGATTTCGCAAGAGGAATGTCAACTTTATTTTTTATGTACGTGCAATTGTGCAAAATGAAGAATGCCTAAGATGAAGATTTCTAATTAATTTGAGTAATACTATAGTATGATTTTTTTTACTGATTATTTTACATAATGGTTAGGTATATTTATAGCGGGGTTACTTTTTGTGCTTTTATTTTATCTTAAGCACATGTTCCTTTCTTTATGATAATTAACAATGATTTATAATTTTTTTTAAAAAGAATATGGGTAAAAAAAAAACTTTTTTTTCAAATTCCGTCCCAAATCGATTTTTTGGATCGGACATGATCGAAATACTCTTGTTTGAACAATATCGACCGTCCTATCAGTATCCGAACCTGTCCGTCAAATATATACTTTGTATGTTAAAAAATCTATTTATATATTGTCAAATTTTAATGGCACACATGATTTCCCTAAGTGTTAATCTTATATATATTATAGGAGTAGCATTCTTTGTCACGTGTCACGTAGAAAAATACTCACTGTCACGTGTCATTTTAACATTTAACTACAGCCCACCAAAATATTAATTAAGTTTATTCATTACAAAACTATTTAACAAAATATTAAAATCAAATTTTAATTAAATCCATCCCTTTCAATCACTTTTTGTTACCTAATATATGTATAACAGATTAGAATAACATTTTTTGTTACCTGAGATTGTGTTATTTCTTAAATTAATTTATATATAACAATTAATTTAACACCACATGCTACCAATGTACTATTTCTAGTAATATATGAATCAGTATAATAAGGGGGAGAAAAATCAAAATATAAATTATTATACGGTTAGATAATTATTAATTTATTATATATTAATTGCTTATTATCTACTCTATTTAATGACAGAAAAATAGTTTATATATAATCCTTAAAGAAATATAATAATAAATAATATTTTTATCAAAATCTCGTGCAAGACACGGGTAATACATGGGCGGAAGAGAGAATATTTGATAGGTAAGATGTTGTGCTTGCTCTAATGATTTTACCCTAATATAGCTAATTAATGCATTATACTCGTATCTAACTAATTTTAGGTATGCATTAAAAAGGAATATCTGATCTAACCGGCCAAGTAATTATTTAGTGGTCCCTTTTTTAATTCCTTTCTTTAAAAAGTAATAATATCTGCAAATTATTTGAAAGATTCTTTGTTAGTGTTAAAAAGAACACATTTATAAATTAAACATTATAATTCTCGTGTGTCTTGTATGTTTTGGTGTAAAATTTTACAACGGATAAATAGTTTTATATTCTACCAAAAAATATAGTTTTATAAAAATTTTAATATACGTTATTTTGAAAAGGTTTGGTACAAGTAAGAAGTGTTTTTGTGGTAAGATCTTATGTAATAATTTAGACTGTTGATTTACCTGATTCAGTGACTTACAACCATCCACGTCATTTACTGAATAAGGAGAGGTGCAGTGACAATTTGCAAATTTTAGAAGGTACGGGACCAATTTTTTCCCTGTGAAAAATCTATTTTAAAATAGGGGGGTTATTGTGACATTTTTGTAATTTTTATGAAAAACTATAACAGTTGTTATCTCAATTCATAGTTTTTGTTGAATTTGTTCAAAATTATACTCTATAAGTTATAATATTTTATATAGTAGTTCATGGAATATATATTTTTTTAATTTAGTAGTTATGTTTTTATGCACTTTTTTACTTGAATTATTAAAACACAATGCATGAACTAACAGTACACAATACTTAAATTAATAATATCCAAATTTTGAACTAATATTATAAAAGTTCATAAATTTAGTTCAATTTGTTCAAAAGTATACACCATCAGTTCTGATATTTTCTATAATTACTTCATACTTTTTTTAAAAAAGTTATGTAGTTATGTTTTTATGCACTATGTTACTTGTACATATTTGAATAAATAAAGCACAGTGTTTGAATTAACATTACACTATAAAAAATTTGAACTAAGTGTCACAAAATAAGAGCTACTAGAACAAACAATTTAAATAATTGAACAAAAATATGAACTATTAGAACAAAGAGTTTGAACTAAGAGAAGAAATGGGGAAAAACAGGAATAAAAAAGTTCAAATTTTATATTATTAATTTAAAAATATTTAAACGAAAATGTATTAAAATTTTAAACGAAAAAGTGTTAAAAATAAGGACTACTAGAATAAATAGTTTGAACTAATTGAACAAAAATATGAATTATCAAAACAAAAAATGTGAACTAAGACAATAAAGGTAAAAAAAACCGGAGTAAAAAAGTTCAAAATTTTTATACTATTATTTAAAAAAAATGTTTGAACGACAATGTATAAAATTTTAAACGAAAAAGAGTTTTAAAAAATAAGAACAAATATTTTAAACTAATTGAACAAAAATATAAGCCGTTCAAACAAAAAGTTTGAATGAATATAACTAAACTTGCGAACTAATATAATAATCATTAAAGTTTTCTCATGAAATTAACAAAATTGTCACTGCGTCCCCTCTTTTAAATAACAGATTTACAAAAAGACAAAAAATACCGCCTGAACTTCATACTATTACAAAAATATCACCGCACTCCCATAATTCGTTATAAACGTGGACAAATTTGGACAGTTGGATCAAACAAATCGAATGGTGCATATCATTTTGTACGACCGTACCCGTATTTTTTCTCCGTCCCTGAACCGGATCTATATTTTATAAAAATAATAAAATTTATGAGTTATAATTTGTAAATTTAGTGATTTGAATAATTAGTTAATTAAAATTAAAATGCCCTTAATAAGATAATTGATAAATATCTATAAAATTAAATGATATAAATTTTATATAATAAAAAATGAAAATATTACATAGTAGTGTACTATTTATGTTTTACTATATATTAGTTGATAGATCCGATAAAAGTTCTAAAACTATAATGTAAGAAAAAAATAACATGTGGCAAAATCGATAAGATTGCACGCGGGATAGAAATAATAATCATCATTTCTTTTATTACATTGAAACCTACAGGTGACATTAATGTCTTATTTTTCAATATAAGTGTACGTAGTGAACTCTTTAATACTTTTCTTTGGTTTGAAGGAGGTCCGGTACCCTATGCGCATCTAAACGCGCATTCCATAAATAAAAACTGGGATAAGTAGTCAGTACACGGGGGATAGACCGGCCCCTTACATCATCAGATATAAGGTCCACTATACGTACCCTCAAGAGGGTCAATCAATATACTTAGTCCCATATATAGGAAAATGAAAAGCAATACTAGCTAAATAGTCCGCACACTTATTCGCCTCGCGGTAGGCATGACGGAATTGGATAGATCAATCCCTACGGAAAAAGTTTTTGCATTGACATACTAGATTGGAGAGAGGATGGTGAGAGGGCAAAAAATGGTTTAAGAGAGTGATCACCAATCGAGAGTCCGTTTTCAGGATAACTGACCAGAAACCACTTTCTCAACCTAACTTTAGACCACGTAGGACCCCCACAATTCAGTCATGGGAACACTACATAGACCAAGATGCACTAAAAAACCCTTCAATCAAACTCCCTCATGGTTTCTAATAATACCAGCAGCAACAACAACATGACCATCGAAACGTGTTGCTCCATCCGTGTTGATCTTCACAAAACCTAGTGCAGGCGCTTCCCAAGAAACTTGGATAATCCATCTCGAAGCACGGTGGCCACCATAGGTATTAATCAAAGCTTGAGTTTGTTGGTGTACCAAAGCTTGAACATGTCCAATTCTACCCTCCACCACCACTCCATTCTCGAAGATTTGTCCACTTTCACGTCCACCAAATCCCGACTACAAAAACCTTCCAAAAGCAATCATTTGAAAATAAACGTCGCAAAAGAATATTGCATATAATCCAAGTAGCAAAAGGAAGATCGTAGAAGTCATCCATGAACATTAAAGCGTTCAACTCCCACCACATTCGTGTAGCTTTCAGACAATCTCGAAAGAGATGGTATAAAGACTCAATGGTAGGGGAACGGTGAGGACAACCTCCATAAGGAACCAAATGACGCCGGTACCGCTCCTCGTTGCACAAGATTCCGCCCGTCAAAAGCTTCCAAATAAAAAGCTTGGCACGTTCAGACGCCCTAACCTTCCAGAGAGAGTGAAACAACTTACCTTCGCTATGGGCCGACACATAAGGCGGTGAGAGTAGTAAAGCAGAAGCGACGGTGAAATTTCCATCCGGCAAGACTGCCCAACCAATCTCGTCCCGTAAGACAATTGGCTCATCTTGATCAACCTCTCCAACAACACCCTTTGTCGGCTTGAAAGACGCAGGCCACAATAACAGAGAAGGGGACATATGATTACTGAAACCATCGGTATTCCACCCATCCGACGGAGACCAGTAAGAACAAACCACTGCATTTCGGTTAACAACGACATAGGCAGCCGGATACTTAGTAGCAAGGGGTTCATTATCGATCCACTTATCTTCTCAAAATCTAATATCAGTACCATCTCCAAGAATCCAAAAAGAGCCATCCGAAATAACTCCATACAAGCTATGAAGAATACCCTTCTAACAACGTGAAGGCACGCCATGTGAAGTACAGTAAGTACGAATGTACTTATTGCGAAAAGTGTTAACCCAAAGAGCATTATCATCTTTTAAAAACCGTCTAGCTAACTTACCAATCATACCGGTATTAAAGAGGTCCAAACTCTTTAATACTTGTGCAATAGATTTAGCGCGCAAAAAATTGATAATTGAAAGGTCTATTTAACGGTGGAGTATCTGATCCGAATATAAAATTGTATCAATCGATGAAACTGGACGAGCCAAATACAACACTTAAAAAGAAATTCAAAACAAATGAATTAATATTTGAGTTGACATGTAATTCTCACTTTATAAAAAAAAGTACTTTTCGTTACTAAAAAAAAGTTTAATGGATAGATAAACTATGAAGATGGCATGATATGGATTTCATGAAAACGTAAAATAAAAGGTTGAAATTTTGGCGGTGTGATTGGATTATGGCCCACTTATGCATACATGGGCCGAGCCCATTTTGGCCCAATGATCAGATTTCAACATTTTGACCTAATGATCAGATTTCATCCAACATATTGTAATTAAACTCAAATAATCAATAAAAAATGAAAATTTTTTATTATGTAAAACAACAAAAAAGGATAAAATTAACTTTAAAGAAAGTACAATTAATTTTATTTTAAAAAATAACTTAAAATAAAAATTATTTAGAATAAACTAAAATAATCTCAACTTTAAAATCATCAAAACAATACTCGTACAAACTATTATCAAGTAAATAAATGCTACATTTTTTTATGGATAAGCTTATGTGAAAGATAAAAATGACAAAAGTGCTGTCGATTTGATATAAAAAAAATTGTCATTTTATTTTAAATCCAAAATATGAATATGTATAAGAATATCATCATGGTTACGTGGACAAAAATTGGACCTGCTTGGTGTAAGATATTTTTGTATAATTTAATTATATGAAAGTACGTATATGTATAATACAAAACTAATTGTCACGTGTCGAGTAATGGTGGTTTGGACGGTAATCAAACGTTGACTTCTATCTTTGACTTTTCAATCTGCATCCTATATTTTTCCATCCACAAGACTACACCACACTTTTGTTGGATTTGTGTATATACATACCATCGATCTTTAGACAATTGTTTAACAAATCAAAAAATTCGGCATCGTGACGAAGAGCAGCATAAAGAAGTCTAGTGAATCGAAAGATCGAATTGACTGACAGACGGACTAACTGTCACATAGAATCACAAGACAAAAAAAAACGAAAAATACATCAAAAAAACCCGTAAACAAGAAGATCTCCAAAAAAGAAGAATGATACAGTTAACAAGAAGCGCCGGCCAGCGAGCTCAACGTTTGTCTTCAAAGTTATCCATGTATACATTGAATATAGATAAAATTTTATTTTTAATTTAGACTTAAATAATTAAAATATAAATTAGGAAAATCTTGAAATTCATAATCTAAGCCTATGTTAGAAAGTTTTTTTTTAATTACTAAAGAATTTTGTAATTTTAAATTTTGCACTCTTATTAAAAAAGAATATAATAAGTTTATATATTTATTTATTTTTAATGTAAAATTATGTTTATTACTTGTACCACACTACTACACTACATTGTCGTCTACTGTTTCATGATTAACTTCCAATCTTTCGGTTAGCACGCGAATCACGTGATGCGGAAATTGTCTTTTTAATATTAAAATATTTATAAATAGTATTTAACGATTTAAATAAGCCTATTAGCATGAATGATTAATTTGACCAATATGTCCCACTTATTATGTGAAACTGAAACTCAGATCTTTCACGTCTCATTTGATTTTAATTTGATGGTTCGCTTTTTGTCCCGGTATTTATGTTGAATTCAGATCCTCTGTAATTTAACTGTAATTTTAATTGTACTTCCACTCACATCACGCTACGTGTACACTTAATTAAGAAGAAGAGAAGGAAATAAATTTATATTTTTTTTTTAACGTTATGTGAGTGGAGGTACAATTAAAATTACACGGTAAATTACAGAGGATCTGGACTGATTTATATTGGCGGGTCGAATACAATCAAGATTTCTTGTATCACTGATAGTATGATACATGAATCCTTTCATATCATTGGTTGAAGGCTTGAAGCTAAATAAAGAATTATTAAAGTAATAGTGCTTTACGAGAAAAATAATAAACAACAACAATTTCACCAATCACGCAATAAGGATACAAGTATACATGAAGTAGGTAATACATGAGATCTTAACCGGATCGAAGACCGGTTTGAACGTATTACGATGATGTTGAAGTTTAGATCAAATTTAACCGAAATTATTAAAAAAGTTATTTAAATGTCGAGTGTTACGCGTTAGGTTTAATAAAAATAAAAATTATACCGACGACGCCCAATTCACTTTTTTTAATATATATTATTTTAAAGGAAAGCGCCCAATCTGACTCATTAGTATATTTCGCCATGCCCTTAGCAATTATGTTTATTATTTATTTCATTCCTATAATTATTTGTTGACATTTATCCGATGTTTTTTTTATAAAATAATACTTTGTTACAATTGATATAATTATAATGCCTATTTGTAGTAAATTCGCTCGAACTCTTTAAATTTGAAAACGTTGCTCCAATTATTTGATATTTGGTAACATATTTTTATAATGTTCAAAGAGAATAAAGTACACAAAATTCGCCGGCAATATCTAAACTTCAGAAGATGTCTTATCTAAAACTTTGTGAATTTTGAAAAAGTTCAAAGTGTATATTATATGAAATTCTTCCAAAATCGATAAAATTTTAAAAACATAGCATGCTTGTTCCAAAATCTGTGATACTTTTTTGTACAAGTTTTATGATGAATAAAGTATGTATGTTCAAAAAAATCAATTATCTAAAGTTGCCTTTTGATGAAAAAGTTCAAAGTGTTTTATCATCTATAGAGTGTGTCCGTTTAAAATTCTTATAAAATTGATGAAGCTCCAAAAACGTCGAATCCTTTGCTCTAACAATTGTGGTAATTTTTTTGTACAAGTGTTATTATTTATAGAGTGTGTCCGTTTAAAAAATTCAATTGTCTAATACTTTGCATTTTTTAAAAAGTTCAAAGGATATAATACACGAAATTCATCCAAAACCGATAAAACTCCAAAAAAGTTGCATCCCTTGTTTCAAACATCATAATACTCTTTTTTTACAAGTATTATGATGAATAGAGTGTGTTTGTTCAAAACATTAAATTATCTACACCATTCCGTTTTTTGAAAAAGTTCAAAAGGTATAATACACGAAATTCTTCCAAAACCGATAAACTCTAAAACGTTGCATCCCTTGTTCAAAAACCGTAATACATTTTTTGTAGAAACTAGTGTTATGATGAATAGAGTATGTTTGTTCAAAAACATTAAATTATCTAAAATTGTCCGTTCTCCTGAAAAAGTTCAAAGGGTATATATAGTACACAAAATTCTTCCAAAATCATTTCGACTCAAAAAAGGTCACATCTTTTGCTACAAAAACCATGGTACTATAATGTCTGACACCATATTCCTTCTCCAAGATCTTCTTAGGATGTATAACGTCCGGAGAGATACTAGGAGATGTTTCATGAAGATTGATTTGGCTAAGGCATATGATACTATTTCTTGAGACTTTGAGAGATATACCATGACGGAGCTCTTGTTCCCGACCAGGTTCATTGATTGAGTGATAGAGTGCGTCACTATGACATCCTACTCAATCCGGGTTAATAAGACTTCCCATGGTCATTTCTACAGTCGATGGGATCTCCTCCAGAGATGCCCCTTTCCCCCTCTTGTTTGTAATATGTATGGAGTTCCTTTTTAGAATGATTCGTCGTGAGACTGCTAGACCTGAGTTCCAATTTCACTATCATTGTAGAGGCATCCGTATTGCTCACTTGATGTACGCTGATAACGTTGTTCTTTTCTACTGTGGTGACAGTGCCTCGGTTGATATCTTGTTGGCATGCCTTTGCTGCTTTGAGAGGATCTCGAGGCTTGCGCTTAGTCTTCCCAGGTCATCTATCTACCTTGCCTTTGTTCCTAGTACTGAGGCCGTTGACTTGATACATATCTCTTGATTTGATGTTGGTGAGTTTCCCTTCCGTTATTTGGCCATTCCGACTGTGCCCCATCAGCTCAGGGTGGCGGACTATCCCCCCTATTGAGCGAATTGAGAGACATATTAATGCTTGGAACAAGAGACACCTTTCCTTTGATGGCCGTCTTGAGTTGATCCGTGTTGTCCTCTAGGGAAATGTTTGCTTCTGGTAATTATCTCTTATTCATATCCCCATCCTAGTTCTGGATTGTTTTTTTGGATGTGTAGGAAGTTCCTTTGGAGTTGGCCGAGAGTTGCTTGAAATAGGGTTTGCTTGCCAAAGAGAGAAGGTGGCCTTGGCCTTTTTGATCTTCGTGTACGAAACCTCGCTTTCACGTGCAAGAACTACCAACGCATCCACGTTAGCCGTGATAGAGATGGGTGAGTTAGATACACCACCACTATCTTCAAGTGACAAAGCCTTGTGACTAGGTTGTTCACATACGTGACTCACCCTTGATCAAGACTATCATCGGGGCAAGAGGTGAGATTGTGAGATGCATGGACCCAACTATGAGCCTATCAAAGACTCTTGTTTCTTGGTGCCATGGGGAGAAGTTTTTGGTGACCCGAGCGTATCACTCGTTTAGAGATCATGGATAAAATATGGATAGGTACAGATTGCTTTGGGATTCGGGCCAAAGCACTGCTTCATTTTGTGAATGGTCATCCTTGGAAGCCTTTCTACCAGAGATATACTCTTTTACCTTGACATTGATCTGACCTGCCGCCGGTGTAGAGGGGCTATTGAGTCGCATGACCACCTATTTTTTGGATGCACGTATACTAGAGAGGTTTGGAGACATATTTGTGAGGGATTTGATATGTCTGATAACTTGCCTTCTATTTCGTCTTCTCTTGATTGGTTGAGGAATTCAGCTATTGGGAGAGGCTAGACGAGCCGATAGAGGATCTTCGCCTTCTTGTATATGGTCTACTACTTATGGAATTCTAGGAATATATTGGCCTTTAACGACAATATGACTCCTATTGACGTTTTGGTTCGGCTCATCAGGTCTCATGTATACAGGCTCCTCTATGAGGCAATTGGTGTATAAATAATTGGTTTATGTTGCTAACGAGAGAGTTCACGTGATTGATGATGACACTCTTCACGGGTGTGACCTCTTCCCTGTTGATGGCCATGCCAAAGGTAGGGGACGTCTTATCCTGATGGTGTTGGTCCCGCTTGACTCTCTTGGTTCTCATATGTTGATGGCTTCTACGAAGGTTGATGGGCCTTTTGAGTTTCATCCAGCTGATTATGAGCATGTGAGCTTTATATACTATTTTATTACGAGTATTTGGTTTTGCTCAGGACTTGCATATCCACCTTGAGACTTTGGGTGTTGAGATTTCACTATTTTTCATTGTAGACTTTGTTTTTGGGCACCCTGTATACAGATCTTGTCAACGTTTGACGGAAGGAGTTTAAAGGCGCCGGCAAGTAGATGTGACTTACTCCTGTTTTTTGGTCCATTCAATAGCGTATGTGGACTGGCCCCGCTTTGGGTTATGGAAGAGAGTTGCTCGGCCCACGGAAGTAAAGTTTAAAGGCCGACCGGTTGCTTAATTAGGCCGGTCTGGTCTAGTTCCTATTGGTTCGGTTTAATGTAGTTTATTCTTCCGTATTCGATTCGCTTCTTGAAATTAAAAGAAAATAAATTAAAAATAAATACAATATAGTTTCTCGGATTTTCCAATTATTACACTGTGAAACGTTTTTTGTGCAAGTGTTATGATGAATAGAGTGTGTTTGTTAAAAAAATCAATTATCTAAAACTTACCATTTTTTGAAAAAGTTCAAATGGTAAGTTCAAGAAGTTATTCCAAAATCAATAAAACATCACAACCTTACTCCAAAAACCGTGATATTGAGCACTTTAGGCCGATCTCATGTTGCAACGTGGTATACACGATCATCACCAAGCTCATGGCGAACCGGATTGGCTTCTACCTTGGCTATCTAATTGATCTTGCACAGTGTGCTTTTGTTCCGGGGAGATTAATGTCCGACATCTTCCTAGTCCAGGAGCTTCTTCGGAGTTATAACGTCTAGAGAGATACTAGGAGGTGTTTCATGAAGAATGATTTGGATAAGGCATATCATACCATTTCTTGGGACTTTATGAGATATGCCATGACATAGCTCTTGTTCCCGACCAGGTTCATTGACTGGGTGATGGAGTGCGTCACTAGGGCATCCTACTCCATTTGGGTTAACAAGACCTCTCATGGTCATTTCCAGGGTCGAGAGGGCCTTCGCTAGGGATGCCCATTTTCCCTCCTATTTGTTATATGTATGGAGTTCCTCTCTAGGATGATTCGTCGTGAGACTGCTAGACCTGAGTTCTAGTTTCACCAGCATTGTAGAGGCCTCCATATTGCCCACTTGATGTACGCTAGTGATGTTGTCCTTTTCTGCCGTTGTGACAGGGCCTCGGTTGATATCTTGGTGAGTTGCCTTCGTTGTTTTGAGAAGATCTCGGGGCTTCCGCTTAGTTTTCCCAAGTCATCTATCTACCTTGCGTCTGTTCGTAGAACTGAGGCCGGTGACTTGATACAAACCTCCGGATTTGTTGCTGGTGAGTTTCTCTTCCGTTATTTGGGCATTCTAATTGCGCCTCATTAGCTCAGGGTGGTGGATTATTCCCCCTTATTGAGTGAATTATGAGAAATATTAATGATTGGAATAAGAGACACCTCTCCTTTCTTGGCCGTCTTGAGTTGATCCGTGTTGTCCTCCAAGAAAATGTTTGCTTCTAGTTATTTCTTCTTCCTATTCCCAACCTGGTTATGGATCGTTTGATTGGGATGTGTAGGAAGTTCCTTTGGAGTTGGTTGAGAGTTGCTTGGAACAGGATCTGCATGCCAAAAAAAGAAGGTGGTCCCTTTTTGATCTTCGTGCACGGAACCTAGATTTCATGTGTAAGCACTACCAGCACATCCATGTCAGTCGTGATAGCCTCTGGGTGAGGTGGATGCACCACCACTATCTCTAGATGATTGAGCCTTGTGACTAGGTTGTTCACAGACGTGACTCACCCTTGATCAAGGTTATCATCGGGGCGAAATATGAGATAGTGAGATGTATGGACCCGGCTTTAAGTTTGACAAAGACAATTACTCTTGTTTCCTGGTGCCATGAGGAGAAGTTTTTGGTGACTCGAGTGTATGATATGTTTAGAGAGCATGGACAAAGTGTGGAGTGGTACATATTGGTCTGGGATTCAGGAAATACGCTGAAGCATTGCTTCATTCTCTGGATGGTCATCCTTGGACGCCTTTCTACCAGAGATAGGCTCTTTTTCCTTGACATCGATCGGACCTGTTGCTGGTGCAAAGGAGCTAGTGAGTCGCATGACCACCTGTTCTTTGGATGCACGTATGCTAGAGAGATTTGGAGACATATTTGTGAGGGATTTGGTATGCTTGGTAACTTGACTTATATTTCGTCTTCTCTTGATTGGTTGAGGCATTCGGCTATCGGAAAAGGCTAGACTAGCCGGTAGAGGATTTGCGCCTTCTCGTTTACGATCTACTACTTATGACATTCTAAGAATGCCCTGGTCTTTAATGGCAGTAGGATTCCTATTGACGTTTTGGTTCGACTCATCAGATCTCATGTCTTCAGGCTCCTCCATGAAAAGTTATCCTCCATAGTTGGTGTGTGAGTTACTAGTTTGCGTTGCTGACATGAGAGATCACATGATTGATGATGACACTCTTTCCGGGTGTGACCTCTTCCTTGTTGATGGCCATGCCGAATGTGGGGGATGTCGATCTTATCCTGATGGTGTTGGTCACGCTTGGCTCTCTTGGTTCCCATATGATGTTGGCTTTGCCAAAGGTTGATGGACCTTATGAGTTTGATCCAACTGATTATGAGTGTGTGAGATTTATGTATCGTTTTATTAAGGGTATTTGGTTCTGCTCAGGGACTTGCATGTCCACCTTGAGACCTTGGATGTTGAGATTTAATTGCATTGTTTTGCACCGTAGACTTCATGTTTGGGCACCTTGTATATAGACTTTGTTACTTGTATTCATAAACCATATTGGGTTTATGAGTACTTTTATTTCTATGAATTTACCTTTATCCGCAAAAACCATGATATTTTTTTTACAAGTGTTAACAATTATGGAGTGTGTTCGTTCAAAAAAATCAATAATTTAAATCTTTTCGGTTTTTGAAAAAGTTCAAAGGGTATACATGAGTTTCGTAAGAAATCGATAAAACTCCAAAACCGTCGCATTCCTTGTTCAAATAAATGTGATACTTTTTTATAAAAGTTTTATAGTGAAAAGAGTGTATCTGTTAGAAAATTCATTTGTCTTAATCTTGTCGTTTTTTAAAAAAAGTTCAAAGGGTATATAATACACAAAAAAATTTCAAATTCGATAAAATTCCAAAAACACCACATTCTCTTGTTCAAAAACAGTGAATCTTTTTTTTTACAAGTGTTACGATGAATAAAGTGTGTCCATTATAAAAAAAACTCAATTATCCAAAACTTTTTGTTTTTTGAAAAAAATCACACAAATTTCGTAAGAGAATTGATAAAACTCAAAAAACGTCGCATCCCTTGTTCCAAAACCGTGAAATAATTTTTGGTGCAAGTGTTATGATGAATAGAGCGTGTTCGTCTAAACAAATTCAATTATCTAAAACTTGTTGTTTTTTTGAAAAAGTTCAAAGAGTATAGAGAACAAAGTTCTTTTAAAATGAATAAAACTTGAAAGCGTCGCATGGTTTCTCCAAAAACCGTGAATTTTTTTGTACAAGTGGTATGATGAATATAGTGTGTCCGTTCAAAAAAAAAAAATATTTAAAACTTTCCCTTTTTAAAAAAAGTTTAAAGTGTATAGTACACGAATTTTGTAAGAAAATCGATAAAACTCCAAAAACGTCGCATCCCTTGATCCGAAACCGTGAAATAATTTTTGGTGCAAATGTTATGATGAATAGAGCGTGTCCGTCTAAACAAATTCAATTATCTAAAATTTTCTATTTTTTTGAAAAATTTCAAAGAGTACAGGGAACAAAGTTCTTTTAAAATGAATAAAACTTGAAAAGCGTCGCATGGTTTCTCCAAAAACCGTGATATTTTTTTGTACACGTGGTATGATGAATATAGTGTGTCCGTTCAAAAAAAATCAATTATGTAAAACTTTCCCTTTTTAAAAAAGTTCAAAGTGTATATAGTACACGAATTTCGTGAGATATCGATAAAATTTTAAAAACGTCGCACCCGTTGTTCATAAAACGTGATACTTTTTTTGTACAGGTGTTATGATTAATAGAGTGTGTTCAAAGGATTCAATCATCTAAAACTGGTCGTTTTATGAACAAGTTCAAAGGGTATATAGTACACGAAATTCTTCCAAAATCGATAAAACTCATAAAACGCCGCATCCTTTGAACAAAAAACCGTGATACTTTATTGCACAAGTGTTATGATGAATATAGTGTCCGTTCAATAAACAATCAATTATATAAAATCTGCTGTTTTTTGAAAGCGTTCAAAGGGTATAGTACCCGAAATTATTAGAAAATCGATACAACTTAAAAAACGGCGAATCCTTTGCTCCCAAAACCGTGATTTTTTTTGGTACAAGTGTTATTATAAATACAATGTATCTATTTAAAAAAAAACAGTTATCTACAATTTACCGTTTTCTAAAAAGTTTAAAAAATATATAGTACACGAAATCCTTTCAAAGATTGTCTTGACACTCACACCAAACACATTGAGTTATACATTTCACTATTTCTAGATTATAGTTCCAATCTTGTCTCGTACACATCTAACTACGATAACGGTTAAGAATGTAATATAGAATACATAAGTGAATATTGTACTATTTTTTTATATTTTTTTTGAAAATGAAAAGCGATTAGATTGGTCTACTTCTTAAAAGTACCTAAAGTATACTTGCGGATAAAAACACGAAGTTCGAAATTTTCAGAAAAATTGGTGTTAGGAGTCGAGATTTTCAGTGTTCAATTGATCAACAACGGTTAATTTCTCTAAAAATATACCTAATACAAAACTCTTATAAAAAAAACGAAGGTCTAATTTAAAGTCACGACTAGTTACGTTGCAATTCAATAAGCATCCGATTTTGTACATTTTAACAATAAAAATCCCTTGGTTGATGATATTGACGTGGCATGACCAGTTACTTGCAATTCAATATTTAAACTCTTAATTGGGGACATAACGGTAGTTTTGGATTAGGTGATTTGATCTTAAGAGTCACATCAACAATTCAAATTGGGTCAGTCATTGTTTATTATATAAATTTACTTTTTTCTCATGCAATGCATTTCACCTAAAAGAAACAATTTGTCTTGACAAAAGAAAAAGAGGATTATTCATAATTTGTATTTCTTCTCTATTAAAATACTATTCATATGTTGTATAATTCTATTTTTTAAAAACAATAAATATATTATATGCATAAAAACAAAATAAATATTATTATTTCAGCTTAGTCCATACTCTCGGCAGTTGCCTGCCAAAGAACAGATTTCCAGGATTAAAGGAAGCATGCAATAAATATTTCAAATAATTTGTTCCAAATAAATCTAATAAGTACCAACACCCATTTAAACAAATTACATTATTTTAAATAAGAAAAAATAACTTTATATTATATACATTTAATGAATAAATAAATTACTCCAAATTAGATTTTAAAGGTGATTTGAAACTATAAATTAGTGACCGATAAATTTTTAGACTACATATGATCCTTAATTTTATAATTATTTGAATATTTATATTTTTTTATCATTCATGAGTTAACTATATTAATATTTTATGGGAATAAAATATAAATTATTCATGTATTCATGAAGTTATTTATACATTAAAAAG
Organism: Fagopyrum tataricum; assembly: GCA_002319775.1. NCBI lineage: Eukaryota > Viridiplantae > Streptophyta > Magnoliopsida > Caryophyllales > Polygonaceae > Fagopyrum > Fagopyrum tataricum. Next base: position 1,516,336 of record CM008284.1, read on the forward strand.
TTTATAATTAATAACTAATAAATTATTATTATATTTTTCTTATAATATTAACTTATAGATTAAAAAAAATGTTAACTTATAGATGAAAATGAAAGAGAAATATATTTTATAAAATTGTAAAACTTGAGAATATTATTTAGAAAGTGAAAGTCTAAAGTATATGAATTTCTAATTAGTAAAATTAAAAAAAAAATCTTGTTTTTAGAATGATAAAGTTTATAAAGCTTAATTACAATTTGTCAATAAAAACAAAAGTACTTTGTTTATATATCCCAATTGTATTCTCAGAAAAAAAGTTACAAAAGTCACCAAACATTCAATAGAATATCACAACTTTACCCCTATCTTTATTTACACCCATATGGTGATGTGATCAATAACTTTCCTCCTTGTCTCCCTCCCTTTCCCTTTTCCTTTTCTCTCTCTCCAACTCTACCCATCAAAATTTTCTTCGATTTGTTGATCTGTTTCAATCCTTTTCCACATCTCTCTTCTACACGAGAATGGATCCCGGCAATGTGATGAAACCCATTGAAGGAAGTATACAGTGAACAGTGTGAGTGATAATAGGTTTATTTATCTTCTGCTTTTTGCCTTATTTTTAGGCTTTTCTTTCGGATGTGAGAAATTGAGAGCCATTACGAGTGATTTTAGGAGGTGGGTTGTGTAGAAATTTGCTTGAATTGTTTGACATGGGAGGCTGCTTTACATGCTTTGGGTCATCAACTAATGGAGGCAGCGGTGTAAAGGAAGTTGTGAACAAGGATTTTGGTAAAGAAGGTTCAGCTCCTCAGTTTCACCATGTCGGCAAGCTCAACTCAGGTGATTTCATTTTGGGTAAAGAATTATTATCCTTTTGTTTGGGAGAAATTTCAATTTTGGAGAAATCAAACAGAGTATAGGGAATATGTGCAAGTGAATGCGCCTTGATTCTGGCATTTTTTACTGCTTTGATCTGATCCCTTGAATGTTTTCAAGTTGTATGAAGTGGATTTTGGTTGGTTTGAGCCATATTTCCATAATTCTCATCTATTATGGAGATCTAAGCTTAATTTTAAGGTGTTAGATGTTTGCCAGTTACCTTCATTTGGTATTCCTTGGGAAAGATTCACTGAAAGTTACCTGAATACTAACTCGGTTAAAGTCTTGCTGATGAGTGGTTAGGAATTTACTAATCTGTGAAGGCATTTCTACTTAAGATTTAGGGTTGGGGAGGGGGGGAATGGGGTGGAATTAAATAGCAGCAAGTACAACCATTGCAATGCCAATGCCATTGTGGAGATGAGGTTTTCAAATTTGTCCATACTAACAAAATTAAGATGATTTCATATATTGCATCTGCAATTCAGAGGATGTAATTATAGTTGCATTTTACTAGTTCATGAGTTCATATGATTTATTATAGTGTATTCTGATGATTGAGTTCTAATGGGGGTTACTTCTCTATGACTAGCACATTCTTTGCTTTGATATGATTGCTTTTATTTCGTCTACATAACTAACCCGGATTGCTATATTCGTTATTTAGACAAATCAAAATCTCACAATGGCACTGACACAAAGAAAGATCCACCGGTTTCCAAGGATGGATCAACTCCGCATATTGCTGCACAAACGTTTACTTTCCGTGAACTTGCAACCGCTACGAAGAATTTTAGACCAGAGTGCTTGCTGGGAGAGGGAGGGTTTGGACGTGTTTACAAGGGTCAGTTGGAAAGCACGGGACAGGTAACTTGATTGCATGAAAAAATATTATCTGGCTGATTATGTAAAATATGGTACACACCAAGATTTGCTGAATAGTTATGTGATTTCCTAGGCCAACTTTTTATTTTTTATTTTTTTTATGTACGGGTTATCGTGCTGTATTGATGTTGCTTGATTTCGTTAAACTAATATATCTGTAGGTAGTTGCTGTGAAACAACTTGATCGAAATGGCCTTCAAGGAAACAGGGAGTTTTTGGTTGAGGTTCTCATGCTTAGTCTTCTACATCATTCAAATCTTGTCAATTTGATTGGTTATTGTGCCGATGGAGACCAACGTCTTCTTGTCTATGAATTCATGCCCCTCGGATCTCTTGAAGATCATTTGCACGGTCAGTAACAATAGTTTTTTCGACAAACTACTTCTTTCCTTGTTCACAAACACTTTAAAAAAGGCAGAAGAGTTTAGCAAGATGGTGATATTCAATTTTGATAGAATGAATAAGCTCTTCGTACGTCCAAACATTTCAGTAAGAAAATCACAAGTTATATATGAAAGCTTGGGTTCTTTTCCTAAGTTTTCAAGATTAAGTTTGTATATCTACAATGTATGTTAGTCTTGATTTCAGATATTCCTCCGGGGAAGGAGCCCTTAGATTGGAACACTAGGATGAAGATTGCAGCTGGGGCTGCCAAAGGTTTAGAGTATTTGCACGACAAAGCCAATCCCCCCGTAATATACAGGGATCTAAAGTCATCTAACATCCTTCTAGACGAGGGATACCATCCGAAGTTATCTGATTTTGGGCTTGCAAAATTGGGTCCTGTTGGAGATAAGACTCATGTGTCGACAAGGGTGATGGGTACATACGGGTATTGTGCTCCTGAGTATGCAATGACTGGCCAGCTTACCCTGAAATCTGATGTCTACAGCTTTGGAGTCGTCTTTCTCGAGCTTATCACTGGGCGCAAGGCTATTGACAATAACAGGCCTCATGGAGAGCACAATCTCGTTGCCTGGGTAAGTATTTTTCTTTCTGCAAAATATTAGCAAAAACAAGATTGCCCCAAATGAACTCCATATGAATAAGTATCTGTTTAGTATTTGGTATGACCCATGTTAGCTGTTTACAGGCAAGACCCCTTTTCAAAGACAGAAGGAAGTTTCCGAAAATGGCGGACCCACTTCTACAAGGACAATACCCAATGAGAGGACTATACCAAGCACTTGCTGTGGCTGCAATGTGTTTACAGGAGCAAGCAGCAACAAGGCCTCTTATAGGAGACGTGGTAACTGCTCTCACTTATCTGGCTTCTCAAATGTATGACCCGAACGCACCTAATGATAGGAGGATCCGGGATGAAAGGAGGAGTCTTGGAGGAGAGAGTTTGGATAGTCCAGATAGACGTGGTGCGCGGCTAGGATCTCCTTCTACACATAGGAACTCCCCTGATATAAGGAGAAAAGAGCATGCACGAGAGGCGAGCACAGGTGGGGGATCAGGAAGGAGTGACACGACTGGTGGTGGGTCCGGGAGGAGATGGATGTTGGATGACGTTGAGTCTCAGAGAGGCAGTCCGGCTAGCGCAGGAAGAACACCCAGGAACAGAGACCTTGATAGAGAGCGTGCAGTTGCAGAAGCTAAAGTTTGGGGCGAGAATTGGAGGGAGAAGAAGCGTGCAAGTACAATGGGCAGCTTTGACAGCTCAAATGATTGATCAAATCAGGTAGTAATGTTTTCAATGATTTGGCTCTTGGGAGTATTGGTCGGTTTGTTAATGTACAGCAAAGAACAGAATGTGGGCAAATGAGAGGACTGTTCAATTGTTGGGTTTGTGGACTATTGGTAAATTTATGGCATTGAGGTATGCCTTTCTTGTACTAAGATTTGTAATTCTTCATTAAGCGGCAGAAGACACATTGTTTAGAGTCAGTATCAGTGTTCATGAAGAAAAACGATCTAAAAGGCTTCGAAGTCAAAACGCATTAATGACAGCAATTAAAACAGAGAGCCTGAAATGAGCAAGACCGGTCCTAGAACCAGAGCAATGAACAATCATGTGTTGGTCCGGTTCAGTACCAATGAACCATGTGAGATGTAAATAACTCCAAACATGAACTAGATTAAGATTACTTAGCTTGTACCTTAGTGAATTTAGTACATTAAATGTGAAACCAACTCTACTAGATTGTTCATACATGGTCCCATCTTCCAATGGGTTTCATATCATTTTGATGAAACCAACTCGATTACTACAAGATGTTCATTTCCATTTGCACTAAGGAGAAGGGAGCCAACAAAACAGGTTTGTCGTCGTCGAAGAAGTTTTCACTTCCTCCTCCCCTGGAGAAGAAAACAAACTCATAAGATATTCAAGAGATTTAGTGATATGAATGACATCTTATTAAACGCTATGATAAGGGAGAAACACGTACCGAGCCTGCATAGTCATCCATTGTCATTTGTTTGCGCTTCTTCATGGAAGATAACGGTGGGCTCTCAGCATGCCTTGAACTTCCACGCTTTGATGGGGTATTCATACTCTGACAAATAACAGGAATCATGTGTGAATGAAGAGTTTTAGACAGCCAACAAATGTATATAATCTCAGATATAACAAACTGTGGCAAACCTTGGCAAGCTTCTTTTCCTTACGAGCCTGTCTCTCCCTCTCATCATGCTCCTGGTTTTCCCTTTCAATTAAACGGATAAGGGTGTCACATCTTCTAGCCAGTTCTTGAGTTGTCCGAGATTTCACAAACCAGTCAAATCGAAATAGAGGTGATGTTCGGAATGCAGCCTTAAGTTCATCCCAGTTTCCATAACCAAGCTTGTGAACCATGCAAATCTGTCAAAGTTGGTGAATTAATATAATGACCATATTCAGCAAAGCCTGAAAGTGTGTAACAAATCAGCAATGGAAATATAATTATATCTCACCATGAACCGATCACACTCTTCATTGTAGAGTTTTCCTTTGTTCTGACCATACTGAATCTTTAGCTCCAGCCATGGATTCTTGTAGCGGTCCAGCTTTTTCCCAATAGCCTTCATGATTTCATCTTTCCTGGAAATTCTTGCCTCCCCTCTTTCAATATTCTTGATGATCCTATCATAATCTGCACATCAACAACAGCCAAGTCAGAATCAATCAAAGTTTCATCTTTCCTGAAAACTCTTCCCCTAGAAGTCTATCGGAAGCGGTGCATTACAAGTAGCAGAGACAAGGACAAAAAGTATTATACTAACTGAGACTGTACAGGTTTTCTCGTAGTAGGAGCAATAATCTAAACAAAACCAAACTTTTTACACAAGGGAAGTTTTACAAGTTTTATAAAAATCAGCTGACACTTGTAAACAGTTGATTGCTCATCAATGACCAACACGTTCACAATTAACAAATGAATATTGGAGGATAAATGACAAAAATTCATCTTAAATCCAGTAAGACAGCATGCTGGGTGATAGTGCCTTGGACATTTATTGCCCAAGGATTAAGGAAGCTTTTACAAACAAGATGAACGTAAAGGCATATATCAGAAGTTAACTTCGACACTCCCAAGTCAGACTTACCATTCAACTCCTTATATCGCTCCTTGAAGACATTGGCATATCTTTCAACCTCTTCCTCTGTTTTCCCTTCCATTTCAGAAGCAATACCTGACACATCAGCCCTGCCATACTTTTCACATGCCCTGATGAAAGTATTGAAATCTTTTCTTGTCCAAGTTGAGAAACCCTGATAAAGATGAACAACAAAACCTGAAAATGAATTCACAAATTAAGCTAGCACATCACAATTCAATAAGGATGACACTTACTTCTTCAAGAAGACTCTCCTTTTCATCTTGTTCTTCCGCGGTCAAAGGAGGATCTGTGGTTTCTGCATCCCAAAATTCAATTAGCAACAGATCTTAAGAAAAGAAATGAAAAGTAGAAATACCTTCTGGCTCATCCATGTCGATGGAATCTTTGAGCTGATTCTTCTGGTTAGCTTGCTGTAGTGTAAAGGAGGATACATTAGATTATAGCAATTTAAGTGAAATATAGACGTGGGACTGCTACCTACCATCAGGTAGCGGACTTCCTTTTCATACAGCTCAGTCAGCCTTTGGGTGTTGAAAAACTGAAAATCATGGCTGAAATAAATAGTATATAGCGTGTGAGACCATTTGCTTCAGCTCCTTTAGTATAAAGTATGGAGGGCACATAGAAAGCACGTAGGCAAGCAGCAACTATGGTGTAGAAAAGCTTACAGCTGAGGCATGCGAGGAATTCGAGGCTCCTTCGGTCTTGAAGGTCCACTTTGGCGCATTGTTTGTTTGAAGTACTCGGATTCAGAATAGCTAGTAAAAGCAGATAACATGTGAGAGCTGGAAATATCAGGTGATGAGTAAGCATTAAATTTGAAGTACAACTCTTACTTGCGCTTACGCTCTCGTTTTGGTGGCTCAATCCAGTTGTCAGCAGCAATTTTCTTGAAATCAACATTGTTCTCATCCTGTAAGACAAGGCAGAGGATCAACCAACACGAACATCAGATGGTCCCAAATATTGGAAATGATAATAACATACTTCTCACCTTATTATCACCAAAATCATATAGATCAGCAGCTGTTCAAAACAAAACAAAAAAGGCTAGTTAAACCAGGGTAATAGAGGTACATATATAGGTAATCATGCTTTATGTTGAAGCGTTAGCATGGAAAAAGGCATACTGTCATCCATCTTAAATTTGATGGCATCCTCTGTGAACTTCTTCATCTTGGCATCAAGTTCAGCAGTTGTCTCTTCTCCTCTAGCAATAATTCTATCAATATCCTCATCTGTAATTGTGCTGTCCCCTGAACTGAAGACCATTTCAGCACCAAACCTCACCATTTGCAGAAGCTCGTCCTTGTTAACAGCTGAAAATATAACGCCAAAATGAAATGAGCATTTGACACAATTTGTTAGATGAACTCGGGGAGCTTGAAAATTAGGCCGCTTACTTTTCTGCTCGGCTAATCGCCCTTGTTGAATAACTAAAGCATCTAGAGCAAGTTTCTTGTATGCTCTTTCAATCACCTTTTCTTCAATGGCATACTGGTAAGAAAAATGCAGAGACACTAGTCCATCACGATATGCGACAATTTCTAGCTATTGGCTTCTGATATAGAGCATAAAAAAAGACAAACCTCTGTGCAGAAACGAAATACTTGGACTTCTTTCTTTTGACCAATCCGATGAGCTCGGTCCATAGCTTGTAAATCAACTTGAGGATTCCTTTACATAGATTGAAGGGGAAATTAAGCAAATTTAAAAATGGAAATAATGAACCAATGGAAGGGTAGTTTGGCAACAAATCGTTTCCCAAGAGACCCTTAATATACAGCTTACCAATCACTATCATAAAGGATGACAATATCTGCAGTAGCAAGGTTGATACCAAGACCTCCAGCTCTGGTTGACAGCAGGAAGGCAAACTTCTCACTTCCTGGCTTGTTAAATGCTTCAATGGAAGCATCACGATCATCCCCGCCAGTATTACCATCAATACGACAATATGAGTGACCACGGAACATAAGGTAGTCTTCAAGAATATCAAGCAGCCTAGTCATCTGGAATTATAGAAGTAGGGAAACTACATAAATGTGTTTAAAGACATGATCTAACTACAAAGCAATAAGTTAATAACAACTAGACAGCAAAGTTTTGTGCTTCAAAGCATTTCTGGAAAGGGAAACTTACTTGTGAAAAAATCAAAACCCTTGAACCACGTTCCTTCAGCTTTGGAAGCAACTTATCTAGCAGAACCATCTTTCCTGCAAAATAACAAAAGCATCCAGAGTTAATAGACATCAATCAGACATTCTTTGAATAGCAGTGGATATTTAGCATTCACTTACCAGCATTAGTAATTAGATGATCTCCGGTGGTGTAGGGAGGCCCAGGTTCAGCACCTTGGAAAAGGTAGGGATGATTACAACATTTGCGCAATTGCATTGCAATATTAAGGAGACGTTTGCGCTCTCCACCAGCATTAACAACCTCAAGATCCTTCTGCAGCAAACCCCTGTAATACTGCTTTTGCATTTGGGACATTCCTACTTTAAGAATTGTTTCTTTTTTGGGTGGCAAACCTTTCTCAACATCAGACTTCAATCTTCGGAGTAGAAATGGTCGAAGCACCTTTGAAGGAAAACAAAAACACAAGATGATATCAGAGACTCAGATTATGAAGCAAAGGCTGTCAAAATAGTAACTGACTAATATTTACCTTGTGAAGTTGTTGAACTACTTCTTCCTGATCATTCTCACCAGAAATTTTGAACCATTCATCAAAAGTTTCAGCTGAACTAAATATCTCGGGCAGTAAGAAGTTAAGGAGAGCCCAGAGCTCATGAAGATTGTTCTGTAGATAAGAAAACACGTCAAGGCTAAAGCATAGCTGTGTAGACTGATATTTTTAACATTACTAGTTAACAGATACTGTATCAAATTAATGGCTAAAATTCCATATATAAAATACACTGACACAAAAGTACATACAAAGACGGTATTTTATAAGCTTTTATGCCATATAAAATCATCTACTTCTATATTTTAGAAAAACACAAACATCTCCTTTCATAAACATTAACAAGTTGTACTCCGGAAAAGAATATACCTGAAGTGGAGTTCCCGTGATAAGAAGACGATAATTGGTGTTGTAAAGCCTCATTGTTTTTGAAAGAAGAGAGTTTTCGTTTTTTATCCGATGAGCTTCGTCAATAATAATATAACGCCAGCTAAACCGACGCAGGGCCGACTTTTCCTTAATGACCATTTCAAAGCTAGTCACAACAACATCAAATTTCCCTGCTACTAGCAATTCATCGCGGATATAATTCTGTAAACAATTAAAAATGGTGGTGAATCAGAAGCTTTCATAATCAACATTGTGACAGAAAATATATCAAGCTGCTTCGAATGACGTACCCTTTCCTCGGGATTCCCCAAAAACTTCACTGCACGTAAAACTGGGCAAAAGCGTTTTATCTCATTCATCCAATTACCAAGTGTGGACTTTGGAGCAACAACCATATGAGGGCCAGTAATTCCTCGAAACTCATGAAGATAGCCCAACAAAGAGATTGTTTGCAGAGTTTTACCAAGTCCCTGTAAATGCATCACACCATCATTATTGTCATTTGAATGTAGCTAAAAGACATGTGAAACAATCAAGAAAATAGTTTCATAAATACCATCTCATCAGCGAGAATTCCATTAATTCCATTCTCATACAGTCTAATGAGCCAGTTTAATCCAGCCAGTTGGTAATCCCTCATTTTTCCCTGGATGCCTGCATAATGAACATGTTACATAAAATATAGCAAAACATTAACATATTTGGATAGATGGACATTGGTGAAAATAAAAGGTGAGGAAAGGAGAAGTATTATCTTTCCTGGTGGAGTTATGTAACATGGAAACAAACTTTCTAGGTGAATACAAAATAAGCTTTTACCAATCTAAAGCAACAAAATGATCCTGATGAACATTAATGATGCTAATTGGATGATATCCTGTGAGTACCTTATCGTGCATAGTAATCAATTGACACTTTTGGATAGTAGGTTATATCGATAAACCCAACAATATGATATAGAGCACAATGTTCATGATTAGAGAAAACACTTTTCCAGACATACAAGCATGATGCATGCATAAGCACACTCTTAGTTTTGCTATTTTCTCTTCCATTTTGTGATGTCACAACGGTTAGGAGTGAAGAACTTACAAGAAGGCTGCACAAGCAGCCGGGTATTTCCTGCCCCTGTCTCTTCCTCCTTCAGATACTCCTCATCTTCTTCCTCTTCTGTTACTTTTGATGCATGGCGACCTCTGAAATCAACATGTCAGTAGCAGTACAAAACTGTAGTACTACAGATGCAAAAACTTGTGTTTTGATGATCTAGCTTTTATCTTAGGAAGATAAAAGAAAACAATGCAGCAAATTCAACTTGACCAAAATAAATTGCACAAAAAAAAATTCAAACTGAGTATATATTGAGTTCAAAATCTTTTAACCCTTGCAACTCATCAAATAACCCATAAAAAGAGATAACCATAAAAAAGAACACAACTAAAATTGGTCTTGAAACAAACAAAATGTCATCTTTGACATGTTCAGTAAACTGCACCCAAGAATTTATGATATGGTAATAAAATAAGTTACTATAAGAAGCAATGCAGAGATCTGGTAATCAATTGAAAAATAAGCAAAGCTTATTTCATCTGAGTTTATCATACCTTCCCTTTGTCTTCTTCTGGGATGCAGATTGATCGCCCTTGGCAAAATGTGCAAATATTTCTGTTTGCTGAAGGAGATATTTTAAGCGTCCTTTTCCCTTATTGTTCTGAAAGAGCAAGTGCAAATTTTAAACCATATTACTGCTCCACATCCAGCAGTCCGTCTAATTTCAAAAGGAGAGGATTGAAACAAATATAGCATGAATATGCTCAAGGGAATTTTCGAGAAAGATAAGAACATACCATATCAGCATCTATACTTGCATTTTGTTGCTCAAGTATTTCTTGAATCTTTTGCTTCTTCATCTTTTGCATATCTTTCAACCTTGCCCGTTCACGTTTTGCAACTTCATTTTCAGAAACAACATTCTCTTCCTTCAAAATGATCACAAAAGAAAATTTACATGTGGCAATAAGAATTCAGAAAGCACATTAACAAACTTTATTACAGAACACGCCCATGTAATCAAGCATCACAACTAACACTGGTAAAGGGCAACAGCTCAGGGTTTATGCAAAGCAATTCAATGTACATAAAATGTGTATACATCAATGAAGCTAAACCAATTGTCATTTTATGTCTTTTAGGGAGCTCATTTGGAAGCTTATGCATAGCTTGGACCAGGGTTGCCAAATTTGCTCACGCCCCCTACGATTTGCGAATTAGCTCGCCCAAACTAGAATTCATACATTAACGATTTCATTAGGAATTCGCCCAAGACAGAGGATTCAATTTAAAACTAAGATAACAAATTCAGTGGAATTTACAGGAATCCGAATTCAAAATCCTAATGATTGTTAACCATATATGATATCAACCACAGCAAAATAATCCCTACATCACAGAATTGCTAGTATGCAAATAGATGTAGGAGAGCGGGATGTGTCCAAATGATTGTTAAAATTTATACATATCAATAAATATGTGGGGGAGGGAAGGGGAAAAAGCTACACACACAAATTCAATTCTAGTTTGTGAATTCACCCTATGTAATTCTCAATCAAAATGAATTATTTCCAAGCAGAGGATTTTTTAAAAAAAAACAGACAACGTTTGCGAATTTGACCAACTACGAATTTTGTAACGGTGGCTTTGACAACCGTGGAGTTTGTCTATATAGTAATTCAAGTAGATTTGGAAAATGACAACCTTAACTTAAACTAGAAAGTGAGGCATGGCGTTCTCAACCACCGAAAAATTTGTCGTTATGCGATAACCGTATATAACGGTAACAAAAACTTGCCAACGTGATTATCCATGATGTTCTTAACCAAATTTTGTGTTCATAGTAGCCTGGGATTAACTAGTTAACCCTTTCTTTCACATGTTTTCCGGTTCTTCTAGCTTAACTTCCTCATCATCATGTATTATTTAATACCCTCTATGAGCTGCCTTACCATGTAAAAGTACCTTCACTGCAGCAAGCCATATTGAGTACCCTACAGATTTACATGAGTATTAACCAATTTATCAAACGTCAGGACTTCCTAGAACTGTTTCACCCATTCCTTCTTTGTGATATATTTAATGCACAAGAGACTTTAGCAATGAACAACTAAATTAGACTAACTGGAACGATATATTGACGGAAGAACTAAACAAAGCACTAGATCACACCGTCAGCTTCATCAAGCTATAATATCCTATGTCCAATTCTATTTGTCTCCAAATGTAGCTTCCACTAGGGTTTCGAAATGTTAATCGAATAATAACAGAACCCGGGACAAATAAACACTCCTTCAAGTACAAAACGAGCAACTCGACAAACAGAAACCTCGTTTCAGATACACACCCACCACGCAACATAGAAGCAGTAATGTGGCCTAGAAAAAACTACTGAGCAGCTAAGAAACAGGTCAGGCCTAACCGGATCTAAAAGCAGCGAAACAGTATCGAATTTGGAAAGATCAATTACCTCGTCGTCTTCATCTTCGTCATCGTCGTCATCGTCAGCTTCATCATCTTCCGCAGCGGGAGGATCCTCGTCACCGTCCTCGTCGAAATCGGCGGTCCGGGCGACGGCTTCGAGCTCCTCTTCATCTTCGTCCTCCTCCTCGGCCTCGGTATTGGTCTGATCGTTAAGCTGATCGTCGTCAGAAGAGACGGATGCGTTGTCGTCGGACGAAGATCGCGCCTTCGAGGGTTTCGCCATGGATTGGGGACTGAAAATTGGGGTTACAAGTCGAGGGTTTCGAAAATACGGAGAGGGATAGAGAGACAGGAATCTATAATATGGACCGGTTTGTAAAAATAAGTACCAAATAGAGGGTTAGAGGCATTTTATATGGGAGATAAAGTGGAGCGGTGACGTGGCGTCTCATTACGAGCATTTCCCGCCAATTGTTCGAGAAATATATATGATCCCTCCGTTCCCGCCTATGTGGACACGATTTGGGCCGACTCGGCCCATTTGAAGGACTTCTTCCTATTCTTGATGGGCCGTAATAACCCAAACGACATGACCAAGGCCCGATTCTCCTTGATCCCGAATATCTATCAGGATATTCGGGATGTATTTGATTAATGTAAGTATGGGTCTATCCACATTAGATACAGGCGAATTTGCAGGCAAGTATGGCACGAGCTCAACTAACCGTCAACATCAAACGACGGCGAATTTTGTCATAATCTAATTCGGTAATCAAATCCTGCCATCCTCTTAATCGTACACGCCTTCCTCTTCGTCCTTCCGATTATGGTATAGAAATTGAGCAGGAAACTTCCGGAGACTGGGACACATAAAAAGGGGGCGATGCTGATTCCTCAACAATGATCGCTTAAACGTCACTCATCAATCGCTGAAGATTTTTTATTTTCCGATCGATACTGTATTCAATATTTCGGCGGTACTCTTTTCTGTCGATTTATCAATTATTTTTATCGAGTTTTTTTAGGGTTTCGATTAAGCTATTCATTTCCCGGTACTTGCTGTTTATTAGTGAACAATGTTTGAGTTTTCTGTTTGATTTGGTGCAGCGGATTATGGGAAAAAGTGAGTGGCTGAGGACCGTAGTGGTTGTTTGTTGCTTGTTTGTTGTTTCTTCAGCTAAAGGTATTCGTCTTTTAGTTTCCTGGTTTTTACGTGAGCTATGACAGTCGCCGTAAACGGAAAAATCACTAGGCTAAAGGTAGAAAAGGTTGATACTTATGTTCTCAAGTTTCTCTCACAACTGCAGGCTCTGCAGCAATCGTAGTTGAGGATGAAGATCATCTCCCAGTTTATAACCACACGCTTGCTAGAATATTGGTCCAATATGATGCAGCTGTAAGTAGTTATTGCTTCTATAGTTCTGTATAGTAACAGTTAAATTATATATTGATGGTAAAGTGTTGTGATGAATTGCAACCTATGCTCAGCTACCAAGATGGATGCATTTGTCATGTATTTGGGTGGCTTTGAAAAGGCACGTTGTTTTGTTCTTACTAATTTATTTATAACATGTAAAAATATGTCTATTGATAGCTTATAGTAGTATAGTTACGGCTGTCCCCCAATAATACGTTGTTGGTAAAAGAGGATATTAGAATGAGGAACCTTAAGAAATATCTTGCCTAGTTTGTTGGAGAGTGAATTTGATTTTATATTGTTCCTTAATTACATTTAGGCTGAAAATGATGATTTCCCTATTACTTAGATGGTTATTAAGTATAAATTTTTGTCCTTTTAGGTTTATGAGTCAGATTTAACTGAACTCTTCAGCTGGACTTGCTCAAGATGCAATGGGCCAACAGAGGTATGACTGTATGAGAACATTTACTTGTGCATTCTTTGGCATCTTTCTGCTATAAACCGATTCTCTGCCTGATGTTTTTAAGGTTCACGACATGCTTTTCACTAGATCTCTTCATCCTAACAGGGATTTGAGGTGATAGAGTTGATTGTTGACATCCAACACTGCTTGCAGGTATGTTTTGTGTATCTTTACAGATATGCGTTGAAAGTAATCTTCTTTACTTTCATAAAACCTTCCTCTTGGGTCTATAGTTCGTATAATTGTACCTAAGAAGTGTTTTTTCGTAGCATTGTTGAATTATGAATCTGCAAATATAAATGCAGTCATATGTCGGTGTGGCAAAGAATCTCAATGCGGTTATCATAGCATTCAGGGGGACCCAGGAAAACAGGTTTGGTACTTGACTGCCTTTTATGTCGTAACTACTTGGATATATGTTTTTATTGTTCATGTTTTTCAGTTGCATATGACTTTTCCTTCAGTTGAATAGTTCTAAAGTAGCATTCTGATGTTCCCACTGTAGAGACAATGTCTTTGCCAATTGATTTCTTATAGTTCTGACTTTTTCTTGTATCCGTTTCATTATATAAAAGACTGTCATTATCATGGTTTTTTTTACCTGGGTGTGTGTGAAATCCCTGACTTATTTTTCGTAGCTTACAAAATTGGGTTGAAGATTTGTACTGGAAGCAGCTCGACATAAATTACCCTGGCATGCCTGGTGCAATGGTACAAAGTGGAATAAAATTTGTTGTTGTCCTGCTTCTTGCTTGATGTTTCAGTCATATGACAACATAAGTCTCTTATGTCTTTTGAAATTCTTCAGGTGCATCATGGATTTTATTATGCCTACCACAATACAACTTTGCGTTCTGGAGTTACACATGCAGTTAAGAGAGCAAAAGAATCATATGGAGACCTGGACATTATAGTTCTAGGACATTCTATGGGTGGGGCTATGGCTGCATTTTGTGCACTTGATCTCAAGGTAATTATTTACCTGCAAATATGAATATGTGCCATATTTAATCAGAAAAGTAAGTTTCAGCAATTATGAACTGCCTTATTCACGTCACGTGATTAAAAAAAAAAAGTTTGCCTCAATATGCTGATTATAAATACTAAGTCATCTATACTAGATAAGTTTTTGTGCACTACCTGACGACGGACCACTGTAAAATCAGAAATATTTTGTGATCTCAAGCTTGATATGTTTTCACGCTGTTCACCTCAGCCTGTCTTCTCATACACTTTCTTATAACTTATTCTTATGTTGAATATTCCCCCAAAAAACGAATATGTTGAATCTGAACCCCCTCTTCTGCTTCTCAATGCTTCTATGTGTCAGTTTCATATTTTCTTTCTCAGCTGAACAGAAGAACTGTTATCTTGTTTAAGGTACATCACCAAGCAAAGAAGGTTCACGTCATGACATTTGGTCAGCCTCGTATTGGCAATGCAGTTTTTGCATCGTGCTACAGCAAACGCGTACCCAACACAATTCGCGTCACACATGATCATGATATTGTGCCCCATTTGCCTCCATATTATTCCTTTTTCCCAAGGAAAACATACCATCACTTTCCCAGAGAGGTAAAAATGTCACCTTAAGCACCTTCACATTTTCATCTGGAATTTTGCATCCATGACTAGATGTATACAGGATCCTGTTAGGCTTTCATATTGTTCTGGCAATAATCCATCATTCAATTTTTCACCTTCTTGACCACTCATGCTTTGTCTTTGAAATTTTTAGGTCTGGTTGTATGACCTTGAATTTGAAAGTTTGATTTACACTGCTGAGAAGGTTTGTGATGGATCTGGTGAAGATGAATCATGCAGCAGGTGAAGGATTCGTCCAAAGTCACTTTGAAAATTAGTTACCTTAGTGTGATTTAGGCATCTATTAAAAAAGGTTAAATTTGAAAAAGTCCATCCTAGGGGAAATTGGATTAATTTTTCCATTGGTGATGTTTGCAGGTCAGTAATGGGGAACAGCATAGCAGATCATCTAGTCTATTTTGGGATTAATTTGCAGGCCGATACATGGAATTCTTGCAAAATCGTAAGAGATCCTCGTCTTGCCAAATACACGACATCGGATAATGCTGGTAACATCATCTTAAGGAAACCGGCCTCTATTCTGAAGATGAAGGCTCAATTAGATTCCAGTGCCAACATTGATTAAGGTACTCCAATCGATATCCAATACATGGTTTTATCCCCTTACTATTCTTTTGCCTTCATTTGCCACGTTAGTCCTTTGCAAGTTATATCCTACAAGGGATCTAACAAGTAGGGGAGGGGGGCTTGTAAATATATTATCACCATTTTCAACCTGTATAGTTTTCGTTCATGCAAAATTGAATTATCATGACCTTGGTGTTGAATGATTCATAATGAAAGCAGACCATGTCATTGAATGATTTCCTTGCTTCATTCCCATTTTTATATTCTTCTTGTTTTAAATTTATTCTACTCATTGCTTATCCAAATCTTTAATTTTTATTATAGGGTTATACAACGAAACTTGGTACTTAAACAGAAAGAGAAGTGTGAATTTTTGAATGTGCCTTGAACATTGAAAATTTAACTGTGCTCGGCTCTGTACATTGTCATTGATCATGTAATCAAGCTAGAAAGAAATTGAGGTGGTAAGCAATTAGCAAAATCATGATCACCGATAATGCAAAATAAACTCAAGTTTGTCAAAGATTATTCAAATTAGCTCCCATTTCCAAGCTTTTCAGCTTGAGTTGTCTGAAGAATCATCATTTGTGTCTTAGTCTTATCCTCATACATCATTACCTCAAGTATTACTGTCCTTGATCTTTTCCTCTGATACGGTTCTGACTTCTAGCTCAGTTGGCTTAACCTCATCAGTCTCCATGATCTTGGTCTCCTGTTCAACCGTGATTTCAGTCTCCGCCATGGCTGTCTTAGGCTCCATAACTTCTTCTGCTATCACAACCGTATTGGATGCATTCTTTGCATCCCCTATGTCTTCTGTAGCCACTGTTGTTCCATCTTCTAATAGGATTGGTTTGGTCTCCTGAACATCTTTTTTTGCTACCACAACTTGGTCATCTAATTTTTGTGTCATCCCTGTTTATTTTATACACAAATTAAGAGAAATAAGCCAAACCAGCTTAACATTGAATGATCAAATTCTCTTCAAATTCCTTACTTTCCAGCACATTGAATGCTTTATATTTTTTTACTGCATACATCTTTGTGCCTCCTAAAAACCTCGTAGTAATATAGATTTTTTGTTAATAGAAGAAAACATGTGAGAACATCATAATATATTACCCTCTTTCTTTTCCAGTTTTTCTTCCTGTTGCTTCATTTCCTCCCCTGTTATCCCCTGTATTTGATTATTAGCAATTCCACTCTCCATTTTCGTGAACTCCTCGACAACGATGATGCTCTCTTTCTTGCCATTTTCTTCTTCTTTTGTCTTCACCTTTTCAATCACAACCACATTTCCCACCGCCTCGTTGCTTCCCCTGTCAGCATCGAGCTGTGGAGATTCATACTCAGACCTATCCTCAATCCCGTTCTCAGAAAAGTTATCCGACGCCTGAGATTCCTTTGACGTTGTTCGATCATGGGTGACCGTCACAACCGCCTTCTTCTCGTCCTTTTTGCCTGCATCAGGTCCCTCCATTGTTGGTTTCTGAACAACAAACGGCTCCCCTGGAATGACTCCAACGCCATTTTCCACAATACTCGTGTCTGTTGTAGTCGTCGATTTATTCTGGTCAGGATTCTGAATCCTCTTGCTGCTGCTCCTTGAAGCAGATTTCTTGACAGGTTCGGTTGCAACGTCGGGATTCTGAGCCCTCTTGCTGCTACTCCTTGAAGCAGATTTCTTGACAGGTTCGGTTGCAACGTCGGGAGTCTGAACCCTCCTGCTGCTGCTCCTTGAAGCTGATTTCTTGATGGGTTCGGTCGTTGCAACCGTGTGCTTTGATTCCCCACACCCCATTCTTGTTAATAACCTCTGGAGGAAAGAACTATGAAACGTAGTAGACAGGAAATATGAAAGGCAATGAGTTTTAATGTCCTATAAACTTTGCAGCTTTTTCTGTTTTTGGCCTTTTTTTCCGTTTAGAGTTTGTTGGGTGAAAGTGTAATGTCTTAATTTGGTGTCCAGAACATAAGAGTTTGAGGCCTGAGATTTTCCATTTGATTTCTGTTATGTAGTCAATAGATGCAGCCTATTTTTAGTCAACTACATAGACGATTGACAAACTTTGAGAACCATACTTGCTAAGAGATGGTATGCTAAGAGGTGTCAAAATTCCTATAAAGATTTACTTTATATTGAAATATGAATTTTATAGGATTATATTTGTAATATGTTATTCCATAAACAACAATAATCTTCATAATTCGGAAATTTTAAGTTTTTATGACTCATTTTGTACCTTTTTTTGTAAGTTTGGTAAGCTCCCATGTGCTTACGAAAACAACGAACCTTTAGTTCTTTTTAAAGCAGTTAACGTCTAGACTTTGATCATTTCCTTTCTCTACATTTGCTCATAAAGTTTCAATAATTATATGCTACAAACTTTTATTAAGAAAAATGTTTAAGAGTAATAAATAAATAAAAATGACCTTTTTAAAAAATGATTTTAAAAATTAATTTTCCAAAATAGAACTTATAAACATAAAGTACTTGTGACATCAAGTTAAACATAATAAATTGTGCCTTAACCCCCACAAAATTGCACCTTGCAAGTTTCAACAGTTGCACGGCGTTAAACACTTCAATCAGTCTCAATCTCTAACGACCAACTTGCCAGTTGCCACTCCTTTGGGGCAAAGAAGTAGTAAACGAACATTAAATAAACTTTACCTAAAAAAAGAGCAATAAATACAATAGATGATCGGAGATCTTAAACTAATACGTATAGCGTCAGTTCGGCATTACATATATGGGCTCCGGAATGGAAGAAGTTCAAGTTATTTTGCATCGTAATAGAAATATAATTATGCACATGAACAACGCTTATAAATCACCTCTCCCAAAATAAAACTCGAAATCGGGTATGCAGTTAATTTCTATTTCGCATACTATTATTAGGGACAAAACTGTTTGATTTTCACTTTGGGAGTCCGTTGAGTAGTTATTTCCGCTTTGCTAGTCATGTGGGTAGATTTTCCCTATACATTCCACACATAGTAAAATAACCTTGTTTAGTCCAAAATCAAACTCAAAGGTCCATGTTAGACCTGTTCATATCCGGGCATTTTCAAAAAAAAAAAGAGCCCATTTTGACGGACCCGGGTCGGACCGAGCCCGGTTTGCGGGCCTGTAAGGGGTGTCGTACCCGTCGGGCGGACCGGGCTGCCCGGCGGTACCCCTTTTTTAAAAATATTATTTTATTTATTTTTTTTTGAAAAAAAACTTCTATTACTTCATTCTTCAATTAGGGTGTAGAAGATTAGAGTTTATTTTTTTAATTTTTAATTGTTTATGTATACAAATTGTCAAACTATAATACATATTTTTTTTTAAATATTTTGTTGGGCCGAGCGGCCCGACCGGACCTCATACCCTATCCGTACCCGGCCCGTCGGGAATGACGGGCCGGGCCTGACTTAGTGTTCCTACCCGCCCGTTTTTGCGGGCGGGTTGCCCGAATCTGAACAGGTCTAGTCCATGCACACATAATTCAAATCAACGGGCACTCAGTTACCCATCCCACTTGCATGAATAATATCAAACTATAATCTAGAATTTAATTAAACTCATAACAAATGCAAACTTGAGTTTTCATTGGTAACATGAAGTTGAACTTTCAAGTATTCATACACATTTTGCATACAATTGCAATAAACGAACTTCTAGTTTCTACGTAGCTTGTGGAAGGTGAGTAAGACGAGCAAGAGGTACACAATCGCTGCGACGAATGAAAGCGTTAGTGAAGCCAACACATTGTGGCAAAACTTTCCAAATTGATCGCACACTGCGTTCCACAAGACGTGAGAATTGCCTTTGTAGCCGAGCACGCCTACGGCCCCACCTGATCCAATGGCCGAGAAGAGAAGAGCCACCATCGCAACATCAGCCACCGTCTTCAATGTGTTTGGTTGGTGTCCGGTTAGAAGTGTGAGAAGTGCAACGACGCTTGCTATTGAGTTTGCCACTACTACGAATCTGCGGTTTTAGCATGGGAAGACTTTTATAAAAAGAACATGTTTGGTTTTTTGATAAGACGAGAATCTTTCTTAAGGTAATGAGTGATAAAATATCTAGACCATTTAAATGGTTAATATTCATACCTCTAGCACCCACCCTGCCTCTTAACCGCAATCGATTCTATATTTAATTTAATTACTCGACGGATCGTGTGAGAAATAAATGTATGAGATTCTATCATTTTTTTATGAGGATTGTGACATGAATCGCTTATCATCTTTACATCATGTTTAACAATTAACTAAATGTTTTGATAGATCTGATGGAAATTTATCCCCTCTTTCTTTTTTTTTCCTTCTAATTTAATGTCAAATTGAACCTAATTTATCAAAAGAATTAGGTCGAGTTTATCAAAAAGAATTAAGATTGTTCAACCAACTACATATAGGGTTGTGCAAAACTGACCCGGATCGGAAAACCGGACCGACCCGAACCGGATTTTTTTTCCCAGTCCGGTCAATCTCCGGTCTATGGTTTTGGAAATCATATATTTTATATTTTATTTTATTCCGCCCCGAATTTGTCGAAATCTGGTCCAAGTTTTTGAAAACTCCGGCCTGGACTGATGCACACTATACATATATACTTCAATTACCAAATAACTTTTAAATCAACAATAATTTTAGTTTCAGCTCCAATAAAGTACAAGATCCCAAACTAACCCTTATCTAGACGAAATTCAACCAAACACATCATATAGTTTACATAAAAACACATTTAACAAACTAACAAAACATTATCGAAGCCAAAAGAGAAGTGAATATACTTACACAAAGGCAGACATGTAAGAAGTTTTAGCAGTAGCAGGGATACTAAAAGGACCAAGACCAATATCAACCTCCTGCTTGTTAACCCCCATTACTATAGCCGCAGCGACAGTCAATGCCGCGGCCAAAACCCTCATCGCCACCTCCAATCCACGGCCGCCATCCTTCTTCTCCGATCTCGTATCCTTAAACCCTCCACTCTCCATTATAAACTTATATCGATCTAACACAGCTAATGACACTATTGCTGATAGATATTGCTTATATAGAGAGAAAAGAAGTCAAGTGTGAAAAAGACTGTAAAAACTTGACTCAAACTATAAACCAAAATTGACCATATGGTTGAAGATTCAAAATGAAGGAGCTGGACGTGTTAAATGCAGTTGGGTATGTGTTAGATAATAGACATGCAAAGCTGCATGGTTTTCTGCCAGTGTTCGATCTACGTTGTTGTCAATATTTATTGCGTTGTTATAATATAATAATAATAATAATATAATTGGTGGAGATTAATTTATACAAGTATGTACGTATTGAATTATTTGTATTTGTATTGGATGTGTATTTGTGTGGTTAGATATGATAACGGTTTAGGGTTAGAGTCATCGTCTTTGTGTTGTCTCTCTACAAGTCTAAAATTTATCTTGCTGAATTATTATTTGTTGTTTTAAATTGTTATTGATTCATGACGTGATTTTGAATGGTGAGTTTTTGCTTGGATTTATAACAAGGCTCTGATTTCTTATTTACAGTATCGACTGGTTAGGGTAAGAGAGACGGACGAGGCCCACAAATTCCGGACACAATCTAATGCTGACAATTGTGCACAACCAAACTACGCATCCGTTGTACAGTGTGAATGCGCCTCTGGCGCACATTTAGAATCCGTCCCGGAGACACACACAAAATGCGTGTGTTGGCTCCCATGTCTGGCCGAATAGCAAACCTGTATATTTATATTAAAAACTTATTATTCTAATTAATAGGTCATTTTATCAAAGGAGTGGAAAAGCGAAACGAAAAACTACCTTAATATTCCATTTTAACCACTAAACAAATACTTTTTAGATTGAACTCATAATATTCCGGTTTTTATAACGGTTATGAGTAAATCCAAATTGTGCTACAAAAGGAATATGCTATTATTTTGATTGTAATAATTTTTATGTAAGTACGTACTAGTGTAATAATATTGTGATATAAGTTCACTTCGATAAACATTCATATATTTCGTGCATATAATGTTAAAAATAAGCTTATAGATTCAATGATTTAATGTGTAATGTATCAATAAAGTATGATTTTTTGTCCCATCAAAAAAATTATGATTTTTAATTGATATTTACTTTTAGTATTATTTTTCATGTATATATATATTTATAAAATAAATAAAAATATGATTTTTAATTGATATTTACTTTTAGCATTATTTTCATGTATATATATTTATAAAATAAATAAAAATTGTATATAATATGATCATTAAACTATTAACTGGAAAACAATTGTGCCATTATTGATGTGATAAAGAAAAATGAGAAACAAGGCTTTTTGTACATGAGACACAAACTAAATTTGAAGGAATTAACATAGTTAAAAGATGGAAACCTAATTTACAACAACTAATTCTAACTTATCGTCAAATCAATACACACAAAAAATCTACAATTCTCCATCAATGGCATTTAGTGAAGTACCATAGCAGTTTGATATTTGCCAAATATTTCCCCAATCTCTAGTATTTTGATGATTCTGACTTCAGATTTGTCATCCCCTATAAAATCGGAGATATATGAACTTATCATTTTTCAGTTTACGTTACATGATAAAATCATTGTGTTCGTGCTCACATCCGTCATCCCCTCATCAATGGCGTTTTGTGTTCTACGACTTCTCCCGGAGTTCGTGCTCGCCGGCAGCCAAGCTCGGCTATGACGAAGAAGAAAGGGCTTGAGGATTTTAAATTTGAGTATAATAAAGATAGGATATTATGTTTCAAAAATATGATAGTTAATAGTGGATATTGCAGTTAAGATATAATTATATATAGAGTTTTAAGATAATATATCATAAGATTCATTTAATTAGTCCGACTGATAATAAGAGACGATGAACTATCAACCGCGTTTTTATTATCTTTAAGATCTAAAATATGAGTGTTTTTAATATAAACTAGTGTATTATTCGTGATGTTTTTTTTTATATATTACTAATAAAAATAATTTCTATATATTTGTAAATGTGTCAGTAGAATAAATATAAAAAATTTAAATAACAAAAAAATAAATTTTATTTATATTTTTTTAATGATATAATTTTTAATAATAATTGGATTTAAAAATTACTTTTTAAAAAATATTTTGATAATAATTGTATTTAAAAGTCACTTTTAAAAAAATATTTTAATAATAATTGAATTTAAAAATCACTTTTTAAAAAATATTTGAGAGTTACGATTAAATCTGGCGACGACACGTGGCTAAATTGATTCTATAAGATATAAGATAAGATTTGAATTCCAATTCAAAATAGTTAGAGAATTACAATATCAACTTGTTTTTGTACTAGCTAGGTTAGCTGGTGTAGGTTGTGTGGCAATTAAAGTTACCAATAAGTACCAACCAACCAACCGCTCATTATTAGCAATGACATACCGATACGTGACTTATAATACATTTGGTATCATTAACTTCAAAAGATATACACCAAAACAAATATCTAATAGGGTACGATTAATAAGTGAATCTCAAGGGTTTACGCATACAACGGTAACCTTACATTTGTTGAAAAATGTAGGTTACGTAGACGTTTAGATGTTGGCCACATAAAAAAATAAAAATAAAAATAAAAATAAAAATAAAAAAATCGGTGCATAAATAGCCAAACATAGGGGCCATGTCACAATGTCACGTCATCGATCATGAAGGCAGTTTAGTTAAAGACTTAAAGGTCAATATTATTGGTTAGAATTAATAAAAGGAGAGACTGGACACCTTACTTTGTCGACTTATATAGTTATATATATGTATACATACTATTTAAAAAATATGTTCTCGTACAGAAATAATGTGATAAATTATTTTTTGAAAGTGATTCTTCTTTCTTAATTTCTTCCTCTTTAAAAAAAGGAGGTGTTAGCACTTTTTGATATTTAAAATTGGCAGAATGTTTGTAAAATATGACCGTATAAAAATAAATAAATATTTGTTAAATATGAAGGTTAATTTAACGAATATGAACTATTAGTTAAAATTTTTATTGAAATTAATGAATTTTTCTTAAAAAAACTAAAAATGATAGAAATATATAAATTGTTAATTCGAATAAACTTTAATTTATAAGATAATGACTAAAATATTAATGAACTCTGAATTGTTCAAAATTTAAAAAAAAATATATAATATGAAAGTGAAAAATATTTAATTGTTCATATTTAAAAAATATTTAATTCATTTTTTGCTTTTCTTACGAAAATATTTTTCCTTAACCAAGTAGTTTTCATTAAGTTGAGTTAGTGAGAAGGATATAAATTCAACAAGTGAGAAAGCGAGAAATACATAGATTTATAGTAATTCACTTATATTGACAACTCTATAATGTTGGGTCAAACAATAAATGTTCAAATAGATAACAAACCACCCAATTTAGACATATACCATACCATCGCAACGGGATCCTGTTCCATACTCGCGGGTGACTACCCCCCCCCCCCCCACCCACACACTAGGTGAGGAGGATTTTCCCCTCTCGACCCCACGATTAAATCCGATATGAAATATAACTACACATTGAAAGTACAACAAACAAAGTTCATCTTTAGCAACTACATCGACAACAACGATAAACTCGTCTCATGGGACCCATAAAGCAAGTCTCACTTCCCGCCAGCTTTTGGCTGGAGCAACGTTGTTCCTGGAGTGTTGTTCCGGGCGGTGGTGGCAGTGACACTTATGGCAACAATTAAGGCAAACCAAAAGATTCATTGTAAAAAAATGTTTTACTCAATCTCGGGGCAGAAAATCAACTATAAAAAATCGTCTTTTCAAACAAAAAAAATATCACTGACATTTGCATTACTCTACTAAAAAAATGTTTTGGCCATGAACCACACTACAACCCTCGATAAATATATGGGATGTCCTATCATAAATAGAAGAATTACAAAAGAGACTTTTGGTGACATCAACATCAAAACAAAACAACAACTCCAAAAATAGAAAGGTAACTACTTGTCACAAGAAGGCAGAAATACCCCCATCAAACACAATCCTGCGACTAAACCAACATTTGCTATACATAGCTTCATGCTCCCAACTCATAACCTAGACGAATTAGATAGAACTTATAAAAAAAATTATATTTGAACAAAGGAGACCAAAATAGACCTATTATTGGTTGGGACGAAATCTACAAATCCAAAAGAATGAAGGTCTTGGTATGAGAAAATCACTAACCATGAACAAATCCTTACAAATTAAACTGATAACAAGATTTATTGCCCTATTTTAGGCATGCGTTTAGGTAGATTTTCCCTTTCCTTACTCATGAATAAGTCTTAGTTTGTGTCATTTACGCTTGTTTGTTCTACTTTGCAAAAATAGATGTCTACACACTCTTTGATGGGTTTTGTAGATGAATTGAAGCATTTTGAAGCTAAAACGATGCATATGAGAATTAAGTCTCGGAGTGGAGCGAGTTGTGGAAGTCATGGAGAAGCCACGTGTGAGAAAGAAAGGCAAAGCATCGAGCTAAGGAGTAAACATCGGAATTTTGAAGAAATCTCAGGTAGACTTGTCCAAACCTCGACCCGAGATCAGGACTAGGAAGGCCGAGATTTTCACACCAGAGCCGAATCTCGGCCCTTACCTCAGCCCGAGGTGGGAACAAGTTTGGCCGAGATTTTGAAGATGTTGAAGGAAGTTCAAGTGAAGCCCAAATATCGGCCCCGATGTGCACTGACCTCAACCCGAGATTTCGCACTTTTTGGCCGAGATTTCTTGTCAGAGTTGTGTCATATCTGCTTTTCATATGCTTTTCGTCCGACTTTTGCTTTTTGTAGAGGTTAAGTATAAAATGAAAAGTTGTAGACTGACCTTTGGGAGCTGCCCTTTGGTTTAGGATTTTAGATCTGGAAAATACTTCTCTTCTCTTGTACCTCAAACACCTTGTTTTTCATTTTGATTCTAAGTAGATTTTTGAGAAAAATTAATGCATCTTTTTAAGATATTTTTCAGGAGCAGCTGCAGTTGTGTCGTAGTTCGTTTTTTCTGAATCTTAGAGGCTACAAGAACTGAGTGTGTATCTCTTCTTCCTTGCAATTTTATCACCGTGAATGCTATGTTTTCTTTCTTTACTTTTCCTGATTTTGTTATGTTTATTGTTGGCTAGAATCTTAGTGATTCTAGGGTGAATGAAAAGTTATTCGTGGCTTGAATGATGAATTAGTTGCATGATTGTTTTATGTATTAAATTGTGAAAATCCTGAGGTTTGTTGGATTAAATCTAGGTTAGAATTCTTCTAAGCTAGCAAGCTAAGCTAGGAAAGATACCCGGTAATTTCCTACCTTAGATATCGAAGATGATGAAGTTTAGGTAGTAGAGGAGTAAAACTCCTATATTGGATCGTGGTGTGTTGGGTTACTATCTAAGCTAGGTGATTTCCAAGACTTACCCGGTGAGAGGTTACTTGGTCCTTAGATAGAGAATCCAATTTGTGCCGAATTTCCGTCCTATCTACCTTGAGACTTACCCGGTAATAGATCATCACCGATGAAACACCCGTCTTTGTAGCATTTTTTTACCTTATTTGATTGCAACTATCTTGAGTCCGAAGCCATGAATAACGATCTATGAAACTTTAGAATCTCTTTTCCGATAACTTGATAGCATCTTGCTTTGTGTGTTTATTTGATTCACTAGTACTAAGTTTGATCCTTGATCGAACACAACTCAAAACCAACCAAAAATATGAACTTCCTAACCCTTACTCCTTCCTTATATTTCTTATTCTAGACCTTTACTATATCTTTGATCAATTGTGCAAATCGAACCGTCAACGTCTTTGTGTTCAACCTTGGAATACTTACCATACTACGTAACGACTCATACATTGTGGGTTCGCTACTAGTTTCGGTATTTATTACGAGTTTATAAATTTAAAACTAAGCATCTCGTGTTTTGCGAGCGAACAAGTTGTTGGCGTTATCATCAAGGATTTGTGCGCTCTAAAATCAACGAACAAAAACTCCTATGGAAAATCCTGGTATAACCAAATAGTATATGGGTTAAAATCGTAAATGAAAAATACACGAAAGATCACAATATTCTCCATTACCAAAAGAAATGACAAGCGTATTGGCAATGAAACAACCTCATGAAACTCAAATCCGAATTCAAAGAAGGCATTATTTGGCAGATCGAAAATGAAAAACCATTAACTTCGGGCACAATAGGTGGATCTCTACGTCGCCATTATAAAAATGGTACAAAGTACTAACCAAATTGACTCGAACACCAAAGTAAGTCACTTTATAAACAACGCAAAGGAATGAGATTTCACAAAAATTGATAACGAGGTACAAAATATCATTAAACCATACATTAGGAAAAAAGTAGAGGAAAAAATCATACCAAAGATATTCAAGATAGACTTTATTAACTGAGATGGTCGAGGAAACTACAGGCGTCCCTCAAAGAATGCTTGTGATTGGATATTGGAGCTTGATACCCAACATAAAATTAAAAACTTCCTATGAAAAATATCATAAACGAAATACCAACAAAAACAAAACTTGATGAAAGAAGAATAACAGTAACAAGACACTGTGAACTTTGCAATCACCAACTCGATGACATGTTCCACTTATTGATTGAATGTCCGTTTACAAAAAAATACCATATACACAATCGATCGGTCAATCTTGAATGATGTTGATAGCATTTCCCTCCAAAATAAAAGAGCTCATGAACTCTCACAGGAAATCAAAAACAAAATTGAGCTCTACAAGTTCGCATATATTGCTACTATCTGGTGGAGTATATGATTCTTTAGGAACAAAATCATTTTCAATAATGAACCTATACGGCCTCATAAAAAGGTAATTATTTTCATCGAAAATCAAATTCGTGATTGGAAAACAAATATTATTAACGAAGACGACTACGATATAAAACAACACCAAAACATTTCTAATCCTATCAAAAAAAACAATATTAAATGTGAAAAACAAAAACCTGGTTTCTACAAATTTAATTTTGATGGATCAAAACTCGACTTGGGAGTAACATCAATCGGTTTTGTGATTCGGAATCATAAGGAAAAGGTTGTTAGCCTCGATGAAAAAGAATAAAAACTTCAATATCGGTTATAAAAGCCGAAGCGTTTGCCTCAAATCAGGCATACAAGAGAAAAAGATTGAAATTGAGGGCGATAATTTGTGCGTTATCAAGGTACTCAAACCCTTTGGAGTTGCCCGTGGGAGATCGATATGATTATATCCGACTCCAGGCTGGATCTTCACTTCTTTGATGAAGTCCTAATTAGGCATGTTTTCAGAAATTAATCGTGTTTGACCCATCTGGAAATCTCGACTCCCAACACCAATTTTTCTGACGATCCCTAACTTCGTGTTGTCATCCGCAATGATGCTTTAAGAAGAATGATTTAGGATGGACGACCTCTAAAAGTAATTCATCCTAACTGCTTTCCAATATCTTAAAAAATGTTCTAAACAGGTTTTTGGAACATCGGTTCTGTTCTTGGATAAATTTTGTTCAGTATCAGGTTATCAATATTTTGTATCCACAACCACACCATACTCGCCAAATGCTTCATCGACGAGTTCAACCCATGTCTTCAAAACTCGAATCCTTTCTGTTGAAAATTCCAGTTCTTCATGTCGTTGTGTAGCAGCCTGGTTCCTGTGTAACTAGCTGTCTGAGCATTGAGTATATGCAAGTGAACGATTGATCTCAATCTATTAACCTTCTATTAGCACATCTGTATCTGTACTCACTCCTTTGAACAACATCTCAGCATTTTCTCATATAGGAAATATATGAACAAAAAGAACCAAACACAATAATAGTTCAGTAGCTATCATTTATCATGTACACAAAACTATTCAGCATTAAGATCAAAGCTAAACTGGAAAATGTAGCATCCTAAAATATCATTTGCTCCCCTAATTCCTGCCCGGCCATGCCTTCTCTGATAACCGTCTGGAAGAACTCTTCCAACGTGTCTTCCCCGTAGCTTGGAGTTTTCTCATCGCTGTACTCTCCAGTTTCGGGGTCCAAAATCAGCATACTCTCTGCAGCATAGTATCTTCCTATCTTGCCAAACTCGGCAGCATCTTCCAAAGAAGGGAATATCTTCACCAAGAAATCAAGAGCTCCAATGGCAAAGTCCATTATCTCAATTGGAACCTTCAAAAACTTAGGCTCTTTACCTAAAAGCTTGTACAACATCTCTCCTTGCTCCAATGGTGTCAACGCCTTCCCGGGCCCACCAATGGGCAAAACCTGATTAATCTTATCTTCATCAAAGACACAATCCACTATAAACGAAGCCAAGTCCGATTCACTTATTGGCTTACAGGCACACAATCGCCCATCTCCAAACATCACATAAGGCTTCCCATCTTTCACTAACTCAACCTGGCCTCCAAGGCTCTTGAAAAATGCAGTAGGTCTCACAATACTATAACTAAACCCGTCATCTTTCTCGGCTTCTTTCATCAATTCAGACTCGAATTTCAGCTTTGCCCGTTGGAATTCGAGCAGCGGCTTTTGCACACAGATTGCAGAGAGGAGAACAAAATGAGCAGCACCAAACTTCCTCCCTGCTACAAGACTGTTCTTGGTAGCCTCATAGTCAATCATCCATGAGTCTTTTATGCCGCCATTTCGGCTTGCAAGACATGAAACCACAACATCAATAGAAATTCCTAAGCTTGCCAAGCTTTTCTCTAAACTATCCAATTGTGTTACATCAGAAAAACACACATTTGCTCCATTCAGCTGAGCTAGGGTTTCTTCTTTACCATACTTGCCCTTAATCCCACTCTTCTCTCTAGCAACAGCTATAACATTAAACCCTCTATTGATCAACTCCTTAGCAACAAATTTCCCTATATATCCAGTTGATCCAACAACAAGAACATTCACATCTTTAGGGCTTTTGCTCCTAAATGCCTGCTTAGTGCTAGTAGTTTCTATACTTGATGGGGCAGAAGCAGAGATGGGGCAAAGCTTATTACTTCTAAATTGTGAAGGCTTCAACAAATTAAGGGTAGCAGGAAGATGATAATGAAATGGGTTCACCTGAATTTGGCTGGTGAAATTTGAGCTAAATTCTCTCTTTAAATGGTGTCCCTTTGGTATGTGAACTTTGTAGCATCCAATGGAGGACAAAGAAACTGACATTTTCCCCTCTTTTTTTCTCTTAAGGTGAAGAAGTTGATGGTTTTGAAAGTGTCATATTTTATGGCTGTGGTATGGAACTTGGGGGCCAAAGCTATCCTCTAATGGCGAAAGAATCTGAATGATAGGTGGATATCAAATGATGATGATGACATATAGAATGGGCTTAGAAAATTGGGCTTTGAGTTGCTTATTTGATGGGCCTGAAGGGGAAGGGGCCGTTTTACCTTTCAGCTTATTTTTGCATGTCAAATGATTTTACCGCGATTTATTTTACGAAAATAGCAATATGAATACTACATACTAAATACTAAAAAGTTGATTAAACATCATTAAACACACCAAAATGTGGCCAGTCTGTGTGATAGAGTATCGCTATCACACAAACTTTGAATAACCATTTGAGTTAACATCCAAAGTGCAAGCTCTCGAGTTAACATCCAAAGTACAATACAAGCTCTTGAGTTAAACTTAACATCCAAACTTATGATGTAGGTTTAGTGATTTATAGACAAGAAGAAATTGCACAAACTGACCACATTTGCAGGCACATAAAAAACAATGGAAATCGCAGTACAGTAGCGTTTGGGATACGTATCAACTTCCACACAGGAGGTATTTAGATAAGAAACAAGCTAAGGTCTTTGATCACTCACAAAACTTAGACCTATCATGCACATGGTCTGAAGAAAAGAGGCGAAGCTAGGGTACTTTGGCTCCCATCCGATTTCTGAACGCGTTTTTGAGTTGTTCAATCTCTTCCCCAGAGGACCACTACTGCCTAAGAGAAGAACATCACCAGTATCAGCAAACAAAGCTTGTATGATGTTGTATACAGCACATAAAGGCAAAAAGTATACAAAAAAAAATAGGAGGAGATGACTTAAATTAGATGAAAATGTTCAGTATACCTGTGAAGGCTTCAAATTTTTTGTCAAACTTTCCGCTATTATTAACCAAGTCCATGACCTCTTGTCTACAGAAAGCAGACAGAGTTTATGAAATCAAGTGATCAACAGAGAACCAGGCATTCATTCCATGACAGCATAGCACGAGTTCGAAAAGGAGTTATTAAGTCGAGTAGAAAGAAGACCTGGATAAAGGATGATTGTCACATCCCAAGAATGTCCGTTCATGTAAATTTTTTTTCAGAATCGCAATTGCAAGTGAAGCTGCATCCTGTTACAAAACAAGGAAAGCAACAGTGGAAGCGCTAAGAGAGGTTCAACAGATCTATCAGTCAGTCTCCGTTTATCAGGCATTAACTTAAATCTTGTAAATGCCGGGAGAATATTGATACAGAAAAGGCAGATTCTAACTAAAATAAATCTAATGCAACCAACAATGAAGAACATATATGCATAAACAGTTTCCATGACATGGCTATAATAAATAGGTCTGGAACAAGAATGAAAAATACAGGATAGCAGATAGCATTATCTTAAGAAAGCAGAAGCTAGCAGAAAAGCTGAAACGATTACTTCATAATGTATGAGATTCATGATATGATCAGGACGAGATTCCACAATTCCCTTCTGCAACCAATAATTATGTGCACCTCTATCTGCTGTGTAATAATAGTCAAGGTAGATTAAAAAGGCATGGCAAACTTTTCTTTCTTCTACCACACAAACACGGGACAACCTAAAATGATATTGAGTAAAGAGAAAAAAAGGATATGTAAAGTCCAGCCAGTCTAAGCACGCAACCACCGCTATCCAGCACCACGTTTTCCGCATCAAGAAGAATATCTGTCCTGGGGCTCCTTCCTATTGGAATTGATGGTGTGCTCTGAAATGACATGCGTAAAAGGCACATGCTAACAAGTGAGACAAAGACATACTTATACATTGAACCAAGAATAATATGTTATATAGCATTGCATTGTAAACCTCATCACAAAATCCATTATCATCGCAATCATACGGCGCAGAGCTTGATGTAAACACGAAACAGCCTTCGCCACTCCAATTTGATGCAGCTTCCCTACTCATATAGTACCACGTCAATACAACAACACAACCATATGAGTTCCCATTCTCCGTATTTGTCAATTAAGATATTATCCATTAGCTCACCTGACTTCACCAGAATAGTCCGCACTACGAGAAGGTGGAGCACAGAAAATAACATAAGGAAACTGAAAAGGAAGTTTCGTCCCCTTCAGAGATGGAGTAATCCCCATTTGGATCAATTCTTCATGATGATCTGTAGTGACCGTTTTCCCATGAACTTGACAACCTGGATGGCCCTATAAACATAGCATTTGAATTTAAACACCTCGTTTACTTATTATCACAAGTCTAGCCTTCAACAATGTCTATCAAATTACTACTACCAGTCTATTTACCACAATGGATCAAAGTATAAATATCTAAGACATTCAGTGATGTTATCAACAGATAATGACCGGCAGAAATGTGAACTTTCTGCTCTCAAATGAATAAAACTTAGGATAATGAGCTGCATTCGGGCAGAATATGCTACCTCTTTCCATTTATGGGCCACTAAACGTCCAAGAACACCAGGGCCAACAATTAGCAAATCATTATCGCCCACAATCCCGAACGATTCAACGTCCAATTCCACATTCGACAAACCTATTGGTCACATCCGGAACAATCCGCAATTCAGAAAGTAAGAAATGTTATAACCATTATCCAATTCCCAAGCTCTTTCAACAAACAAGATTCTACAACAATTTAATAAAGGGAGTGATAATTGAGAAAGAAATGAAGAAAAAAAAAAAGAACAGTACAACACTCTGTAGAGACAAAGTATACCGGCAGCAGCCAACGCGTTGACACGGAGATTGGATGACGATCTTAATGATGCTGATGATGGCAGCGATAAAGAGCTCAAATTAGGGTTTCTTGAGAGAGAGAAAGTTAAAGGTGAAGGGTTGAATGAGAAAGAAAGCGGGAATTTGGCGGGTAAATATTGCCTGGGGAGAGGGTGGAAGGTGGTTATGGAGATAGCCTCCATGGAAACGCACACTGGATATCAGCCTCGTTTGGTAACGTACTAACGTCCGATGTCGAGTTGTTGACTGTTTGACTTTTTAGCTGACAATCACGATGAAGATAAAGTTGGGCCGTGATATTGGGCTTCAGTTTTTGGGCCTTGTGGCCCATTAAAGACATAGGTTGCAGGCCTTCTAGCCCGTAAATTTAGATAGCTTGCAAACCCTACAAATTTTTTTTAAAAAGGAAATCAATTAGAGGCAGGCGTGAATCATAGATCGATGGGTTTTAAATTTTTAATCATTTTGAAAATCATGGGAATTAGATACGATAGTATCCCGACGGCTCCTACTTGAGGCCTATTTAATTGCTATTTTTGTTTTATAAATTAAATGAGTTTATATAGATTTAAGATTTATTTTTGAATTTATTTCTCAATAAGTTTATATATAAATTAAGATTGTTTAAGTTTATTTTTTAAATTTATTTTTTAGATTTATTTTTATTTAAAATATATTTTATGTCCCTAAAAAAAATCAAAGAACGACAGGGAATACATAGGGATGGACAAGGAATATCGGGTTAGAAAAGCACAAGGCCAAAATCGAGTTTTAAGCAAAAATAAATTCATTCAAGCAAAACTAATATTCCTTCACATAAGTTTGTTTTTGAGTGGTTTATAAACTCATAAAAAAATTAAACCAATTTCTAGATAAACACACAAAAAAATTAAACCAATAGTTTATAAACCAAATAAATCAAAATAAAAAACAAATAAACAGGTCATTGATCTCGATCTTCAACTTATTTAGAGTTCAACACATTTTTAAAGAAAATCGTTTTTCGTTCCAGATGCCTATCTTATATTTACTTTATTTCTTTTACTTTTTTAGTTTTTACTATCGATGCTCTTTTAATTTTTAGAATTTAGTAGTTATCACAATTAATTGGAAAAAAAAAAATCCTTTCTAAATACCCTTATTTCTAAAATATTATGCTATTGTATTCAATAAAAATTAAATGCGGGCGTCTGAAAGTAGATAAATATTGTAACTTGTAACAACTGTTTCAACATACTAGAAGTAGCTAGCATCCTACTACGTATTAATATTGGTAGGTGCTACCGTGCAAAATTATAAAGTTCAATTCTATGTTATATGTTAATAGTTAATGCAAGTCATACATTTTTCCTTCAGCATCCGCAATTTTGAAATATTTATTTTGTTGTGTCATAATATATTTTACAAGTTTATGAAAGCGATAGTTTAAAAAAATATAAATTACGATGAGGGTTTGAGAATCTAAATTTAGGAAATTTATATTATTTTATAGAATTTTGAGAAAAAATTTAATTCATAAGGTATTGAGAAAATGACAATTATAAGTGTTTATTGAATGATATAATACGTATATACCATATAAATATTTTTGTAATTGTACCCTTACATTGTCTTATTGTTTTATGTCCACACTTACAGTGTTACAACCTTCAAGGTTATTAAAAAAAGAAAATTTGTTCAATCAAATAACTATTTCAGCTACCAATAAATTCATCTAAAACTAAAATTTATTGTATTATATTTGTTAAATTGGTTATTAATTTATTCAATAAAATGCACTATAAAGATTATAAAACTGTAATTTATGAAAAATACCAGAAAAATCAATATATTCAGTTTTTGTTTTTTATAAAATCTCCGTCGTCTAACTACTAGTTTGTGTAATATTTTTTATTCTTATATTCAACCAAACAAGCTTTAATTACATGTTTATAGGTAACCTTATAAATAATTTTGTGTAATGTGATTTTTAGTGTTATTTTGAAATTAACTAAATATTCAAAATGGGGGGAAAATGATATACAATTTTGCTTTCCACGAGTTCACGACGTCGGATGAACATCATTATCACTCATAAGCATATATCACAATACGTATAACGTAGGTTAAGTGGTGGTTAGCTTCATATGTTTATAGTTAACCTACCTTAACAACTTTTTAATCATCTCCACTTATTACTTATAAAATGCACTATTTTTTTTAAAAACAAATAATTAATTACACCATTTCTTTTTAATATAAGTAATAACACCAAATGTCTACGTCAATTTGTATAAGATATATTAAAAAAGTGTTAATAATACTTTAATCATCATGGAAGAGTTTAAACAACTCATTAGTCACTATTAGTTGTCTTTGCTTTCTCTGTAGATATATTTTCACTGTAACTAGATGTGTTGTGAAGTTGGGTATGTAGATTTAAACTGAAAAACTTTAAGTAAGGTTAAATAACTATAATCTCAACCATTAAACTGTTTTGTTCTTGTATGATTTTTATATTTTTTTTATATTTGATACAAATATTTTTTTCAAAAAAAAAATAAAGAAGAACCCAGAACCGACTAAAAGGGATATAGTCAAAACTTCAGTACCAAAAAGAAATCTGAAAAGTCCACTTTGAATCCGGATTAGCCCAATTTACTTAGTGTCTGTTTGATTGAGGGTTGGAATGGAAATCGAATGAAAAGAATGAATGAATATGAAAATAATTATATTACTTTCATGTGTAAAAAGATCTCTAAACAAACACAGTTTTTGATTGATTCAGAATCATTCTGTTATCGGAAATGATTTCTAAATGATAGATTTCGTTGGGTCAGTTCATCGCACGTACAAGCGCATATGCGCGTTGGGCCCAAGTCCAACAGGGTTTCATACTAAAACCAATTGGCAATATGTTGAGTAACCCACCGATCTTATATACTAGGTTGGGTAGTCCAATCTTGTAGGAACTGATTACAATTTTACTGTAACACTTGCCTGTAAAAATTATAACAATAAACCAAAATTTCCTCTTATTACCTTTTTCCCTACGTTGTGTTATGCAATTACGTGTAAGTTGGTAATAAACAACTGACCAATAAAAGAATAAAAAATAAAAATAGAAGTTGAAATTCCCATTGAAGTCATCGAGGTATGTGATCAAAGTCAAGACAGAGACATTGCAGATCTCAAAAACAAAATCGAAGTCTAATGAAACTTGTTTTTTGATTTCCAAAATCTCAATATTTCCCAATCTATTGCTTCCAAATTCATCCACCTCGTAACAATATATTTATTTTATGTACTAGTAATAAAATATTTTGTACTTAAAAAAACGTGAAACAATGTGATTGGTTTTGTAAATAAAATACCCACAAATATATATATATATATATAATTTTTATATAATTAAAGGTATTATCTTAATCCTTTTATTAAAAAATCCACCAACTTTTGTGCACACACAACACAAAACAGCGTAACTTAATAAATAGCTCAAATTTGTCACATTTGACAAAAGAACAAATCAAGTTGAAGTTTTTAAGAAGTTTCAGAATTTTGTTGAAGTTTATAAGAAAAGATTTATCGACATATTTATAGAGTGAATTCATCATAAGGTAAACTTTACAAATATTAAAATAGTAACATTTACTATACTAAATAAAGATTTTAATTTGATAAGCTGGCGAGACACGACTCTCTGTCTGTCATTGTGATGTTTCAGTTGACTACTTGGGACGAAGTTGTGTGGGAGTTATTGCGCGGAATAATATTGGAACTATATTGTGGGCATCTACGAAAGTACTAACGGGTATATTGTCGGTTGAACATGCGGAAACTGAAGCCATTGTACGGGCTCTTGAGTTGGCAAGCGGAATGGGATGGAGGCGGATTATCAGCGAATCTGATTCATCTTCTGTTGTGTCCAAAATCTCAAATAATTGTCATCATCGTGGCTCCCTGGGGCTCTCTCTTCGGTTAGTGCGGGATTCGGCCAAGAAGTTCAATGTGGGTAATTGGTCTTTCACCATGTGCACCGGCAATGGGACGGCTCACTAGCTTGTGCGGATCTTTTCCTCGACACAAATACACTTTCAGAGTTCCTTTTTATTTTCTTATGAGCTTTATATATTGTTATGAGTGACGACAATGATGATTAATGATTGGTTTTATCAAAAAAAAAAGTAAAATATATTTTTTTTAATTAAAAATAAATTTCGATTAAAATATAAGTGTTAAAATATAGTGCATTTAAAAGTTCCAGTAAAAAAGATAATTTAAGGTAGTTTTTAAAATTATCTTGAAAAAATATAACACTCATAATACATTTGTTAATTTAGTGATTATTTTATATTTAATATAAGAACTATACATTTACATGTAAAAGTGACACATGACAAGAAAATATTTCGGATTTAATAGTAGTGCAGCGTAATTCTCGTGCTTTGCACATTTTCTTTTATTTAAAATTAACGTGATATAAATTTTATAATTATATTCTCTAACAATTATAATTAAAATTATATTTTTATTTGGTTTATTATAAATATCATTTTCGGCAATTTAAAAATTAAGTTTGAAAGAATATCCACTCAATCGAGTATATTAAAAAATTAATACATGAAAACAAAACTTTATTTCATATTGACTTATATGATAACAATAGCTAGATTTTAGTTGATAAAAAATAAAATAAATATAAATAAATAATTATAACAGAAGGTTAATTGTGATAAAATGGCAGGTGTCATTCGAGGTATAAATAAATGACACGTGGGATTAAAATGCTTTTGCTTTGATATAATATATATAGATATAGAATATAGATATAAAATTTATAAATATATTTTATAACAATTATAATTAAAAGTACATTTTATTTGGTTTATTATAAATGTAATTTTCGACAATTTAAAAATTAAGTTTGAAATAATATCCACTTAATTGAGTATATTAGGAAATGAATGCATGAAAATAAAACTTTATCAATATTAAAATGTGTAAATGTGTTTAGAAGGTAATAACATCAATTAGGTAAATGTTGTCTATTTAGATTAGCAGTATTTTTATTTCATATTAATTTATGGTAACAATATATAGATTTTAGTTAATAAAAATATAATAAAAATAAATAAATAATTATAACAAAAGATATGAGAAAATATAACGTGTTATCCAAAATATAAATAAATGACAAATGAAATTTAAGTGTTTTTACTTTAATATAGCATATAAATTAAAAAAAAAATCCCTTAATTTTGATATTTTCAAGCAATGATCCAAAAAACTAGATACATTTAAACTCATATTTACATAACTTTTCTCAAACAATTGTGTAAGAAAGTATAATCCTTAACAGTTACTTAGTTAGGGGTCAATTCTGCAAATACCAAAAATTGTTTTTGGCACTTTTCAGCTTTGACTTGGTTGGCGTGTGAGGAAAATAGACAAAAAAAATGTGCATAGTCCAACGAATATGATCTACCCTCCATCCATTTTGCATACCTCCGAATTTTAAATTAAATTAAAAATAAAAAATAGTCAAATTCCTTCTCTCTACAGTCCAAAAAAAAAAAAATATTAAAAAAATTAACAAAACCCAGAAGAGGGGAAAAATCAAAGATCTCCTTTCTCTTTCACTCTTTCTCCTCAAATCTTCTATCTTTGTCTATATGAAACTGTAAACTCAATCCCCATGGCGCCATTCACTTTTTAATTCTTACAAACTATAATCTTAACCTAAGCTAAAGAAGAAAGCTAAAGCATCCTTACTTCTCTTTTTCGATACCTTTAGCCTTTTCTTTTTCCCTGTGTTTAATGGCGGAATTCTTTTTGACTCGCCATTAATTGTGCCGACCTTCAAATCATTGCTTGTGGTTGGCAAATCCAGAAGAAAACAACGTTTTTATAGTCTAATCTTTGTCCATTCTAGAATTATTCTTCGCATCTGATTTGTTTTTTCTTTTTCTTTCTAGATTTGGTTAGTCAATCTGGTTTTGGCTTCCGAGTTTGTTATTGTTTAGGGTTTTTTAGGTGGTGGAGGAGTTCTGTGGCAATGTATTTAGCAAATGAGGGCTGGATTTGCTGAAGAATGGGGTGTGTGTTTGGAAAAGAGGTATCGGCGGCGGCGTCGGAGGAGAGGGAGAGAGACTTGCCGGCGGCAGTAGTAGCGTCTAGTAGAAGAGATAAAGTTGTTTCCGAAGTGAATGGTGGTGGCGATGCGGTGGCTGATGAGCAACAGAACGGGGGAAGTAAAAGGATGGAAGTGACTACAGAGGACGGAAATCGGCGGAAGAGAGGAGAGAGAAAGAATCGGTCGTCACGGCCGAACCCTAGACTGAGTAATCCGCCTAAAAATTTGCATGGCGAGCAGGTTGCTGCTGGCTGGCCTTCGTGGCTCTCTGCCGTCGCCGGTGAGGCTATCAATGGCTGGATCCCTCGCCGAGCTGATTCTTTCGAGAAACTCTCTAAGGTTATTGCATACTCCCTTAAGGCTTCCTTTTTGTTCATTGAGGACTAGTCTTCTTCTCCGTTACTTGATCCTTGTGCTAAATGCTTGCTAATTTTAGCATATTACCGTTTGAAGTAGGAATTGGTAGATTTTTGGTGGCGGATTTGATCCTGCAGTTATCTCGTTTGAATATTGCTTATGGTAATGATATTTGTTTGCTCCTACATATAGATTGGACAAGGCACTTATAGCAATGTGTACAAAGCTAGGGATTCCTTAACTGGCAAAATCGTAGCTCTGAAGAAGGTAAGATTTGACAATTTGGAGCCGGAGAGTGTGAAGTTTATGGCCAGAGAGATCCTGATCTTGCGGAGATTGGACCACCCAAATGTGGTGCAATTGCAAGGTCTGGTCACCTCAAGGATGACTTGTAGTTTGTACTTGGTGTTTGATTATATGGATCATGATTTGGCTGGATTAGCTGCAAGCCCTACTATAAACTTCACTGAGCCTCAGGTGAAAATCCGACTTACCATCATATTACATATAATAGTTGTAGATTTGAAGCGGCTAAATTGCTTATGATTACTCTATTTAGGATGGCTAACTGTGGTTCTTTTGTTTGTTTGACTGGTTGATTAGGTTAAATGCTATATGCACCAGTTGTTATCAGGGCTAGAACATTGTCACAACCGTCATGTGCTACACCGTGATATAAAAGGCTCAAACCTCCTCATTGATAATGAAGGTGTCCTTAAAATTGCTGATTTTGGGTTGGCATCATTCTTTGATCCTGATCACAAGCAGCCAATGACAAGCAGAGTGGTTACTCTGTGGTATCGACCACCGGAGCTTCTCCTTGGAGCAACTGATTATGGTGTAGGAGTGGACCTATGGAGCGCAGGTTGCATTTTGGGAGAGCTGTTGGCAGGAAAACCTATAATGCCTGGGCGTACGGAGGTATAGCCCAATCCATCTTTCCTTTATCTATTATGAGACATCAGATAGTTTAAAGTTCAATATTACATGAAGGGCTGTTGGAGGAAGTGGTGGTTAAGTTAGTGAGGAATTTACCAAGTCTTGGGATGGTACTACATGAGTTATTAGAAGGTTACAATGTTACATATACCAGGCTCATGAACTATGTATATTGAGCATTCATGTTAATGGCGTATGATGATAGTATTTTTTAACATGAGGGGAAAAACTGGGTATCATTCAGAAGAAATTTTAATATGGAGACACCATTTTTTATGTGTTTTCCTGATTCTTATGGATTCTGTTGCTTATATCATTTTTTATTTCACTTTGAGAGTGTTGCGTACATCTGTGAGAGAGAAAGCATAAAGCCTAGGCGTTCTTGCAAGGGCTGGACTAAATTAACAAGCTCGTGAAGTTCTGGTGTTTAACATATTGTTCAGGTACATAAACCAAAAGGCAAATCACCTCTTGTTAAGTGCTATTTTATCTTGTTTTCAGGTGGAGCAGCTTCATAAAATATTCAAGTTGTGTGGTTCGCCTTCAGAAGAATACTGGAAGAAGTCTCGGTTGCCGCATGCAACCATATTTAAACCTCAGCACTCATACAGACGCTGCATAACAGAGACATTTAAGGATTTCCCACCATCTTCATTTTCACTGATTGAGACTCTTCTGGCAATTGACCCAGCTGAACGTCTGACTGCCACGGATGCACTAAATAGTGAGGTGAAGCTCTTCCTCTGTATCTCTGATTGTAGTTCTTGGATGTATACAATGTGTCTGTACTTCACATTTTTCCAAATAAAACCTAGGTGATTGAAACTCACCCGGACCAAATTGTCAAAGTTTGTTATTGGTTTTGCTGCAATTTTAGTTCAGGCGTTTCCAAGTGGTGCTTTGTTTCCTCTGATTTCTGTTTGCCTAAAGATAGGATTTCATGCCATTTAGGATTGTGGGCTGCATGTCTATTATTGCAATTTTCCATCAATTACTTTTTGAGAGAAGAGAATGCTTTGTTGCTTACCACACTTGAAAACCCACACAAAATTTCCCCTGTTTGTGGTGTTCCTTTCTGATGTTTTCATTACTAGTCATCTGTCTCATGCTTCTTGGGAGCACATTATCTTGCCAATGTCACTTTTTGAGTCTGTTCTAACATTTATTTATTTATTTCTTACTTCACAATCATCTTGTTTCTATATTGCTCCTACAATCCCCTATTATCTAGTAATGGTCCCTTCCTTCCTTGTGTAGAGTTCACATGTTAATTTATCTTTGCACTTCCTGCCATTCACACACTTCTTATTTGTTCAGACTGCAAAATAATCCCAATTAAGGCCCACGAAGCCGTCGTATCATTGTACATATATTCTGTTATACTGAAGAATATGACCTTTTCCCCTTTGCTCTACAGTTTTTCACTACAATACCCTATGCGTGTGAACCTTCCAGCCTCCCTAAGTACCCTCCCACTAAGGAGATGGATGCCAAGCTACGTGATGAAGAAGCCAGAAGGTGTGCATTTGACTTCTGTTTTCCTGCACAGATCACAACCCTTTGATAGGGTTGAGATCTTTTAACAGTGATAAATGCAAGCTGGAAGACTGATTAACTTTGGATCTTCCTTGGTATCATAATTATCATATCTAACAATTTAGACAATATGAATTTAAGTGGTTCATTTTTTAAGAATAACTGCTCATTGGTCATTGCTCGGTATTAATATACAAATACATTTGCTTCTTCTTGCCTTAAAAAAAACTAGTGGATGTCTACTATACAAAGCATATCTACTTCTAGGTCTGTCTTCAAAAAAACTAATATCAAATGAGACATCTAAAGTAAAATATACAATAAAGCCAAGTTTCTAAGTAGGTCATTTCTCTCTTATTAAGAGTTCCTAATAGAGTAATAGGCCCTTGACCATTAGTTGACCGATGTGGTTTGCAGGTTAAAAGCAGCAAAAAGAGGCAATGTTGACGGTACCAAGAAGAGTCGGATGCATGAAAGAGCTCCACGGGCAGTTCCGGCTCCAGAGGCCAATGCCGAGCTTCAAACCAATATTGATGTATGTCACATAACTTTCCTTTATCCTGAATTAATCTCCTTATGGTTCCCAACCAGTAAAATGAGCTTGCAGTTGATTTTACTTGAACAGAGGAGACGAATGATAACACATGCAAACGCAAAGAGCAAGAGCGAGAAGTTCCCACCTCCTCACCAAGACGGTACACTTGGCTACACGTTGGGCTCAACACGTTTCATGGACCCTTCTTTTGATCCCCCTGACGTTCCTTTCAGCACAAGCTTCACATTTTCAAAAGACCCGATCCAGACTTGGTCGGGTCCTCTTGTCGACTCTACATCTGCCCCGGGAAGAAGAAAGCACAGTGACGGGAGGCCGTCAAGGAAGGGTTCCAACCGGATCAAAGCTTAGAATAACTCCTACTCGATTAGCCTGCTACGTATTAAAACTCCAAAATACCCCTCGTTACTACTAGAAATCTTCTTGTTCGAACAGGGGATCTTGGTTTTTTAATTAGCGATTCAAACTTTCGGCCATGGATCGATATGTAGAAAGATAGAATTGAGGGTGAGGAGCTGTTCTTTTTTTGGGTCATTGGTTTGTATATGTTCATTTGTTTGTAGCTTTGTTATTTGTACTGATAAAAGAACTTTGTTATAGCTTGCAGACAAGATGGTTTTCCTTTCACAAATCGCCTCTGCTTGCAAAGCATAGAAGAAGAACAAAGGAAAACTCTACTTTTAAGTCAGAGCCTAAACTTTAATTGCATCGTATGACTCATTTAGGAAGTGAACGAGTTATAGTTCAAGTAGTTCGGTTTGTATAACAATTGTATTATATTGTGAGTCAAGCTTTTAGATGCTCACAAGTTTAAATCGTTAACAAGCTTAAAACAATGCTTACTATACTCGTTTATGAGTCAACAAATGAACAAACCCAACTCATATAACATTGCTATATATCTTCTTTGGCCTTTAACTTTCACAAATTTTTATTGGAAACATATTTTGTAATGAAATTGCTAAAAACAAACAACAGATTACAACTTATACAATACAGTGTACGTCGAGTGTGCTAAAACAAAATATATGGAAAAAAAAAATCAGTTTAGACACGGTCTGCATAATACATGCGAGCTGAATTTCTCATTGGTATTCCTAACTAAGTCTAAATTTGATTTGACTTGATTGAATTTCTCATGAAATTTCCTCGTCTCTATCTAAATTTGATCCGATTTTTAACACATTGACAAGAATTTTATTTCCCTAAAATTACTTTTTAGGTGAAGTTTCTAAAATCATATCAAAACATTAAAATTAGAAAAGATAATTAATAATAAAAAAATTTTTAAAAAAAAAAATAAACTTAATCTAA
The DNA here is from genome assembly GCA_002319775.1 of Fagopyrum tataricum. NCBI lineage: Eukaryota > Viridiplantae > Streptophyta > Magnoliopsida > Caryophyllales > Polygonaceae > Fagopyrum > Fagopyrum tataricum. Next base: position 1,560,070 of record CM008284.1, read on the forward strand.
TTATTATAATATTGTTGAGATTCATTCAATTCTACGTGCTTAGATAAAGAGATAGTTTTTCGTGCCTTTTTTTATCCCTCTTTTTAATCTCTAGTGTATAAATTTATTTTCTTTCCTTATTTTGATCAACATTTAACGTGAGTTGTGCTGTACCAAAGTTGAATTGGCCTTGTCAGTAGTCACCTTGTGCAAATGGAGATGAATGCTTATCTGAGATCACGCCACGTGTCATATATTGCCACGAAGAGCTTAAAGTAGAAAAGCACTGATATTCGTCACCCGCTAAAGTTAGATTCTCTCTAGCCTCCTCTTTCATGCATGCACGCTTATTTGTTTTTATATTACATCAAAGTACATAACTGCCCTCATTCCACCAATTAATTACATAATTGCTCATGAGATTTCATTATTGGGCCGAACTAGGCCCAATTACAGGCTCAAAACAAGTACAGACGCCGTCACACTCACACCTTTGTTTTTTTTATAAAGAAAATCGGTTCGAAGCAACGACACGCCGTCTAGTGGTTCAAAAGGTCGAAAAAGATCGACAGACGGACTAACCATCACGAGGAGCAACATCAAAAAAAAAAAAACACAAAAAATACACTCACACCTTTGTTGATGTTCCCGCTTAATTTATCCTACTACTAGTCTACTACTAATAGGAATTCGTCATTTATGATATTTTATATTTCTATTTTTTGCATATAAATTATGACGTCTATTTTATCTAGCACGATTGAACGTATAATTTTATTGCATTATTTTGGCTACATGGGAAAGTATACGTCACATAGGGTGTAAAAACTTAAAAAATAACTTCATCTTTCCTTTCAATTTACTAAAAATGATAAATTTATAAGTTAAAATAACGTAAAAGGTCGTGTACACCATTACAAAATAGATGAATGAATCGTAATACGTAATACATAAGCTCGGTGTATTTGATCTTATATTAATTGACAATAATAACATTAGTCCATCATTCTTGCAATTTACAATATAAGATTCATTCATTATACATATATAATTTGGGGTAAATTAAATAAAAAATAAAAAAAATTCTTGCAAATATATATATTTTAAACCCCGGTTTTTAGAAGTCTCACGAAAAAGACTAAACTCGAATATTTGACTTCAATGGTAATAAATACAACTCCCTTGTGTTATGGATGAACTGTTCTTTCAAATTCTCAAATGTTGGTCGGGATATCATTGTGTTTATATGTGGACGTTCATATGCACGGAATTCTAGTAACAAGTTTATTGAACTTTCACAACAACGTGCAACGGTTGACACCATTAACCGTACCCTATATATAAAGTTATTTGAGCCGAACTATTCAAATTATAGTAATAAGTTTATTGAATTTTTACAATAACGTGTAACGGTTGACACCATTAACCCTACATATAAAGTTATTTGAACCAAACTATTCAAATTCGACTCAGCAAACCTTAGACTCAAGCTCAAACAACTTTTTAAATGAATCAAATGTAAATATATAACATCATTGTGCTTTAGTATGAAGATCAAACTCAAATAAAAGAGGAAGATTTTGGATGATGACACCAAGACATCTATAACTTCCTTGATTTTTACACACTATGGCGATGACGAAGACGACAAGACATATGTTATTATTAGGAATTTGGAATTGTGAACTTAGAGTCACGAATCTTATCATCACTCATTTCTGAAGCTTCACAATAATTCGTAAATATATTCAAACATCAACTTTCACTAGATTCGAGCCTTGTACCTTAAGTGTCTGTTTGGTTGAAGTGGTGGAATGGAAACAGAATGAAATCGGTTAAGGGGAATGAATGAAAATGAAAATGATTAGATTACTTTCATGTGTAAAAAGACTTCTAAACAAACATAGTTTTTGATTGATTTGGAATCATTCCGTTATCGAAAATGATTTCTAACGATACCAAACGAGCCCTAAATATATGGTGACGTTATGTGTTTTGTTTATAACTTATTTAGGTCGTCTAGATAATTACAACCACATACGCTAACGTACCAAACATATAGCCTCGACCCTACTAATAATACTACCCCTTACAGGCCATATCTTAATTACAGGTTTTCATAAAGTTAATTTTAACAATATACTATATGAGGTGTCTCCCCCATGCTTAGTGTTCGTATAATTTCATCAACGATGGACTTTCTACTTGTTTACTCCCTTCGACGATGAATACTGTACTCGTCGTATTTTATTGCCCATATGATTTTCTTTTCCTTTAAATACTTCTTTGTTTCTAGGTAGGTATGGACAAGTGTTGGTTATCCCGTTTGAAAAAACGGACAAATATGATATATTATACATACTCGTTTGGACCGGTTAGTACTACGGTCAATATACGGTCTACCACATTTCGATTAATAACACGACATGACTTCCATTGTTTTAAACCGTTTTTAATTATTTAGAAAATATAATAAAAAATACACAATTATTTAACAATATATTATTTATTGCTTTTTTTTTCCCTCTTAATTCTTTATTTTTTTTCTTTTTCTTTTTTTGTTATGAATCTTGTGACGAGTCTTTCTTTTTGTGGGTCAGAGAAATGTAACAAGTCTTTGTTGATCAAATATATAAATTTTAAGATGTTTTTAATCTTTTGTATAACAAAAATGAAAAAGATAGTGTTAGTTGAGAACAAAAATAATGGAGTAAAGATTAGTTTATATTTAATTATTTCGAAGAAATGATACCGTCATTGATTAGCACTTTACAGGCTTATACTTCTAGTTGACGGCTATGTTAATTCTTATCAAATCAAATATTATTTTTCATTGACTGAATTATACTCCAAATTTTAAAGAGCCTAACTTAGGCACAAAAACACGAAACATTATTACAAAAATCGATCTAATCGGATTCGGGATCGGATCTAACCAATAATGTTCAGGTCGAACTCAATTAAATTGTGAAGGGTTTACACTAAGCGAAAAAATCTATAAAAAGAAAAACTTGATTCATCCTGTCCGGAGTCAAACTTGAATATTCCATCAAGGTTCAAAATAGTAACTTTTCTGTCCAATTCATGTCAGATCCGATCTAATACCGATAAACAATCCTAGATCATATCAAATACTTCAACATCGAAATTTGTTGAGACTATAACTACTCACATCAAGTTTTGAAGATTTCAACTCTAATATATAAGATTTTTAGGTAAAACTCTAGTATAGAAGATGAATGGTTAATTATATCGTCAATTAGTTTTAGATTAAAGATATTTTAAACTTATATGATGACGTTGAAATTGAACTTAACACATATATGCTTGTACAAACACGACTCTGAACTACTGTACAACATAAAATCAAAATAAACACATTTCTTAAATATTATATCAATATTTCATATATAATTTCTGTATTTTTCGGAAATGGGTAGACAAACCCCGTGTAGTGTGTAGTTGTAGCCTCAAGCTTCACGACTTGCCATTTTTGAACATGTGTGTAGTGTATACATTAAAGTTTGTTCTTATCTAACCAAAATAAATAAATAAAAATTATATTAATCTTATATAGTAAATTTTGGACATCTCGTTTAGGTTCGTGTTTTAATCAATTTCTTATAAGTTAAACAAATTATTGAAATTTTTTATCCAATATTAATCACATATTTATAATGTTTTATCCAATATTAGTCGATTAACTTAAAATATATTTTATTAAAGAGTTCGGATACGCCTTATCAGCACACTCATACAAAATGTCAACAATTATTGAAATTTTTTTCTTTTTACATTGTAACAAATTACTCTATTATTTTCTTCTTCTTCTTATTATTATTATTATTATATATATAGCAGATTTAACTGGTAAATAATAACATGTATAAATATATTTATTAATTTCATACCTATTATGTTGGCAATGAATTTTATAAGTACGTACATGGCCTACAAGTACACTTTGTTACCGTTGGTCAACTAATATGTATAAATATATTTATTAAAGTTATACCTATTATGTACAAATTACCTTCTATAAATCAGTGAGTACAAGTTCGATTAATCTGACACAATTCCTTTTTCATTTTTTAAATAATTAATTGTTATAAATTTAACTTTAACGGATAAAAACTCAATTTAGAGTAAGATCTATTGAGTTTGTGATTCGAAATTACAATGGAGATGCTCAAAAAAATAATTTTAACTTGATTATAAAAGTCGAAGCTTTTGTCTTTAAATTATCAAGACACTCCAAGGCTTATGGAGTTGTATGTGAAAAGTTGAGATGATTATATCCGACTCCACACTGGATCTTCGTTTATTCGAATATATCCATCATCTGTAAATCTTGACCCCCAACATCAATTTTTCTGGTGATCCAGAACTTCGTATTCTCATCCACAAGAAATGCTTTAGATTAAACTAACTCTAGTTGATACTTCAACCTAACCGCTTTTCGTTATAAAAAAAAAATAATACAAACACAAATGATAAAATGTAATTGGACATTAAAAATGTACCTACTTGACCAACATATTAAATTCTATATTGACACAACTTTTTAAAGAACATTCATTTGAATATTTTGTAATGCATTTTCGATAAATAATATATTATAGCTTATTCATGATATAAATATATCTAAAAAAATTTAAAAAAATTTCAGTTATAGTGAAGCTTATCATCTAAAATTTCCATGAAAACATGTCAGGTTATAAAATAAGACAATAATATAATTTAAATTCATGATAAATTACTTGTAAATTATTTTTTCCGATTGACAATACTATACGCTAATTTCGAAACTAATGTAGAGAAGATGATTTTAATAGTATATTACTTATATAAATTGTATGAAAAGATTAAATTTAATACATAAAATTTATGAGTATTTTTTTGTCAATAAATTTTTTTTGTTAATAATAATAATAATTTATATTAGTCTAGATTATTACATCGAGTTAGAAGTTAAGCGGACAACAAGTTGTGCCGCCAACCCTTTCTGAATATCAAATTCGATCATTCTAAACACTACATTTGAAGACCTAAGTGACAACAAATTACCATGCAAGATCCGTTGCACCATCTTGAGAATCTCAACGGCATTAGACGCAAGAAAACCAAACGTATCGAAAGTGAACGGAAGAACACATGTTGGTTTTCAAGACGAGCCCTTTCATACTTAAACACCTTGAAAGAGGCTGTGTTGAGAGCCGCATTACCCACCACAAAAGACCCGTTATCCAATCCAACTAATATCAAGACTACTATCAAATCAATACAACCATGTTTGCCACCCACCCATCCAAAAACTAACACATTTGCAGGTATCAACGTAAACCTTCTTTCACGCGGATCAGTCAAGAAGGATACATGCGTCTCTTTCTTGACCGAAATCTATGCTTTCTTAAACGCGGATTAGTTAAAAACTAATTTAAAATAATATATATCATTAAGACATATGTATTTGTATATACTATAAATTGTATTGTCATTAGTCAATTTCCTTATATTTAGTAGGTCAATTAGTATGTATATTTTTTCCTCGTTTTGATTTATCATTTTTCCCAAACCTCACAAAATCGACATAGATTGTCTCAATGTATATTCATAATCGATGGCACCAACCTATTGAATCGCCTCATCGGTATTCAACGCCAAGACCAACCTTGTTCCTAATCGTCTACGGTAGCGAGAAGGCCAACAACAACCATATATATCCTTATCCGAAACGGTAGGCATCGCTCCCGAGGGTTATATATATACAACGTTCTAGGTTTAAGATATAGAATTACAAATAAAAATGAAAGAAAGACCGGAATACAATTAACGTAGGTCGTTAATATTTTTACCAAAGAATACAACATTTACCACTTCATATTTATATACGTATAATTATCATGTATTTACATTCTTTTCGGATTATTCAGAACGAAAGCGAATCGTTTCATCGTACACAATAAAAATGTGTACGTTGTTTTAATTTTTATCTCTTATTATCGTTATACTCGGTTTATTTTCTAGTGTTCTTATCTTATAACTCTTATTTCTTCTTTTTTTTAACACGACGAAGTGCATCTACTAATTTATCTGACCCTATATTCAAGGAATACATCTAGGGTTGGGCTGCAAACCTAAACCGTCGGTTTAGGTTTGCAAACCGGTGGAAACGGGGCCCTTGAAACCGGCAAACCGCCGGTTTGCCGGTTTAGCACGGTTTATAAAAAAATAAAAATAAAATAAAATAAAAATAAAGAGAAAGTATTATGTTAAAAAAAATTAATATTACATAAAAATAAAAAAAATTATTATAAAAAAAATTAGTATATAAAAACTAGTAATAAAAATTTATACCAATTGAAAAAAAAAAAACTCGGAAAAATTAAAGGGCTTGAACCGGTTTCCCGGTTGCCTACGTATCCTCTCGGGATTAAGAGGAATCAAAGCCCACCTAGTTCTCTTACCTTGACTTACCTTTTTTCGGACTTCCGAGTTTTTTTTAAATCCCGCTTACCTTTCGATGTCGGACTCGGAAGTAGTGCCGGCGTCTTCGGAGTTGGAATCCGATTTGGAGTCGTACACCGGTGCATTCCTTTGTTTCCGCTTAGCCGCTCTTATCCAATCTTGAATACAAACTTGCATCTCCAACTTCTTGGGCTTCAATTGAGTTCAGTTGTGACCGAGAATGTTCCCGCCTCGGCTAAATGCTTGCTCCACCGCAACCGTTGATGCGGGCACGACCATGATTTGTTGTACAATTTTAACTAAGGTTGGATATTTGGGAGCTAATCTCTTCCACCAATCCAAAATATCAAATTCAACATTATCATCAAAACTAAAACAAGTGTTAAGATAATCTTGATATTCCGCATTTGAAGATGAATGTCTAGGTGTTTTTGTTCTTCTAGCAAAAACTTGTTGTGCAAGTGAAAGAGAAGAAGATGAAGTAGTAGAAGAGGGAGATGGACTAGGTGCGGTAGAAGAAGAGCTAGCACTAGATTGAAATGTACTAAGTAATTTTAAAATTTCGGTATTAACTTCTTGCACAATGTTAGAAACATTATAGTCTTCTTGTGTTAAGTTTACACACAAACAATCATAATAAATAGTCAATAAATCGAAAAGACCATCTAGTTTAAGTCTAGGATCAAAAACGGCGGTTACAAGATAAATCATGGGAAAGTTTTTATAATATTTAAGCCATTTTTCTTTCATATCAAGCATACATTCTAGAAGGCAAGGTATGTTAAAACATTTTACAAAAGCTTCGGAAACATTAACGGCAATTTCTAAAAATCTATGAGATGTTGGAGTGTAAACACAACTCATGGTATTAGTTGCATCATTAAAAGTTTTTAAAACATTACAAATATGGGCACAAGTTTCCCAAACATTTTCATCATCTAAAATTGACCAAGGAACATGAATTGAAGCAAATTCTTGTAACAAAACTTTATAACGTACGGCTTCACAAAGTAGTTTGTAAGTCGAGTTCCAACGAGTTCCAACATCTTTTGAAAAAGCAATAGGATGAACATTTTTGTTTAAACATAAATTTCTCCATTTTCTTCTTAGATCGGAGTCATGCCAAATATGATCATTAACAAGTTTGATTGGGGTTAGCATATCTCCTAAAACCTTAAGTCCATCTTGAACACATAAGTTTAAAATATGACATGCACATCTTTGATGAGTATAAGGAGTTTTTATATATTGTCCCGCATCCTCAACCAAATGGTTTACGGCGGCAGTATTTGCGGATGCATTATCAAAAGAATATGAAAAAATTCGATGTTGTAAATTATATTCTTGTAAAACCGTTTTAATCATGCTTGCAATGCCTAGTGCATTATGTCTTTGATTAAAATGCCGAAAACCAATAACATATTTATGCAAAAACATAGCGTTATCAATAAAATGTAAAGTAATGCCCATGTAAAAATGTTGTTGTGATTGTGTACTCAAAATATCACTACAAATTGAAACTTGATGTTCAAAACTAGCCAAATTTGAGAAAAAATTTTCTTTCCTTTTTAAGTAAGATTTATTAACTAATTTTGAAACGGTTTTCCTAGAAGTTGGTTTAAAAGAAGGTTGAAGATATCTAGTGTTATATTCCCTAACTTCTTCATATTCGGCATAAGAAAACGGTAATGAATGTGAACAAATAACATCGGTTAATCCTATACTTTCTTCACTATGATTATATGTAAATCAAGGAGAATGAGAGGTAGAAGATGCAAACCCGTGGGACAATTGTGTTTGTCCCCGTGAAATCCCGAATTTCTCCAGATGGACGTTTGCCATGTGAGTTTGCAATGTCTCGTAGCCGCCCTTCACCTTCCACTTGTACACCTTCGGGCAATAGTTGCATGTCACTTGACAATACTCGTTCACCGGCTCCCCCTAGTGTAATGCTTCGTAAATATTTCGGATGTAAGCATTTTCGGAGGGGGGAGACTTCTTCGTGGAACTTCGGTAACATCGGGATTGTCGGGCATTTGTGTTTCGCTCTCTTGGGTGCTAGGAAAGTATTGGGAAGAGGGAATTTGATCACTTGAGTTTGCCATTACGAGAAATCGAGATATCGAGAATACGAGGAATCGAGAATTCGAGATTAGGAGAGTAGAGAAGATGAGTTGTAGATGGTGTGATTTGTGGAGGAAGAGAGTATGGATATTTATAGGAAATTAGGATTAAATGTGGGGGGATTTATTTTATTTTTTTTTACTATATTTTTTTTTTTAATATTATACCCTCAACGGCTCAAAAATGAGCCGTTGAGGGCTTAAACCAACGGCTCTTTTAAAAGAGCCGTTGGGTTTATAAAAAAAAAAGGCTGTTTGGGCCCAAACCGCCGGTTTAGGTTTTCGGAAAAGTCAAACCGAAACCTAAACTGTGAACCGACGGAAACCTAAACTGGCCAAACCTAAACCGCCGGTTCGGCGGTTTGAAACAAACCGGGCCCAACCCTAAATACATCTACTTCATTTTCAATTAAAAAAAAAAAAACTTAAGAGGGCATTTCTGTAATTTTTGCATATGGCGGCCCATTAAGGCCCACAAAGGGTAGTTGCACGGGGCGCAGACGGTGAGATGGTCCACATCTCCCCCAATTCCACACGGAGGTTCGAAATTCACACCAAAAATCTCCAAAACGACACGTTTGACTAAGAGTTTTCAGTTAAGCCCAATGGCACTTTCGTTATTTAAATCACGATACATGGGTAAATGTAACCAATCCGTCCTATAAATACCCACCTCCGTTGCTCCCTTCACATTCTTTGTCGCCTCTAAAAACCTCGAAATCCTCTCTTTCCTCTATCTAATTTCTCGCCGGCAACTTCACTGTCGGAGCATAGCGCCACCCGTAGTCCGCCCATTTCTTGTTTCCCGGCCACCTATCACCGCCGATCGGACATCGGTCCCCACCCAACCCCACCGCCTCACCTGTTTTCCGTCTTCTCTCTCCTATTTCTTTTTATATTATTCACTCTTTTTTTGGTAAATCTAATCTATTTATTGATTTTTATATTTTTCCTTAAATTATTATCCGTTTTTCAAAACTGCTTTTCCTATTCTCTTACTAATCGAGTGAATTTACGTTTTTACCCTCACCTCTCAAGACATTACCCACTTTTTTATTTTTTCTTTTTTTTTCCTCCTACGAGAATAACAAAAGTTTAAATTATAGTGGGTTTTTATTTAGTTTGAGAAAAGTACAGAAAACCTAAACAAAAAAATCTGGGTGGTGACGTGGCGTATATTGTGGGGTGGAATCAGACCATTAAACGGTCAAGATGAATCAATCCAGAGGAGCATTCACGGCTCAGATCTCTCGAAAGCGTAAGGAGAGAGAAGACTTCTTTCTCCCTAGCTTCAATGGCAATATCAACAGCAAGAAGAACCACCATTACCAGGTCATCAAAGGAAAGCAAGTCCAACCGCTTTCCTCATTCCCTAAAACGACGTCGTCAGTACCCAAGCCGAGTGAGTCGACTCCGGTTCCGGTTCGATCGAACCGTCTCCTAGCCGGTTACATGGCTCACGAGTTTCTCACCAAAGGTACTCTCATGGGGCAAATATTCGATCCGATTAAAAAGACTACTCCACCTCCGACGCCGGAACCGAAGATGAAGACGTATGCCGAGGTGTCAACTCTTTTAAAGACCGATGGGACCCACATAGCCGGGGTTTTCAACCCCACACATCTCGCTCGTTGGATAGAAAAGTAAAGCTCAACCCTCCAACCAGAGATTTTTGAATCGGAAAATGAAGGCGCATTCCGACATCGGGATAACGGGTAAGGCTAGTTGTCCGTTGTAATTGTAGACACAGCTACAGTCGAAATGTATTGTTTTTGTTAATTAATCAAATTAAGAACTATTCTAGCTGTTGATTATCGTCTATATGATGACGAGGACGTTAACGATGCATGGATCTTATTATGTTATGGTTGATTTACGATTTGAGATTTGAGTTGAGCATGCATGAGTTATCTAAACAACTAAGACAGCATCACATGAAATGTATGGGCTTTAAGTAGTTTGTTATGAAGAGAAATGTTATAGTGTTTCGCAATACAAAAGTGGTTTATATAGACGCGATTGATGGCGGGTCCCGGGTAAAATGAACCGCTGAGATTGTGGTATTTGCTAGAGGGGGAGTTTGGTGTTGCTGCAACATATGTGGTTGAACATTTGGTGTTTATAATGTTATTATACTATATTATATAAAATTTAAGACTATAGTATTATAACAATATGCAAAACGTGTCGTTTAAGTGTGACCAACACACAAGTATGTTATCGTGTAGTTTGAATGTTGATAGATTGCTAATCACTATTTACGCCATACAACTTAGTAAAAAACTAGAGAAAAATGTATTTATGAGAGAAATAGATAAGTGCACGTAAGATAAGAATGTCGTAAGCTTATATCGAGGTGGACAAATATAAATATGAATTTAAAGAGTTAAGTATTGTAAAAGTCAAAGTCCGATACAGATGGACCGGGTAGAGCGAGGGTCGTGTGCATACGAGTGCACATGTGCGTTAGGTCCAAGCCCAGAACATAAATCCGATGAGGCTCCATCCTAAAACCAATAGGCAATAGGAGGAGTAGCCCACCGACCTTATATACTAGGCTAGGGAGTCCCAATCTTTTGATGTGAGAACTAATTATCTCCAACACGTCCCCGACCAAGTTGCACTTGTCCACAAGTTAGGATCGAGAGCCACATAGAGGCTAACCACTCTGATACCATGTCAAAGTCCAATACAGACGGACCGGGTAGAGCGGGGGTCGTGTGCATATGAGCGCACATGCGCGTTAGGCCCAAGCCCAACACATAAACCCGATGAGGTTCCATCCTAAAACCAATTGACAATAAGAGGAGTAGCCCACCGACCTTATATACTAGGCTAGGGAGTCCCAATCTTTCGATGTGGGAACTAATTATCTCCAACAAGTATGACTCGGTTTGTTTATGTATAAGACTATGCGTGTCAAAAATATGGAAAAACATGCATGTTATCTCATTCTTTTACTATATCGTTAAGCTAATCCAATCGTTTTGATACGATAAGAGATATTTAGAAGATTGGCATGTAAGTATCCATGATCTATCGCGAGAGTTTGGTCGTAACTCCGAAAACGGAAACGGATTGGAAATGAATATAGTCCATATTTGTACATTGTTGATGGAATCATTTCATGGTTTCATACAAAATGCACTTATTTTCCCATTTTGATCAATTTCTACTGCAATTACTTCAAACCACGAAAAATGATTTTCAAAACTTCATAAAACATGAAAGACGTATGGACTAAATAGCTTTCCATTCCGTTCTCGTTTCCGGAGTTCAAACCAAACGACCCTTAATGTATACTCGTATACTCTCTCTCTATATATAACTACACAACTCTAAAGTTTCAAAACCCGATTCAAAGACATTCACAAATATGAGAGAGGTAGTAAATGATCTTATATGTAATATATATCAACGTATTATTGCATATTTGTAAGTAAAGTTCCAAGTGTAAGTACGCAATTGCTAGGTTGGATAATGCGTACAACACATGTTAGTCTATTATTAATCAAAGGGCCAATTGGTTGTTGAAAATAGTTCACATGTATTTTTTAGTTTTACGGTCTTACCCTTAGTCAACATTCTACAAATTTTTAATCCTTTTTTTTAATATGTAAATAATACTCGCTTAATATATATTTTAATTATTCTCTATAATTACATAATCCACGATTCAAGATATTCTAATTTATATTTTTCATGGTCTAATCTCTGGTTTTATGAAAATTAGTAGAAAGTTCGGTTCTTGTAATTTTCTTGGTCAATTAGTCTTTTCTATTTCTTATTTGTCACAACGTTAACATTTTTTTTTTAAAATTGTAGAATATCACCGTAAAATATGAAAGTTCGTAAACTACTTTGCCAAATTATCATCAAAAGCCACCCAGTAGACTAGCTAGACTCTATTTTGATATATATAGTTTCTTTTGACAAGAGTGTGTTATTACTTTATTTATTAATCGATTTTTTTTAGTAATCGCTATTATACATTTGTATCTTCTAATTTGAATTAGGTTATAAATGAGATAACGTCGATGTTAAAATGAACAACAAATTCTATACACGGATATTTGATAGGAGCCGATTGACGTTCATACAAATCACAAGTGGTTTCTTTATCATATATAAATGTGTTACGGGTGATTTTTCGCGAATTTTATTTCAGAAGGGTGATTTAAAAAAAAACTCACATTACGCCCTATATTTTTTTAAATGTTTCTAAATTAAATCTATTTAAAAGATTGTTAAATCACTAGTTCGTCATTATTTCACTAATATGATTCATAGTTTTTTTTAAAAAAATACACATGGCAAAACTGTAAGAAGAATATGTATATGTATATCCCATTAACAAAAATTCACCATTAAAAAACTTTAAATTCTCAACTTTTATAGCACACATTTTTTTTTAAAAAAAAATTTCTCCCAAATTTTGCACAAAAAATTTCCCCCTTTATTTGGAATTATCCTCTCTATTTCCTCAACGAAAAGCTTTGTATGCCATAAAGAAAGAGAAACCTATGAAAATATGTAGTGGACACAAAAAAAACATTATGAAATTGTACAAAATATGTTAATAAACATGCAAATAATGTATACTATAATAACTATCCAACAAAACCACACAATTTGCATTCTCCATTGTTCTTCAAGAAAACCAAAAAGGATTTAGTCTTTTAAGGTAGGTTCGTATTACGTTTGATCAAGTACTTTAGTTGTTACACTCGATCGCCTATAACCCTACAAGCTTTGACCAATCAACCACGATGATCATAACAATCGGCACATAATGAAGTCAAGAGTCTATCGATGAGACCGTCAAGCATTCTACGCCTTCTTTATTGTTGAAGATCTTGCTTTCAAGTTCAAGAAGATCGCCCTGAATGTTAAAGGAGATAGTCATGACATTATCCGATGATCGATATAGTTTTATTTTTATTTGTGTTTTATGGAATCAATATCGAACGTACCCTTAATGACAATAAGCAAGAAAACCGTGAATAACGAAATTGATCGAGGAATTAGCGAAACACTAACCAGCAAGAGGCGGCAAAGCTAGAGAAAAGGACTCGGAGTTGAGGTGGCATGTATTGGTAGTTGATCCAACTAACTACAGGCCAAACCTGCAAGAATCATAAACCCTAAACATAAGAACTCAAGCGAATGTTGATCTCTACGTACATTACAATATTGCGGTATAAACAAGTGGTAAATAGTAAAAACTTACTTTCCATGCAGTTAATTGTACAGAAGAGTAATCTTTTCGAATCTTACTTCTTACTGCTAACCATGATCTTCCTACACAAACACCAAAGAGCCGAAAGGAAACATTAGACAACATATGAGTTATGTCAATTTCGGTTGGTCAATATAACGCGAGAGTCCATATGTTCATTGACCCGGAATGGTTTATCTTAGGTTTGATAAGGTCTACATGTATAAATGTCTATAGACCATACTGTTGTCCGGAATGGTTTTGGACAACCCTAATTTGATCAAACTATTTTCTATATATTATGATTAATGACCGATACTATGATCTCGATGTCACATACCTTCGACAATACAACCGTAATACATCATGAAGAACATGTTGTTCCAAGGAGAAATAGTCATCTGCTCCACCAAAACCTAATTTGATAAAACTAATGTTATAGAAAAATGATCCTACGTCGATCATAAAGAAGCATTAAACATTACGAGGTATAGTCTTACCTTTGTGGCTATAGTTTCATTGCCTTTCTTTCCCTTGAAAATTTTGTCCATGAGCTTATGGAAGAAGTGACCCAATGGTCCCGAATACAATAGACCATATAGCTACAAAAGTTGAGATTTTTTAAACAAATTTAAACCAACTACAATGACATTTCATTTCAGTGGTCCAAATGCAAGACAACTCTACATATATACCCCGAAAAAATTATCGAAAATATAGAGTATTTTTAAAACTCGTAATTTATAGTTTTTCTCGATATACGTTCTGTGTAGTTCTTTACCAAACTCGATAAATACATCTTTTTCAGGTAGACGGAATAAGTTACATAGAGGGTCATTTACTAAATTTGTTCTAAAGTCAGTAAATGTAATGTAAAATTGAAATTTCCATTTCAAAATCTTTGTGGACTAATTAGTGATAAAGGTTTTAATATCACGCCCATAAATTTTTATCTAAATTTCCGGTCTATTTCCTATGTTTCATAAGTCGTTTGGTGAAATTTTTTTTTTTTATTTATTGAAATTTTAGATAATATTATGTATTTTAGATTTTTTTCGGATTATTTGTACGAGTTTTTGAAAAATACCTTTTATCCAATAAGTTATCGGTATATATATAAAATGAGTATTAATAATAATTAGTAAATAATAGAATTAAAAATATATTTTTTAAAAAATTTATAAAGCAGACACTGTTTAAAATATTTGGATATAATAGTAAAAAACAATCTACTAATACTTAGAATTTTAATTCCTCGATAATCCCATGACTTTACCACAAAAAGTATGAATAAACAAATCACACTTTAAAACAAAAACCTTGATACACATCTTTTCACAAAACCACCACTAACATACAATATTTACATAATATCACCCTTAAAAATATTTTGTTAGTAAAGGGGCATTTTGTGTATTATATAATTGTGGCATATTGCCTTATTAAGTAGGCTTCTATATTGCACTTTTTCTATTGGTTCACTTATCATTTTAATTGATTAATATAAGTAATTTTAAATTTAAGGAAATAAATCATTTACCTCTTTAGCCACCAACATCAAGTCAAAGCAAATATTTTTGTTTATATAAAGTTTTCATTTTCCAATTTCCCTCGATATAAATCTTCTAATAAACCAAAACAATCAAGAGAAAAATTCAGAAAATAATGAAAAAAATAATAAAAAATTTACCATGATGAGGAACAATCTCTTGAGTTGAATCTTTTTAACACCAGAAATCTTCTGCGCCGAAAAGTCACTGCAACCGGCAAGCACCCCCGCCGTGATCGCCTTACCGCCGATCAAAAACCCAGATTGAAGAATCATAACAACAATCTAAACAGAAAAGGAAAAAAAAAAACTGATTAGAAGCAAATCAACAAGAAATCATACCTTCGCTCTGAGAGGATGAAGCTGTAACTGCAACAAGTATCTTCCCCAAGCTTGGCTGATGACATCAGACATGGCTTCTTGATCAGAACAAATGGCTTTTGAGGAATAGAAGATGAGCGTTGACTGCAATTGTTCGAGGCTTTATAAGAGGGTTAATGGTAGGTAGAATCGTAATTATCGCTAATTTTTTTAATTATTGATTATCGACCAATTGGTATCACGTTTGTCGCAGGTCGTTAGTATTTGTGGTTTTCTTTTTTCCGTGATATTTCGTGGAAATTATCTTAATTTCATTTTACTATAATTAGGCTGTTGGGGGGGGGGGAATGAGCCGAACTTGTTAATTTTTGGTAGGAAGGGGAGAATCGATGACTCCGCGCATCTGGACGTGTTTTTATTTAACAGAAAATAGGATAAGTAGTCATCAAACGGGGGATAGCCCGACCCCTTACATCTGCATCAATAATACTTATAACACCCTCGGGAGGGTCAATTTCAATACATGAAAACCAAAAACGTAACCAAAAGCCAAGTTTGCGAGAAAATCCGCAACTTGATTAGCTTCTTTATAAATATGACGAGATTGAACTATTTGAGAATATTATTCAACTAAAAGAGTCCAATTTTATCATTGTTATGTTCAATTTGATTAAAATCGATACAAAATTTTAATCAAACTTAAAAGTCTGTTCATACCCGACTTTCGACTTGATGAGTTATTTTTGTGTAACAAATAGGTTGTTAATCCTTTGTAAGTTTGGTCATACTCCATTTATTTAGTAAGCGAGTGTATTCGGGTTAAACTTTAATAGAGGTTCAATAGGTTTACTTAACGAATTTAATTAAAAAACAAACTCAATTCAATTAGTATTATCAAGGCTATACCATGAATCTAATATATCAGTCTTTTCAATATTTGACATGTATGATATTATTTTGACACAATTATGTATTTTTTTAATGTATTTGTTTGAATCGTATATGAATAAAAAGTTAGCGCATAATTATAATGAAAAATTTTAATATAATTTTATAATTAACGTGATATAAATTTAGTTTTTGGGTTGTTGTAACTATGGGTCATATAAATATTCAAAGTTAAGATGTGACGTAAAGATAATATAACTATAAAAGATAAGTTTCCATTGCCTTTCTTTCTGTCTACCAAACGACAATTACGAAAATGTGCATTTCATTCAACTTTATAGAATGTGAAACATATAATGATATTATTATCGACCGATTGTTACGATTGAGCATGTGAACTTATTATATGCAAGTTTTTAGAAAGAAAGTATCCGATCTTTAAAAGTAATGTTAAAATCGAACCGGATAAGTCAAAGACAAGAGGGGTAAAAACGTGTACATATAATAACACCATTAAAGTAAAATGAAAGTTATTTCGATATTTTAGATGGATCTAATTTACTGAAACGGGTATAAATGGTTATGGAAAATTCGGTATATAGAGACATCAATAATTTTAACAAATATGAAAAAGAATAGTTATTCGAGCCGAATAATCGAAATTTGACATGCTAATATTCAATAAACAAGCAGTATATAGTTTAACAAGAGTTTAAAAATACGAGTTTGTTCAAATTTAGTATTGCTTCTACATAAATTTTATAAATTGTTTTATTTCGATATTTGTTCAAAAAGTGAATGTGGAGGGGTATATATTGTTACTTGGAAAGCCCTAGTTATTACTCTTTATTTAGTATTGCTTCTACATAAATTCTATAAATTATAGTGTATCAATAATATTATACTTTTTAAATTTTTTTATATGTGTGATTTTTCAGACAATTATTGAAAATCGAAGGTAGTATTATTTATCATCCATGTCCACCTACTATATATTTTTTCTGAAGAAGTAATATGTATTATTTTTGTAAATACGTTGATAGTTTGTATAATTTCTAATAATTTTTAATTTTTAAAATTGATATTATTTTAAGTTTCATGTTGATACATGGTATTATACTTCATATTGAGGCATTTTTTTCTTTTAAAAATAATAATTCAAACGTGATAATTGATGAAATTTATTAGAAAAGTTGAAATTGTCGTTAGGTAAAGATCGAATGGTTCAAATGAGTGTTCATACTCCATACCCATAATTTTCTTCTGATGGATCGGACCGATTATGTTAAAGCCTAAGGTCACCCCAGTCGTACATGTTTCTAGTGATCCTGCTTCCCTTGAACAACGGGCTATGTAATTGTTTGGGCCTGTAGTATTATCTATCATGGGCCGTGGGCCATGTTTTCTACTTTTGAGTTCAAAATGAATCCTCAAACTTTGGGCCTAAGTTGCCCAATAAAATACTTGCTACTCCCCTTTTTTTAAACTTTCAATCAGTGGCCCAACGGGCCAATCCTAAAGCCCAAAATACAATAATAAAAAACCCGATTGCTGTATTTGACAATCGTATGGTTTTGTTATCTTTTAGGGTTTAACAAGATTTCTTGTCCATAAAAGACAACATTGTACCTCTGAAAAACAATGCACCAAGACTCAAACATGTACTTGATGCAGAATCACGTCATATATGCATCTTCATCATGTCATATTTGATTATTTGTCCCATTAATTCTTAGTTGATACCTTTTTCATTTAAGTTACGAATCTTGTGTAGTTTCTTTCGCTATGATTTTGTCTGATTTATGCGCTTCATTGACTTACTAAATGATTCTTTTGTATACATACCAAGATCTATATATCCTTCGGTGCCTTAACTATTATAGATCAATCCAAGATAACGTTCTTATAATGAATCGCACAACGATTGACATGTCCAATACGCGGTACATGTAATCACCAGTAACACTTGTTGGAATCTAGATTAGTTGAGATTATATTTAGTGTCATGAACTTCTATATGCTCATTGACGATGTAGGTAGCATGTTGTGCTAAGTATGAGAACGAACAATAATTTTAAAATCAATCAGAAACGACACACAAAATTATAATGATTCATCAAACATTAGGTACAATAATATATAGAGTAACGAAACCCTAGAATAATACTTGATGATCAAACTAGTATTATATTAGGTCAAACAGTAAATGTCTAAACAAATGGATGAATGTTCAAATAGAGCGGAACTGAGCCGCATCCGAATTGAATCTACGAACGACTCGAGCATTATCTTCTTCGTCCCTACAATAGATTTTTTAAAGATGTGTTCTTTCTTCTTTTTAATTTTTTTTTTACCATAAATGGCATAATTTTTATCCATAGTTGTATGATCCACCAAGCTAACATAGCATTGGTAGTTTCTTTCTTTTCTTCTTCTTGTTGTCTCTTCTTTTCTTTCTTTATTATATTGTTAAAGGAGTTGTTTCTTTTGATAACAATTTGAGTAAAATGTCTTGATTTAGTGCTTCTTTGTTTTATTGTAGGAATTGCTAAAACATAATTGAAAGGTGCAGTATCTAAAAAGAAACAAAAGATTGAATGAATAATGCAGTTATCCTTATAACTTGTGGGCATATATGAAAGTGGATCAGAGAATATTGTCCAATATATTCTGTGTCCTTGCAAATAGTGAGGTCAAATCTGTACTGCAATTATTTTTCATGATCATTTAGGTTATGTATTGAACTGAATAGGATAACAATAACAATCATATAGACAAGAATAATGGCTAAATTTATGAAATATATAATATTATTAAGGTGTGTTTCAATTTAAAAAAAACAATATATAACTGGAGTATAAAACGAGTCATTATATAAAACTCGAATTCTATTTAAAATCTCAATCCGTTTTGGTGGGTATGTTCACAAAAAAACTTTACTCAAAATATGTATAAATGGATACGTAGGAATATATGTTTTTTTTAATGATCCATACTAACAATTGAAGTGTGATCTTCCGCAAAGTGCGATCTTTATATCACGTGAGAACATGATGAGATCATCGATAATAAACAAACTCGACCCGCGGTCTACTATATTAGTTCGGTAAAATACTACTCCTCTTATTGTTCATTGGTTTATGATGAAAACTTATTTAACTTATGCGTGGGACTCGGACCCTAAGCGTATGTACACTTCATTGTGAGACGGTACCCTTCATGTTACATATGACCCGACCGTCCCGACATAACTTCACAAAACGGACATTTCAGAAACCCTATCACGTCTTTGTGTAAAATGGTTCATATAATCAATTTGTGAATGAAATTGCACTACTTCTTAAGTTTTCATCTTTCTTTGAACCTTAATAGTATTGGATATATATAGTGCAAAACTGAGTAGGACATTTGTAGGGTAGAAGACAATTTTGAATCTACTAAGATAAACGAATAAATCTTATTTTATATATTATAATAAGACTTTTTTTTGTTTAGATAGGCAACTTTCCATAAACCAAAAAATTGATTGGACATTCAAATGCATTATCTTAACAATTTGTTGAAGTTTATGATCTTAAGAGGGCAAAACACGTTAAAGCATCCCACCAACGCAGAAAGACATAGCCAATCACATTCTATCTTCATGTTAGCATGCCCAGCTTTAGTTTTCTTGAGTGCTCTCATTAATGATTCACTTAAGCACATATAATTAGGGTTATATATAATGCAAGGAATGGAAACACGTAAGAATGTTCAGTTTGCAACATGTGAATGAAAACAAAAAAAACAAAAATGTAGATTTTATGGAAATATGACTAGGGTTGTTATATGAGCCTAGATAAGTAGCTCGACTCAGAAAAGGCTCAGTTTAAGCCTATTTTATTAAAAGGAGTGAATATTGGACTTAACTCGTTTATATATGAGTTAAACGTGATATGAACATGTCAAAGTTTGGCTCTTTCAACTCGAGTGATAACCCCAAGTATGACAGAGAGAGAAGTAAAAATGATCTATAGGATCAAAAGTGGGAAGGATTTTCGTCCGTCCGATCAAAAAAATGAAACGATGTGACGAGACGCGCTTTTACTTAAATTTTTTTAAAGAACACGGAAATTTTAAGAAAAAATTAATACCGTTAACTAAGTTCAAACTATTTATACTAACAGTTCATATTGTTTATTCTAATAGTTCATATTTTTGTCGAATTTAGTTCATATATACTATTTTTACTAAAAGTTCTTATCTAATTTGTTCTCACATTTTTCTCTTAGTTTATATTGTTTGTTCTAATAGTTCATATTTTTGTCGAATTTAGTTCAAATTGTTTGTACTAATAGTTCTTATGTAATTTGTTTTTCACCTTTTTCTCTTAGTTCCTATTGTTTGTTCTAATAGTTCATATTTTTGTTAAATTTAGTTCAGACTGTTTGTACTTACAATTTTATGTAATTGGTTTTCACATTTTTCTCTTAGTTCATATTATTTATTCTAATAGCTCATACTAGTTTAGTGTGCGGGTTTTGTCAAAAACAAATTATATTATTATTTTTATTTAATGTGCGGGTTTTGTCAAAAACAAGTTATATTATTATTTTTATTTAACATATATTAGATATTAACCTATAGAAAATTTATTTATAGGTTAACGAATTAACTAATAAAGAATATGTACTAATAATTTTAAGACAACATGAGATCGTATTACGTTTTAAAATAATCGAGAACTAATTTTACGTACTTCATAAAATCCAACATAATATTTATCATTAAATTTATATAAAATCTAACATAATATATATTTATATATTATGCTTATAAATTTACATTAATAATTTTAATTTCTTTTAATTAAAGTTACTTCATTGTGTTCAAGGTATAATTTACATTTTGATATCACTAAATTTTATTTCCAATTGAACATTTTATGATTAGATTATAATCAATGTTAAAATTTAGTAAAATCTATTTATAGAGTTAAATAAAAATCAATTTGTTTGATTTCAATTGTAGTCGAGATGATCGCATATTGTATTAACAACAAAAATTTCAAAGATTTTGTGCTTATTATACACAATTGAGAGCATTTCACTAAAAATATGTAGAGAAAGGAAAATACCCATTCAGTTTATGAATGAAAAGATACAATAAACGATCTAAAATTTAATATGAAGATATTGGGAGATAAAAAAAAAAGTGAATATATGGTCTTTATTATATTTGAGTCAAATTTTAAATAAACAAGTATAATTTAAATCAATCACTTCAAATATTATAAAACTTAATTGCTCACAAAATATAATTAACATAGTCGGAAAATATAAAAAGTATTTAGAAGAATTGAAAAATAATTAATTTAATTCAATTCAATAATTCAAGACGGATAAAATGAATTCTTTTGTGTAACAAAATGAAGTGATTTCTATTATTTTTATTATTTAACTTTTGGTACGATTAATAATGAAATTGATTACATTTTTAAAAATAGTTAAATTTCTACATTTTTTCGATCTAGAATTAATTAAGTAGTTAGATAAAAGAAATATACCTTTTATCGAATCTTTGTAAAAAGATTTGATGGTTAATTTTATGATTTTTTTTTTTAAAAATTAGATATTTTGAGATCAATTTCGGTTGGATGTAGTAAAATTTTAAGGATGACAATTTTGTAATTAGTGAGTGACAATAATGAAATTGATTACATTTTTAAAAATAGTTAAATTTCTACATTTTTTCGATCTAGAATTAATTAAGTAGTTAGATAAAAGAAATATACCTTTTACTGAATCTTTGTAAAAAGATTTGATGGTTAATTTTATGATTTTTTTTTAAAAAATTAGATATTTTGAGATCAATTTCGGTTGGATGTAGTAAAATTTTAAGGATGACAATTTTGTAATTAGTGAGTGACAATGATGTAAATAAAAAGAAAAATTACTTAGATGGATAGCCTTTGGGATTGATACGTGGACAAAATGTGAGAAACTTAAGTAATATATATATACTAGTGTATTACCCGTGCCTTGCACGGGATTTTGATAAAAATATTATTTGTTATTATATTTCTTTAAGGGATATTATATAAACTATTTTTTTTGTCATTAGATAGAGTAGATAATAAGCAATAAATATTTGTACACTTTACCTATAATATTATATAATACATTAATAAAATATCTAACCGTATAATAGTTCATATTTTGATTTTTCTCCCCCTTATTATACTGATTCGTATATTAATAGAAATAGTACATTGGTAGCATATGATGTTAAATTAATTGTTATATATAAATTAATTTAAGAAATAACACAATATCATGTAACAAAAAAGATGATTGGAAGAGATGAATTTAATTAAGATTTGATTTTAATATTTCGTTAAATAATTTGTAATGAATAAAATTAATTAATATTTTGATGGGCTGTGGTTAAATGTTAAAATAACACGTGGCAGTGAGTATTTTTCTGCGTGACACGTGACAAGGAGTGCTACTCCTATAATATTTTTATGGGCTGTGGTTATGTAGTTTGAATTAGTTCATATTTTTGTCGAATTTAGTTCAAATTATTTGTACTAACAGTTATTATGTAATTTGTTAAAGTATTTAAATCTTGTATATGCAATTTGTTAGACCATTTATATAATTTGTTCAAACGATATGTGCAATTTGTTAAAATATTTATGTAACTTGTTTAACATATATATGCAATTTGTTAAAGTATTAAATATTAAAATCTTTGAATTATATGACCTAGTTAATAGAAATATTTGAATTAAATATTTTTGTTAACTGGATACGAAGGTGAGAAGAAATTTGATTGAAGGAATGAATTGAAATCGACTCGATTAACTGGATACGAAGAAAACGAATCGATTAACCTGCAAATCGAAGAAATCAAATCGATTAACATGAAATTCGAACAAATTGAATCGATTTACCTAGAATCGGAAAAATCGAATCGATTAACCTAGAATCGAAGAAATCAAAGAAGGAAGAAGAAATCGAATCAATTTATCTAGAATAGAAGAAATCAAATCAACTAAACCTAGAATCGGAAAAAACCGAAGAAGAAATGAAGGAGGAGGAGGAGGAAGAAGAAGAAGCGCGGTAGAAGAAAAGAGTGATGAATGACGTTGTAAGCGTTTTGTCGGGAGGAGACTTTTGATCAAAAAAACGTATATCGTGTTAATTATAAACGAGTTGGCGGACATAAAGATGCCAATAAACTTGGTTCGTTTAGCTCAGGTATAAACCCTCGACACTATGAAAAGAAGTAAAACTAGCATCCTTTGAGCGATGGTGAAGGTTGTTTAATCAATAGTTCTGCGTTGACATTCCTTGGCTCCTACAGCAAGGAAAGGTCATAGATCTAGCTCACAGCCAGGTGACAAGAGAAAGTGTTTTTGTTTTTTAAAAATCTTTTTATTTGTCGAAAGTGGGGTCTATATATAAGGTTGTGGTGCTAGATCATAGTTTGTCTACAAAGTCCCCATTTTATGTGCACTTTTCAGAATTAACATCAAATTCTTGCTTTCCTCAAAGTTTTAGGGTTTGCCCCACGCGTTATTTAACCTCATTAAGAATCGAGCTTATAAATATATTCATTCCGTACTTGGGGTTGTTTGCTAAGTGTCCGAGCCCGCTTTTTGCGATTTGAACATGAGTCGAGATTAAGTAACTCACCTATATAACAACTCAATATATCAAATATCAACTCATATATTTACCTTTAATGCTCTTAGTAGAGTCAAACTTCAATAATAGTCATGTTCAACTTTTTGATAATCGAGTGAGCATGAGCCGAGCTTAAATTTAAATCAAGCTAAAAAAATGTGTTCATATATATTCAACCTATTTAGTAAGTGAACTAACTTGAGTCAAACCCAAACTGAACCGGAACAGTTCATGTTGATATATCAAATTAAAAGCGCCCTGACGTTAGGACATCATGCGTAGGGACAACAATATAATAACCAAGTGATATAATGTTGACATTAATAGAAAAAGAATGGCTCAAGTAACATCTACGAAAATCACGAAAATCCTTGTTAAAACAATTTATAAAAAAGTTTGCCTGAAAACGTGATCGAGAAACAACAAGTTTTTGTTTGCTTTTAACTCTGACATAGAAGAAGCACAAGAAGGGTCGTATACAAAATTTTGAAATTTAAAACAAGTCGGTCGCTCCGATTTAACTACAACCCTAAGTTTAATAGGTCAATAAGTCTACATATTAGGACTTGTAATCTTTCTCTATAATCAACGTGAGAATTTTATCTTTAATATGTTCGAACTCTTTTGTTCTAAGTAATACCAAACTTTTGGTAATGTCATGATATATGTAAGTCTAAATGATATAAGTAAGTCTAAGTTATATCGGTGATTCATATTTGAGTCACCGATATATACGAAGACATGTATTATCATCTTTTCTCACATGGTCAAAATCTTTTGTCCTTAAGTAATATTAAACTTTAGGGTTTGTCACAATGTCACTATTTAGACTCATAAAGTTATGATAAGTGCATTTTGTGTTTGGTCCTAATTTGGCTTGAAGATCTTAATGAAAGACAATCCAAAGATCCAAAGAAAAAGCATTGGTCCCAAACAAACAAACCACTAATCTCATATGATAAAAAGCTAATTGGAAACAATTAGGTATTATTCTTTTGTTTATACCACTTATAACTTAGTGGGATATATATACATAAGTTGCCAACAAAGTTTCAAACGTCATACACACTAAGAATTACTAAGGCCCTCCACTTGAGCATACTCCCACTCCCACCAATATTAAACTATTCTTATGTTCTTCAAGCCTCCATTTTTGTCCATTTAAGTTGTGTAAAAGAGCTTACTTTGACAGCTTTAAACTTATGTGGTTTTTTCTTCATTCAAAGAAGGGTTCTTGCTTGATCATCCACCAAAGAATCCTTATATGTATATGCACTAAGAGATTCCTCAAGATTCTGACAATCGTTTTTGCCTGTATTAGACTGTGATTGCACCCATTGTTAATTGAATACTATTAATCTTTATTTGAGATTCATTAGAGAAGTTCTAGCATATAATTAACATCCCACTTCATATCGATCACGTGCAACCATTTACCTAATACGTTACGAATATATATATATATGATTATATATAGATTAACCCCCGTTTAGTTGTAATTCCGGAAGCGGAAACGGAATGGAAACGAATCCAGTCCACATATGTACCTTGTTCATGAAATCATTCCGGTTGGTTTCATGCAAAATGCACTTACTCCCCCCTACTTTGTTACCCTCTAGGGTATTAAAACTAATCAAATTCTACTACAATTAGTTCAACCCACAAGGAATGATTCACAACAACTTCATGAACAAGGGTGTACGTATGGACTAGATTCGTTTCCATTCCGTTTCCGTTTTCGGAGTTTAAACCAAGTGGAACCCTAAATGTGATACAATACATCAGTCTTCATACGTTAATGTGGGTATGGATTATACAATTTGGTGTGGCTTAGAAGATTTATATGATTGCTCATTTTTTTGGATATAATAAAGAATTTTGGAAAAAGATGAAACTCATATATATGGAAGTGAATTTTGGCCAAGTAGTAGTCTTAATGAGATGGTGAAATAGGCATAATTTTCTTTGTTGTATGAGGCAATTATTGTTATTCTTTTTTGGAGGTGGATAACATTTGCTCTTGACTTCTTTGTTTCCATGATTACTCTATAGAGTGACCATAACTACAAACGTAAGCCACACAAATTATCTATCAATAATTAAGGCAATAATCTCTACAAAAAATAAAAATACATGCAACATTGTAATTTGTCAATAGGGTGTCCATATGATGATGTTATAACTAGGTATTACAATGATAACAGTGTAAAGGTGATTCCTCTATTTTATATTTTTATATGCAAATTATAAACTTTAAAACTAATTGTGTTGAATTTGAGTCTAAAAAATCCGTATATAATATCCAATTTACATTAATTTACATCAAGACTTTACCATCCCCAATGGAATAATAATGAAAATTTTTATGTCTGATTATATATGATATCCAATTAACTTACAAAAAATAACACCAACTATGACACGAGTCCAAAATACCGGCTCAAATCTTATATTCACAGTATCACGAACATGACATTAACCATTTATGCTCTTGACAAGTCACTAACAATGTCGAGCCTACATTAACAACCGAAAATCTCGTCGTTAACTACAAGATAGTCGAATTTTTCCGCAACTTCGAAATTTCTTGCCATTTCCCCTCAACTAGCCCACATTAGGTTAGACTTTAGTACATGTCAGGCAAAACATGGGTGGGTTGCTAAGGTGCAAGTTGATGGCTAGCCTTGTGGGTGGTAAGTGCTGTGTATAGTGAACTATGACTCATTAACACCAGAAGTTTTACACTATTTAGCTTTAAACTGCAATGCAATTTAGACATTGAAGCAACCTTCAAGTTTAAAGTGCATCCATACACCTTTCTCCATCTAGACTTCCATTAATGCAATATTTGTTACAGTTTTCCCTTAAATTGAATATTCTTTGAAGATACCCTCTTGCACTTCTTGCAATTTGCATTTTGTGAACTTTTCTTTTGATTTTTTGGTGGGAGTAATTATTGCATCTAATTCATTCATAAAACCAAGATGAAGCATCTAAAAATGGATATTATATATACTTTTACTTGGATGTAATACGAGTTCGGCTCGAAAAAAAGCTCAGCCGAGCTTGATCACTTACTAAACGAATTGTTAACATTAGCTCGGTCAAAATGTAGGTCAGACTCGGACTCCGATTTTTTATGAATGAGTCGAATATGAACATGTCAAAACTCGACTCATTCGATTCGAATACCAATAGGGTTATTATAAATGAGTTGAACATGAACATGTCAACTCGTTTGACTCAAATGATGATCATACTTTTGACAAATCTTGAGCTAATATACCACTAGACATTAATCTTACGTATTTATTCAAACACATTTACGTATTTATTCAAACACATATGACATTAAATCCGAGTACAACCCAACTCGAAAAATAATAGTTTACACTCACATTCATAATTCTAGTGTGAATATTAAGAGTACTAACTATTTTATCTAAAATCAATTTTGCATTAACAATTCCACTATCTAATAATGTCGAAGAATTAGATTGTTATGAGATAAGTTTAGATGAAGCATAGCCACGAAATAAAGATCTTTTGACCGTCTTTAACTTGTAAGCCGTCACTTAGTGGGATATATATTAGTATTATTATACAAACGCACATTTTTAAAAGTATAATATTTGGAAAAAGGTATTTCAAAACGTTAGAATTCTCCCTAACGTGTGGATTAGTATTTATCTCATCTAAAATTAACTATAATTAATACGGACTATACTTCAAGGTATGATTATGATTCGTAATTAACATTTGAACATTCTTTTAAAAAAAATTTTTTTTTTAGCAAACTACTGGTGGTTTTACGATTTAAAAAATTAACTATAATATTTGGTATCCATCGACATTTGAACATATTGATTTATAAGTTCATAGTTTTTATATCATGTTTTGTACTTTGCAAAGATTACATTAGTTTTTAGTGAAATATATTTTGTATTGTTTATAATAATTTTTATAAGCGATTTATTATTTAATAAATGAAAAGTAGTTAGTATTATTTTTATATTAATTATTTTATCGGAATTTATGTATAGTATACAAATGTAAATCTTTAGAGCACATACCCTAAAATCATAGGTAAATAAACGTGATTTAAGACATATTTAGCCTTTATAAATTAAAAACCAAGTTTATAATATACCTTAAAAACCTTATTTTCAATAAGTTTTCGTATTACTATGTTGATAAACTCTAAAAAAATGAACAACTTAATCTAAATTCATCATTCTTAATGTATAGTTTAAGTACATCAATTAAGAAAAGTTATACCATATAACCATTTCTTAATCAATACCTTAATCGATTGACTAGAAGCAAAGTGTACTATAATTGCAGACGTGTTTAGGAAATACAAATTGTATTCTTGGCACATCTATGTATCAATCTCACGTACAATATATATATATATATATATATATATATATATATATATATATATATATATATATATATATATATATATATATATATATATATATATAACAAATTCGTAAATAAAATGATAATCCAAGTGAACACAATTTTGCAAAAAGAGGAGAAGCAAATGAAGAGGATTTTGATAGAAAGGGGAAATGTGGCCTGTTGAATGTCCAAAACAAACAAATCATTAGCCTTTGAAAGTAAGATTAATCGTTATGTTTAGGCTAAATTGGTATTTTAATAGGTCAGTGGAATGACAAATAGTAGCACTGCAATCCTAAATATAAGTAGGTAATTAACCTATTTATAAGTAACTTAAAATAAATTTAAAACAAAAATTAGTAGACCAATGACAATCGTCAACTTATGATATTGATCGCACTAATTTAATCTCTTATAGGCTATAAGTATTTAAAATTATATATATGCAGCATCATTGTACATAGTAGAAGATAAGATATGTGTGTGTATAATATCTTGCCCATTATTTTTGTTTAATTTGTCAATCATGTGAGCTTAAGGGAATAATTTATATTTTCTTACTTGGATTAATATTGACGATTTTTCTCTTTCAGCGAAAGATACAATTTAAGAATTATGTGGTCTATTTGAGGTTTGATTTGTTTTCGTGCTTGAGAAACTTAATTTAAATATAATGTAACATGAGGAATTTAGGATAATGGACATCTCCGAAACATACCGCATTTTTTACATATTCATCTTAACATTTATTAACATAAATTATATCCTAAAATAAGATAAATAATAGTATGCGGCTAAGTGACTGTCGCTTAAGAAATGAATGAATAGCTATTTTTATTTATGGAGCATCCAGGAACAAGAAGATTCAACCGGACGACGAATTCTTACGTGGTCCAAAGAAATAAAAGGCTGCAACTGCGCTGAATGAGAACGCCTTACCTACACGCCCGGTATATATACACACGCTATCTTGAACAAAGCTGAATGCGAAAGTCTAAAACTTTAATCAAAACTACGAAGAACTATGAACCATGATAAATGAAGAAGAACGGTCGATTAGGAGACGACTCCTCCCTTCTAGGGTAAACTTTGGCAATTCCGGACTCTCCCGGACACTCTTGGAAGGTATTAAGACCTTTCTCTTATATCCAAAATGTCTGCCAAAAGGTTTGGGCCGAAAAGGAATAAGTCCAAAAATAAAATATTACGCTCAAGGAATAAATCTCGGGCAGATTGAAAAATCTCGGGTGAAAATCTTGAGCTATATTTTCAATCTCAGTATGATCTCGGCCTGATCCGGCCCGAGATTTTGGATATGACTTCAATTTCTTTAACATCTGAAAATCTCGGTCATGTCTGTGAGAAATCTCGGCCGAGATAAGGACCGAGATGCTCGTTAGATAATGTGATCTCGGACCGAGATAAGGATCTTGGGTCAAGATTTGGGTCCGATATGTTCCTATATCTATATCGTCCTTCATGCCTTTAGCTTGATTCCTTCGTCCTTTCCCGTGTACGTATGTTTGCTTCAATGCATCAACTCCGAGGCTTGATCCTCAAATGCGTCGTTTTATCTGCGCCAAATCACCTACAAAACCACAAATAGCATGTGTAAACATCTATTCTTGCAAAGTAGAACAAAACAAGTATAAATGACACAAACTAAGGCTAAAACATGAATGCGAAAAAGAAAAAATCTATCTAAATGCATGACTGAACGAGGTCGATAAATCATGTTATCAATACAATTCTCAATGAATTAGGAGTTTGATCGAGTCTACAGCGTGTTTGATAAGACTTGAAATCAAAAGGGAAATGATTCCATTCAATGACTAATTTCAACTCCAAAATGAATTCGATCTCATAAATTAATGGTGAGTATCATTCATTCCAATAAATGACCCATTCAAATTTAAAACCATATTTATAATTTTCATTATACTTGTCAAATTGGTTTAACCGGTCATTAAACAAACTTCTATGTAAAAATATAAATAGGCTAACGTTATTTTGAAAAACTAAAGAGTTATAACTTGTCAAATTAGTAATAGGGTGAAGGAAGGGCCTATGAACCAGAGTTCAAAACTCTAAATTCTATTATGGGCAATATATCCCCCCCCCCCCCCCCCCCCATTTTTATATATATGAATTAGTTCGGGTGAGAAGCAATTTACGGAGAGGAACGAGAACTTCTAAGAGCCGTTGGATTATAATTAATCAACAATTACGATTAAATCAATACATTTAATTATACAATGATATTACTTACCATGCTCGGATGATATTATCCATTGTATGTTCATGAACCGTATGTTCAATTGTTAATAAATAAAAAAAGAATTCGTAAATACAAATAAAATTCTTTTTTATGCAAATTAAATATAATGAAATTTTATATTAAAAAAAATACTACTTAATATGAGCACTAAGTTCATGAGCCTTACATTCATCTAAAAAATATATAGAAGGAAACTCGTATATGTGCTGCTTATTTCCTAATAACAACTTAACAAAATAAAGTTATTTACATGAATAAATTTATAATGTTCATTTATTAATCTAACGTATCTTAGAGGTTCTCAATTATATATATATATATATATATATATATATATATATATATATATATATATAAATCACCTAGCAACACCGTAAATTTATTTTTCTCCTACTACTGCTTGAATTGAATGCTAAATTTCTAATTTCTAACCCTAATTCTCATATTTTCTCTCTAGTCAGTAGTCACTATCCACTGTCCAAAGCTAAGTCACGATGGCGGATCCATCTCGCAGCTCTCGATCTCGGGCCATCTCGCAGCTCTCGATCTCGCTTCTCTTGTTCGTGGACGGGACGGCTTGACAGCCGGCCCACATTTATAGGTGGGTAGACACGTGCAGTGATAGAGCCCGAATAAGCTGGGTCTAGCCAGGCCGGCTATTTCGGATAAAATTTTTAGTTTGGCACAACTCGAACCCGAATTTATACAGGTCTACTTGTAGTCTTTATTATTTTTTAACATCAATATATTGGTGGTTCTATTTCCACCCTAATCTATATCTTATTATAAACATTCTGATTACAAATCAACTTTCTAACTAATGCTCCGAATACATAGGTTAAAATACCTATAAATAAATTAATTAAAACTTCTATATTTTATAAACCCTATATTACAATCCTACCGTCTACATACATCCACAAAAATAAATAATAAAAATATTTCTATAAAATATATGAAAACCCCCCTACACTTTAAAAAAAAAAAAATACAATGCACGCCACTCACGTACCATAGCTACGAAGCTATATAGTCATTTGTGCACCAACAAGAAATATAGTCATCTTAACACCTTTATTTCTCTTTTCTCTCTAGCTTTTATGCGTATTTATATATATAATCCTCCATTTTGTCAAAAATAAAATCCTTCAAGCCCACACCTTTCGTTCTCCCCAACTCTCTCTCTCTAACCACAGCAATAGCCAGGGAAACAAAATCAAGTGCGAGAGAGAAAGAGATCGAAAATGGTGAAATTCTCAAAGGAGCTTGAAGCTCAACTTATCCCTGAATGGCGAGAAGCTTTCGTTAACTACTGGCAACTCAAAAAACATGTTAAGAAGATTAAGATCTTACGTCGTTCTAAACAATCTCCGGTTCGTGATACTTTCGGACGATCCATATTCGACCCGATTTGTACCTTCGCCCGTAAGTTTTCCGGCGGGTCTCAGAACTCCGGCCAAGATAGCTCCACCAACGCCATACTCCAGGTATGAACTCATTTTTCATTATATTTAATTATATATCTATATTATCCAGTGTAATATTTCATTATCCATTTTTCTGCAACAAATGATCTAGATTTTAAAATATTTTGAAAGGATTCACGACGATTGCAAATGCATGGATTTTTTTAATTTCATTTTATTTGTTTATGAAAAAGGATATCAATTTAAGCACTAGATTTGATAATTTATGGTGAAAATAGAACAAATGTATTAATATTATTATCTTCCAATTTATAGAAATAACGGGATGATAGTTATTAACTTAATAACAAGATATAAGAATATTTTCATATATATATATATATATATATATATATATATATATATATATATATATATATATATATATATATATATATATATATATATATATATATATATATATATATATATATATATATCTTCCAATAAACTTGTTAATATGTAGAATAGCGTTATATTTACTTGGGTTAAAAAAGTAAGTTAATTTGTTTTGTAGAAAGGTGTTTTTTAACTTTTTTGGTTGAGAAAATTTTATAAAAATGTTTGACAAATAAAATTTGAATAAATTCATAAATATTTTACTAATATACTTTGAATAAAATATAACTAACAAAAATCATGTATATATAGAAGTTTTTAACAAAGTATTTATCTTTGTATTTTAATTAGGAAATGTGTTAAATTTGTGCATGTTATTAATTTGTTAACATGCACACGTGATAGATGAAAACGATGTCGTTTGAAGTAGAAGAGTCTCAAGACGAAGAGAATAGCATCCACGAAGAAGAAGAAAACGAAGGTGAATTGGTTAGCCTCTTCTCTGAAGAGGACGAAGTCAACAAGTTCATGTTGAGATTAGAAGAGGAGCTTGCAAAAGTCAACGACTTTTACGAGATGAAAGAAGCTGAATTTGTACAACGAGGAGAGTCCCTTAACAAGCAGCTTCACATCCTTCTCGACCTTAAACGCATCGTTGCAGATCAGCGTCGGTCAAAGGGTTGGTCGTCAAGGTCAAGGTCAAACTCAAGCTTGTCCTCTTCCCGGAACTCCAACGCCTCCGATGGTATTATTCCCTTAATCTCTGTAATACAAAAATATATAAAAAAATTTTATATGCTTTTATATGTTATTGTTACACGAATAATTACCGTATAAAACTCAAAATTAATAAAGAGAGAAACTTTATCCCTCATTAATATTTTTTTTATTAGGAGTCAAAAACATGATATTAAAATATATTATTATACATTGTTATAGCGCAACAACAAAGTAGATTTGGGATAAATATTTTGACCCTAAAAAGACAACAAAATTCAAATTTCTCACGTTAACTATATGCATACTCATCAATCATATTATCATGAGTCACAATTCACGACCAAAAAAAGTACTGTGAAAACCATTACTACTTTAATTAAAAAAAGAGATAAATAGTATTTTTTTTGTGTACCACTAAGAAAGTTGTGTTTATGAATAATAAAAAACGAGTATAGTGGACTTTGTATGATTATCTATGTGTGGGTCAAATTGTTACAATTTTCTAATAATTGATCCAATTTATATTGTTTAATTAAAAAAGTATTAGCATGACTTGTGATACTATATAAAGATTTGTAGGGTCATAGATCCTTTTACTCTTTATTATTGTGAGCTTATAAGATCGCGTCTATAACAACATTTTAAAATTATTAATTAAATGTTTTTTTATATATTGGGTTAGTGGTGTACTATTTGACATGCAATAACTTTTGTGTAATTCTTACCAAAAATAAAATAAAATAACTTTTTTATGTAATAAATGTTAAATGGTGTATGACTATTGGTTTGTAGATAATATTTTTTTTACCGCTATGTAAGGATTTATTTAAATAACATATTTAAAAAAAAAATTTAGAATTCTACTTAGAATTTTATTATTATACAATGCACTCATATATCATATTTAATAAATATATTATAGCATTAATATTATAAATAATATAAATGTTTTAGAAATTCTAAATAAACAAAATTTGAAGATTTTTGTACAGTAATTAGTTCCTTAAATTCCATTTTTAAGCGTAGGAGTAATATATTTAAAAACAAAATACTTTTAATAAAAACAAAATACTGTTGAGTCTTTGCAACAAAAAGTAGTTGAAATCGATTGATGTGTATGTGCTAAAATCGAAAGATTTTGCCGGCAATTGTCGTATCATTTTACAACTATGCCACTGAAACCCCGATGGGGCATTTTACATATATGCCACTGAAACACAAACAAATTACAGAAATGTCCGACATAGCCGAAACTACGTCGGAGGAGGTGATAGCAGCGTTGGAGAGGAACGGAGTGAGCTTCATCGGCGGAGCAGCTGGAGGTGGGACCACCTGGGGGCCTAAGTTATCGACTAAGACGAAGAAGCAAAAGCCGAAGACGTCGATGAGAATCGACATTCCCGGAGGTGGCGTGCTCGCCGGAAACGGAATAAGTAATCCGATGAGGACGATATCGGCAGCGATGGCGGTTCTCTGGGAGGACTTAGTGAATAATCCACGGAGAGACGGCGCCGGAGACTTTATCAATAAGAAGAAGATTCAGCATGCTGAGAAGACGATTAGGACTGCTTACGTGGAGTTTTACAGAGGTCTTGGACTACTCAAAACTTACAGGTATGTTGAAATTAAGTCAACTTTTGACTTTTGTCAACTATGCTGAAATATTTTGACTAGTAATTATTTTTGTAATATTCATTTTATTAATAAATTACCTCCAAAATATTAATTATAATAAATTTTCACATGTTAAATTCTACAAAATTTAAAATATTTTTTCACTATATTTGGGATAATTTAATCATGACGTCTATCTAAATTGATTAAATATATTATTTATCGTTAAGTATATACTTGATATAATCATTTACTTTCGTCTATTTTTAAAAGCCTTTTTATTTTTGCAGTTCACTAAATATGATGGCATTTACCAAGATCCTCAAGAAATTCGATAAGGTATATGCATTTTACAAATTTATAAGTAACGGTTCAATGTGCATTTATTTTTTTATATTATAACAAGTTAGATCGATGTGCATGTAATTAAACAAAAAAAAGAGGCGCCTATTTATATAATAAAATTTAAAATAAAATATATCGACATCTAATATATACATAAGTATATACCTTATCAACCCTATTTAAACTAATATAATTGAAAAATGCATAAATATTCACGTAACACATATATTTGACGTGTAAAATTGAATGTACTTTAACTAACCATTATCACGCACCATTCTTTAGAGTTTCTTGGATCACATAAACACGTACGTAGGATGAAATCCCCTTTGGAGTGACGTGCATGGTGATAGTCATTCATGCAAGGAAAACAAATCTAACACATTTCAATCATCAATCATGCACGATTGCACGTAATAATCGCAACAACAAAAAAGAAGAAGTAAAGATTATCTTGTGGGCATAAAGCTTAAAAGTTTAAAATTTTGATTCATATGTCCATTTCATGTATAAAATGTTTCATAAATCGTAAAATAACCATGCATTGCACTTACTTATCACGCACTTTAACTAACCATTATCCTATTTTCTAAAAAAAAAATGATTCATTCAATTATATTTATAGGAAAATGATTATAAAAATCGTTTCTTCTTAGAATTATTTAAATGACATAGATTAAAAAAACATCATTACCGTTAGAACATATATTAGAAGCTCAAATTGGAGATAAATTCTTAAATTTTGGTTATCTAATAAATTTTTTACTTTTTTTTTTTGGATTTTATCTATAAGTTTATATAAATATATATTTTAGAATGACCGTTAATTTCTCTAATTTATATTCTAAGGATTGAGGGTTGAAACTTGATGCATATATATCATTATTTAGTTGATTTTTTTTTAAAAAAAAAAGTGTGCATAACATCATTTAGTATGGAATATCTATTTTATATATATATATATATATATATATATATATATATATATAATCATTCAGTATGGCATGTGTGTATATATATAGTTTGATATACAAAGCAAGTTAGCTGATTTGTTTGCGTGCAAGCAGGTAGCCAATCGACAAGAATCAGTAAGTTATCTACGGAAGGTAAAAGGAAAGCATTTTAGCAGTTCTGATAAGGTAAAAAAAAATCTTGTATATCTACGGCTGTAAGTTAGTAATTAACAAAACAGTAAAAAATATAAATGAGAATTTTTAATCTTAATTAATAAAAGGTGGTGAGACTAATGGACGAAGTGGAGGGATTATTCATAGAGCACTTTGCAGACAAAGACAGAAAAAAGGCTATGAAATTCTTAAGACCTCAGCAACAAAATGATTCTCATATGCTCTCCTTCCTTGTTGGTACGTCTCTCTTTCTTCTTCATATCATTGGGTTAATTAGTGCTAAATTTGGATTAATTAGACACTAATTATCTCTGTTTTATGAGTGACGACAAGGTGGGACAAAGGATAATGTCCATTATAAAAAAAAGTGTTTTAATCTTTAGTCATTTATCAGGAGTTTCGTATTTGATTTCTTGAGGATATTAATTACCTTAGTATATTTTTTTGTTATATAAATTGATTTATTAAAAGTGGGCTCTTGATCATATTTCCACCAATTGAATGTGTATATATATATATATATTTAATTATGTGCAACTTTTAGGTATTCATTTTCTGAGTGGTGTAATTGTTTAATAGTGTAATTATTTTGTAATGTTGTTATTTACACGTGAATTCACTTTGAACCCACAAAAGATAAAGTTGGCCTGCATGATACCCAC
This sequence comes from Fagopyrum tataricum, assembly GCA_002319775.1. Classification (NCBI taxonomy): domain Eukaryota; kingdom Viridiplantae; phylum Streptophyta; class Magnoliopsida; order Caryophyllales; family Polygonaceae; genus Fagopyrum; species Fagopyrum tataricum. Next base: position 1,597,250 of record CM008284.1, read on the forward strand.
TAAAATAACTAAATAATGCATGAATTTTATTGATAATCTTACCACTTCCAAAACATATTCTTAACCAATTTACAATATATATATATATATATATAAACATAAATGTTGATAAATTTTTATTTTTACAGAAAATATTATACTAATGAATTAATAAACTTGTTAAAAAAATGATCAGATAGACTGTTTTTTTATATCTTATTATTAAATTTAGCTTCTTCTTTTTTTTTTAATAATTAAGATTAGGGTATTGTTCAAAAAAATATTAATACTTTTTATAATACTGATATATTTGATTTGCCGTATTTTGGGTGTTTATAGGGTTATTCACAGGGTGCTTTGTGACACTATTTATTGTATACGCAATTCTAGCACATCTGTCTGGTATGTTCTCCGACACCAGAGCAAGCTACATGGAAATAATATATCCTGTTTTTAGGTAATTTTCTCAACTATTTAGTTATCTAACTTTACGCAATTTTATTTTCCCCCACATTCAAATCGAATATCAGATTAAAAAAATAATAATAAATAAATAAATAAAATAAAAATCAATGATGAAACAGAAAACATATTACTTATCTTGATGGGCCGGTCATGATAATATACAAGTATTGGTCCGTTTTTTTATTGGGCTAGGCTAAATAAACACTGGGCCATAAAGCCCATTCACATATCCACAAAAATTAAAACTAACGATGAAGAAGACATTGATGGGCCGGTTCACTATAATACTGGCCCGTTATTTATTGGGCTAGGCTCGATAAAAACTGGGCCCCATTTATGCACAAAAATTATGTCATGTAGCACTAATTCGTGTGTTTTTTTTTCCTTCTTGTTTTTGTAATTATTGGGCAGCATGTTTGCTTTGTTGAGCTTGCATATGTTCATGTACGGATGCAACCTTTTCATGTGGAAGGCAACAAGGATAAACTACAACTTCATTTTCGATTTTCAGTCGAAAACTGCACTGAAATACCGAGATGCTTTTCTCATATGCACAACCTCCATGACGGCCGTGGTCACCGCCATGGTCATCCACCTACTCCTCAAATCCGGTGGCTTCCCGCCTTCGCAAGTCGACAGTGTCCCGGGTTGCCTTCTCTTGGTTAGTCACATCTCAAGCCTAAAACCCTCATACTTGATCAATGAAACGGTTAAAACTTACCTTTGCTTTGATGGGTTTGATCAGATCGCCGTTGTGTTGTTGGTTTGTCCCTTCAACGTATTCTACAAGCCCACTCGATACTACTTTCTTCGTGTTCTTCGTAACATTGTGTGTTCTCCGTTCACCAAGGTTTTGATGGTTGATTTTTTCATGGCGGATCAACTTACTAGCCAGGTACTAGAATTGCTATCAAGTTTCATTTCTATTAATTTCATCTGATGATCGTAGGAAGAATTTACCATCGGATTCTTATATTACAGATACCTCTGCTAAGGTATCTCGAAACAACAGGATGTTACTTCCTCGCGGGTAGTTTGAAGACGCACAACTTCGACACTTGCAAAAATAGCAATAAGATGTACAGGCAACTGGCCTATGTGATCTCTTTTTCGCCTTATTATTGGCGTGCCATGCAGGTAAATATGAAGTTCAACTGTAAAACTGTCAAAAGTTTCATCTGGTATGTGTTACCTGAATAGCTTATGATCAATTTCAGTGTGCAAAGAGATGGTTCACTGAAAATGACACGGCGCACTTAGCCAACTTGGGGAAGTACGTCTCGGCTATGGTGGCAGCCGGTGCAAGACTAAGTTACGGTCAACATTCTGACTCGACGTTGTGGATGGTCATAGTATTGGTGACTTCTGTTGCAGCTACAATCTACCAATTGTACTGGGATTTCGTGAAGGATTGGGGGTTCTTCGATGCGAGCTCTAAGAACCCTTTCCTCAGAGACAACCTTGTATTGAAGAACACAAGTGTCTACTATGTTTCAATCGTGAGTTCAAGTTTCTCCCGCATCTTCATTTACGAGTTTATTGACCATCATTGACATGGTATCTTTGCCTTTGTTTAGGCACTGAATGTAGTCTTGAGGGTTGCATGGGTAGAAAGTGTCTTGAAATTCCGATTTGGCGTGCTTGAATCAAGAATGCTAGAGTTCTTATTGGCTTCACTCGAAGTCATTCGACGTGGGCATTGGAATTTCTACAGGTACAAGTTTCTTTCACATTTCGGCTCTTCAACTATCAGTGTTTCAAAACTAATCAATCTTTGATGTCTGAACAGACTGGAGAACGAGCACCTGAACAATGTGGGCAAGTTTAGGGCGGAAAAGAACGTGCCTTTGCCATTCCGTGATGCGGAATCAGATGACTAAGTTCATCAGCAGCAAGTGGCGCACCGTGTACAATGTACATACACATGCTCCTCGCGAAGAGGATCCTAAACATTGTCTTTTTCACTATGACTTCATGCCTAAGGTCTAATATTGATGATTCACGAGTTTCCGGTTATCATAAAACAAGCAGTAGCTGCAAGACAAGAGACCTCTTGTGTATAGACGGAGCTTACCATACAAGAGTCTTCATCTCCTTCAATTAAGAGCTTTTAAGGTACACACACCTCTTATCACTCTGCAATGTATGTTAAGGCATTGCAAGAAAGATGAAGAATCGAAAGTGTTTTAATGGCAATTGGCATTGCAAGGTGCAGAACTTGTAATCTTTGCCTCTCCTTTTCTGTATGGTGATAGTCCATCTATGTATTATCTGGATATTGTATCAGACAAACTAATTTCCCTGTTCAGTCCAAGTTCAATCAATATTGTAATAACTGCTCTTTCCTAGGCCGGTTCGGTAACGATATGTTTTTTGAGCAAAACAAACGAGCCCTTAATCCTTTCATGAACCAAACAACCTATAACATCACTGCAGCTATCACTCTTCAGCTCAATTCAAGTTTATAGTAACTTGGGAAATATGTCATACATCCAATAATTCGATACCTTTGATAGAATACTGAATACCTCACTTCAAATCGAATAAAACCGGATCGGTATCATCAGACTATCATATATATATATATATATATATATATATATATATATATATAACATAGCATTATGATCTGCACGTAAAATGTAGAGATATCAAGGCATACATGGTAAACAAGTACCTTGTACCCATCATAAAGCACTGATACAAACTCTGAATCTCAGATGAAGTTCATAACGTTCGCTTCTAATGTTTTCACTAGCTGTAAGAAACTGAGCATTATAAAGCACAGGAGTTAACATGGGATCGACGGGATATCATTAGCACATCATGATGCTTTGAGACTGTCCATGCCAACGCTTTCCTGTCACAGGGAACACAGTCGATTCATAAGACAATGAATTTTATATTCAAGCAAATGAAAACTTCCAGATTCGAATAGTACGTGATTTTATTACAATTTGTGTTGGCATGACAGTTTCAAATTCACATACAAGTTGCCAGGAATTTGTGTTGGCATGATCAGAGGAAATCAGAAGTTTTACCAGGAATTTGTGGTTTTCTTGAAGAAATGGAGAAAATGCAGTCAAAAACTTCTCAATATCAGCTTTGACATCATCACCGCTTCCTAGGACACTCATAAACTTGTTCCTATCGGGAGCTAACTTCATAGCAACCTGCCATTTCAGAACGCAAACCCGATAAATGAGCACATAATCTATGAACAATGTCCAAGTTATAATATAGCAAAAGAAAATTCAGGAAGTTTTAGTAGTTTTTTTTAACTTTATCAAAAAGTGCAATTAATGATGGTAAGAAGTAACAACTGCACAAGGGAATGCTAATAATCATAGAATTTAAATCTGGAAGTAATGCCACTGAAATTTGGTCATGGAAGAAATCAAAGACATACAGTGAAGCTTGTACTAGCAAGCCATCCATGCCATTTCTTTAGGGTCTTGCCATAAGATTCTGTACAGCATTGGGACATTGACCACTCTGCATGCTCAAGCAAATTCCGGAACAATTCCGTCAAGAAATCCATTGCTCTGTAGAGTTAAATAAGTATATCTCAGTGTCACTTTCTACACACAGATAAAATCTAACAAACATACAGGAAAAAATATCATTTCACTGTATCTTCCCCTTCCCGGGGAGGTACAATACATACAAAGAACTTGGTATAATACAATGAACCCAGCATTATCAGACAAAAATAACACAAGATGCAACTCAAATGGGAAAACTACCAAAATAGGAATGAAAACTTTGAGATACAACTAGGAAATAGACGACCGAACCTTGTCAACCAAAGCAGGCCATTTGTGCAGCTTGATGATCCTTTTGCAGTCTTAGCTTCAACCTCTTCTTTGACCATGGTGTACAGTAAATTGTACTTGGATGGATCTGAGGAGTATTTGGTCTCCAACCTCTGCAAAAAAGGAATCCCCATAATGTCAAAATTATCATGGAAATTATAATTTTGGTATTATTTTTATAACCAGTTCTTGTTTGGGGAGTGGAGTTTTTGGCACAAAATTATCATCCAAGAGAGACGTACAAGATAACATTAGCTACAAAATGGAAAATACTTGATGCATTATGTAGTCTTTACTTCTTAACAGATGCCTAAACGCATTAGCTGCTTCTGTAAAATTACAGAATGATATGGTGATCACGTTTGAAACTATCATACCACATAGTAGTACAGTACACCACCATTGGGTGATAACCCTTGGTGATTCAACAACAATTTCATGGAATATAACTAGAAGTAAGATGAGGAAAATGGCTTACTGATATATTTCCACCAATATCAGATTTGACGATTGCCATGGCAGCACCAAATTTATCTAGCATAAGAGACCGATCCCACAAATCAGATGAGTATAAGAGCTGCACAAGTTACAACTTACAAGTATGTAGATGTAAACAAGATCAAGTGTCAATCAATCCAACAATTACCTACATCTTCACGCTTATGAGCTTATCTTTTAATAATATAGTTACATGTAAAAAAGGGTTGTACGAACCAACCTATAACAGGCAGTATCTGTTTGCAAACCTCCAAGAAAGGCATAGTTAAGATTTCCCCACCCTCGGATTTAACATGCTTGATTCCTTCCAAAGCAGGGGTGAAAGCGGTTTCTGCCATTTCAGAGTTCACTGCAAAATGACCACTTTGAACATGAATATCAAGTACATGACGATGCCTAGTGATTCTTATAGTATTTCTTAACAAACACCAATCCCAACTACCACCCATTATTTGGAAGTACAAAAGCTAATCTAGTATGAACTAATATTGCATGTTATAACATCCGTCCTGCAGACAGTAGCCGATTTCATTTGTCAAAATATAACTATGGCATGCTATGAAGAGTTCCAGAAAGCATTCAACGGAGCCTGTCATAAGTATGTATGCAGGATAGAACAACAAACATGTTAAGCATCAGAGCAGTAAATTGATGTATTTGGTACTATGACATGCTATTGGAAGTTCCAGATAGCATTCAACGGAGCCTGTCATGTCATGATTCTGAATGCAGGATACGAACAACAAACATGTTAAGCATAAGACCCCTAAATTGATGTATTTGTACTATGAAAGCTGAAGTAGGTATGATAATGTCAAACTCAAGAGCTTCTTGACAGATGAATTTTCTCCAATTTTGCTTTTTAATGGAAAAAAACCTGGATAAGAACATATAGAAGTTCCATTCCTCGAATAACTATCAACTGTTGTTATTCAAAGTCAATACCACCAGCAACACAAAGTTCAGAGCTAGATCAATGCTTAGAAGGAAAACTGTACATGATAACCACATACACAAGTAAGTTATCCAATAAGATTAGAAAAAGAGGGAATCCAATTGCTAATTTAGTAAATTAATAAATTATAGTTTAACGCAGACTTCCAGTAGAGATCAAAGATGATGTTCATCCAAATAAGTTTCTAGTACTTCAGATCTGATTTCAGCAAGTAAAACGTGTAATTAGATCTCATGCAACAGAAGCATTATCCACCGACAATAAGGCATCCAGATCGAGACCATACTAGAGCAAATACATGGTAGATCAGACAATCAAGCACAAAATCCTCCCAATCAAAACCATATATCACCGAACACAGAGCTAAATTGTGAATAGCAGCATAGCATCTATTAAAACAATCTTTGCAAATCATCAACGTATATAACAGCAAAATACACATAAGTGGAGTGAAGAGGAGTATCAACCCTTCAAAAACTTCTACACACGCAAGCAGATCTGAGACGATAACGAAAATGGACAGCCGAAAGTAGTAGCGTAGATTATAAAAATCAAAATGCGGAAGAGTTGTTCGATTCGATTTTGAAAAGAGTAGTTCGAAGCGAATTAGATCCTTAAGTATAAAGTGTAGTGATCTTCAAATCAACAGAAGTGTGCTAATCCGAAAACCGAACAAGAAATTAAACAGAAATAGCAAATGGAAGCGATTATCTAGAGAGAGGAGAGAACTTACGAACTAAAACCAGAAGAAATAGCAAAGATTGTCGATCGGTCTCGGTTCTTCTTCCTTGTTGACTTCCCAGCAAGATATATACTCTTATAATTACTTTTCCACTCTTTTATTATTATTATCTTATTATTATTAATATTATTAAATAATCAAGCTATTCTTTTTATAAATAAAAAAATCAAGCTAATCTTAAATTTGCAAAAGTCACCATTATACTCGTTGACTAAATTAGTAAAGATGTAGTATCTAAATTTTAAATTAAAATTTTAATATACCACGATTACACTAAATGAGTAGGATTCAATTATTGATTGTCAAGGATCATCCAAAGCATTCTACCAAAAAAGATCATACACGGCAAAATTATATCCTATTAACAAAAAATTAAAACAAAATTGATTCAATTTCGTTTTCAACTAAATGATTATATTCAAAAGATATAAAAATAAAAAATAAAAAAATTGAAGATTAAATTTTATAAAAAAATCACTGATATTATCTATAAACACGTAAAATCGACTAAGGAATCATAACGACACTTGGAGACTAACCTCTTCAAAATGATGAGGATAAATTTCTTTTGATGTCTTTGAGGTTTTGTATTTTTTGTTGGTATCCAATAAGTTTTATTTAATCGGTTTGTGTTCATAGGTTCAAACTCAGGGTATTGTAGGCGATGTCCATTTTAATCCAAAAGTGTTAGTTTTTAATTTTACGTCTATTTTAATTTTAAAACAATGAAATAAAAGAAAAGAAACATGATACATTTCGGTCCTACGTTGGTTTGCTTCTTTGCAAGAAGGAAGCATCAACGTTGCATTCCAGAAATTCCTGTGAGGAGGGTGACTCTCGAGGGCATTGTAGGCAACCGCTTAATTTGAAGAGGATACCTACTTATGTGCGAAATTTGCTTCTGATTTCACCCCTCTTCGAAAACCAGGTTCAAAATTAGGGCATTTGTAGGCGTCGCTCGTGACTTCACGCCTCTTCGCACAATAAGGTTCAAATTTGGGGTTTTTATTCAGAGTAGATAAAGCTTTCATATTAGAATCATCGGGTTATTTTGTCCGATACAAACAAATCTTTAAGGCAAAGACAAGTGTTGATGTTATCATTTAGCTAGATGGAGCCATTGTCTCAACTTTTTGAGTGAACTTCTCTACAAATCCCCCCGATGAAGAAGAAGCAACCCCAATGAAGAAGCAGGTAATGTGTTTTATTTTTATATATTTTTAAAAGGAGAATCATATATGCACGGCGGGAAAAATGACAAGCGCACATTTTCAATGCAATGCGACTACATTGAATTTTCAACTTCAACGCACTCCGATTGCGTTAAAGTTGAAGTAAGTGTTAAAACTTGTAATTATTGGTTACTCATAAGTGTTAAAAATTGTCTCCTAAAATCTAAAAGAAAGGTCTTGAATGGAGTTGAAGAAATATATTAACCGGAATGGAATAACGTAATAACCTAATACCATAATATAATAACATAATATCATAGCATCATAACCGTATCATAATAATCCAACCAAAATCTCATGCATACTTCAACTAAATACAAACTATCATCCCAAAATAAATAAAAAATAGATGTCATAAATGTCACTGTTGCGAAGCCCGGACTTGAGAAGGATCAAGTGTTGGTCGGTGTCCCATCGCCTTGTCAACAAGTCGTTGCAACTCATCCACTACCGCCGTCTGCATACCACGGTCACATATCATATTTCGGATCCTACCAACAAGGACATGCATACACTATTTACAAAAAACAATTAGTTAGAAATTGAATAACAGATGAACATAATGATAACATGTACAAATTAGATATCTTTCCCAAATGTCGGAAACATGGACAAAAGGTGGCCGATCCATGGGAGGTGGTTGTGTAGCTGACCCCGGAAAGAGGTACAGGTGACCCTAGTCAGGGAGCCACGTAATGTAGTCACCGGCTACAACCCATGGGATGGGGGCAAACTTTGTGCCGACCAATGAGAAGCATGCGACCTCCTCATGTCTCTTGGACCACCTATCGTGCGACCGATGATACCGAATCTTGTAATCTTTGTCCCCAACAACGGGACGCAACTCCATGGTCACCGGGATACGCACATCGAGGATCCTCTGTATACGCCCAAATTGTCTCATAACTTTGTCCGGCATGTAGGGTTCCTCTATGTCACAAATACGGATGGTGCCTCTGTATCTAGAGATAGCAAACTCTCTGTCAAAGTTCAAGACACGGTCATCGTATGGCATAAACTTGACGTCTTTTGACCTCATCTCCTTTAATTGGCGACGTCGAGACATCAAACTCTAAAGACTGAAGTGTCAAGGCGGGGGTCATCGGGATTGAAATCCTCGAAATCCAATATGAAGATCCCTGCTACTCAACATCTGCGGCGGTAGGACCACAAAGAGAGGGAAAATGCGCATACATCCACGTCTATATTTTACAAGAATATAATTTTTTATCGATTATTTGACGTATATAATCTAGTTAAATATTGGAAAAACTCACAAGTTGATACCTATAGTAGTAAGGTGCATCCACTCATGGTCTTAGACGGAAAGACAAACCAAGATACGGATACAAGCATCATAAGATCCCTGTCCCCTAAGCATATAATCCATTTATCTCGTGATTGACTACGAGGTCGATCACTCACGGCCGTATCCGGTTGGTAGTATTATATACTACCAATGCCGCTCCCATTTTCCCATCAACAACATCATATATATGGATGCTAGTGTAGCTGCCGGTGGGGATAGGTCAAGGAGAAAACGTGAGGTGTTATAATGGCCTCTACCTGGATGGAGGTGTCATGGTCCTCGGTCTCGCCCATCGTCATCTTAAATGTGGAGCTCAACCACTCTACGCGTTGATTTGTGCTCCATGGCGCCTCACATGATTATCCGTCTATCCGGAGACCCACCAAAATAGCCACATCATGGATTGTGATCGTCACCTCACCCCAAGGAAAATGAAAGTTGTTAGTCTCAAGGTTTCACCGCTCGACGAAGGCATGATAGAGGGTATGATCAACCCCGGAGAATTCAATCCACTCCGGCTAGCCAAAGCAAACCATCCATCCGGGTCATCACAATCAGGATGCCACTCAGACAAATCTATCACCTGGTCGATACGTTGGTGTACCTTCATCACCTCTCTAATGACATTCAGTTGAAAAATAAATAAACATTACACATGAAAAAATACATTAATTCACATTCATCGGCAAAATCTAGTAACATATCTCGCTCATCCATATAGAGGTAGGCATGCAGGCATCCCTATGGTCGACGTACCCCATCAGCAAATCTCGATACCTAGGAGGGCACTAGTCTCTCAAAGAACACGAGCAATAGAAGATGATGGTCTAGCTCCAGGTGCATGGGTGGTATGTGTCATAATGTGGGATAGAGAGGGTGCGTGAGAAGGAGATGGTGTGTGAGATGGAGAGGGTGCGTGAGAAAGAGAGGGTGTGAGGGATGAAATGGTGCGCATGAAGGAGTAGATGTACGTGGAAGCATGAAAACTATACGTAGAAGCAGGAGCAGAAGGTGAGGAATAGGGAACCAATACAATGGATGGGGCTTAGATGAGGCAATAATAATAAGGACACGGGCAAGAGCAGGAGTAGGAGGTGTGCAAATGGTATCTTCATTGTCTGACTCAAACCGAGCCTCCCAATGAGGAAGTGATCCGAGTTGAGTAGAAGGGGGATCAGATGGACAAAGAATATAAGCGCGCGGGATCTGTAGTAGGCTCAATCACAGTAGTAGGTCGTGGGTGATCGCCTTGTCGTACAAAAGCGTTAGGTGTGTATCATCTATGCTGCTCGACAACGATCTAAGGTGGATTTTCAAAATTAATAGAGTTATAAAAAAATCCGAATCCCGAACACCGTATATATTAATTAACAATAATAATTTTTAAAAAAAATATTAAACGCTTAAACACACGCGTCTGATTAAGCAGGCGCGTGTGTTTAAGCGCCAACTTCAATGCAGTCACCTTGTGTTGAAGCTAGCGGCTTGCCTTCAACGCAGTTGGCCTGCCTTGAAGGTAAGCTCAACATGAAAATCGCCAACAAAGAACATGTGTTTTCTCGTTTTTGATTTTGATTCCGTCTACCCTATTCCGTTTATTACCTAAAATAAGTTCACGTTTCATATTCCGTTTCTAATTTAAAATGATAAAAACAATACAAAAACCGCAAAAAATAAATGAAAACATACCTCGAGGGCGGTCAAAGGGCGTTTTTGGTAAGGACTTCGTAAAGGATCCATCGAATTGCGGGATATGGGTTTTTTCCACGTTAGGCAATCATAGTGTTTTTTTTATTCTTTTTCTTTTGTATGTTCACAAATGAGAGATGAGCGGCAGCAGTGAGCGTCGTCGTGTGAAGTAGGGTATCAACGCCAACGCAGTCGGTCTGCGTTGAACGCCAACGCATTCGGTTTGCATTGAGTTTCAAAATGTTCAACGCAGACGGAGTGTGTTGAAACATTGCATTTTGTAAAAACAATGGCGTGCCTTTAGCATCCCGGTTTTTAAAACTGCTAGATTGAGAAAAGACAAAAGACGAAGAAGAGGAAGAAACTAACGGTTAGATTATTAATTGACACAACATGGACGAACATCTATATACTCTACTAAAGCAATTTACATTAACGTTGACGTGTCACGCTGTTAGAGTAGTATTTTGAAATGGAGCTCACACAATTAACGCTAATATTTTTTTTAAATCCGTTAATTATTTTTGTTTTTTCCCACCGATTTTGGAAGATCTTCTTGAAACGTTAAATATTTTCTGGATTTTGCTATCACACATCGATTATTCAGTAATTTGGTGGTTATCAACCGGAAAAGACAAAACCTCGAGGGCACCAAACCAAAATTTTCATTGATAAATAATGATTCATAAGATTAATTCTTCCTCTTAGCACCACTTAAAAAAAAATTTGTTAAATTATTTTGGTATCCTCCTCACATTTAATCGTGTTTTATATAAATAACAAAAAAAGAAGAAAATAAGTAGTAATCGTTTCAATAGCTCAACCTCTCAATTCATACTACAAAATACCAACTATACATTCAAAAGGGTCGATCAATACATTCAGTTCAATATGATAATTGTACGCCATACTAGGTGAATAACATGTTGCATTATTGCCTTATTGGTCTGACGGTAGGCATGACGAAAATGAATAATTAGCTCACTTACAATAAAGTCTTGAACCGTTGAACCTTATATTATTTGATTATTACAACACTAAATTCACATGTTTGTATCATTGTATAATGTATTATAGATTTAGCATATAAATATAATGAATTTTCATGTTAAAATTAATTGACATTGGTATAAATAGTTAATTTATAACTTTATAATCTATACATTGGATACAATTATGTTTTCAACGTCGATTTTTTGTCGTTAAGTCTAACAAATTAGTACACGAGTTACTCCGTCTATTATTGTGAGCTTGTGTGTTGGAACTAAAAAAATTCAGGCCAAAATTAAAAGATAACACGTAAAATCAATAAAATAACCCTTTCTCACAAGTTCCGGTATATCATCATGTGTGGTGACTAATGAGAGTAAATGCAATACACACAACTTTTGTAATAACACCTAATTACAATCGAGGCAAACACACGCATGCATATAAAAGAGGCCTTGATGATCAAAATGAGGAAGGCTTAGGAGGTGGGTATTTGACACCATTCTTGACAATCTTCTTAGAAGCGGCAACACCTAAATCAACCCCGCATATATCGGCCAACCTGATAAGATAAAGTAAAACATCGGAGAGCTCCTCTTCGAGATGCTCCTTGTCGGCTTCTTCCCAATTTGGTAAACCCTTATCAACCTCCCCTTTCCATTGAAATATCTCCGATAGTTCTCCTACTTCTCCGACCTACAACCAAACATAAACACATGTGTCAATACTTCATACAACTATGTATGTACTAAACGACGAGTTAGGTTCAAGTATAACACATAAGCCTAGTGAAATTTAGAAATAGTTCATCAATCCTGTATACTAAAATCGGATAGATGTGAGAATGCCCTCAAAGTTAAATAGATAAATGAATTACCATAGCAAGGAGGAGATTACGAGGACTATGATACTTCTCCCAATTCCGAATCTTTGCGAATTCTTCGAGTTTTCTTGATAGGTCTTTCAAGCTAACCTCTTTCGAACCATCTTCGGAACTCGTAAGATCTACTCCTCCCATACTCAAAGCCTTGCACTTTGCAGAATTTGACGAGAAAGGTAGGCAAAAGACTCCTAGCTTATAAAGGGCTAGGAGACGATTATTCTTGTCATATGTAACATATTCCTCTTATTTTATAAAGTAAATTGCAAATTTTATAATCTAAAGTGGTACTTGATATGCTAAAGGAATACCCTAGAGATGAGAATATTTTTTCTCTTCTTTATCGTACGTGTGCACATAAATTTATACTTTTGTAACAAATCTATAATAGACCTAAAACGAAATTGTAGTTGAATCATATCATTCGTTCCGTCCAACTTCCTATCTAACCACTCATCCAAAAGTTTCGATAGTTTTTTTTGCTCAAACACACAATAAAGATGTGATGAGAGAATTTATGCTTTTCTTTCTACAAAGCTTTTTAAAACTATTATTATTGTTATTGTTATCATTGTTTGAATGCAATCGGCTTCATTATCGAAATCGAGTTTTTCTCGATAAACTATAATTATTAGAGATAGTGTATGATACTAAATTCACTTGTAAATATATTGATTGCAATTAAAAAAAAAGATCGTCAATTTTTGAGTCAAGTATCAATCGGAGTTTTCGTCACACGTTCAAACTCATATACGTGTTTAGATGAGCCTTAATACTTAAGTCTAGTGAGGTTAATTATAAAACTTATCACCAAATAGATTAATGGCAAACAAATATATAACTTTCATGATTTATAATTATAATCTACCTAGCATGTACATTATTTTCACAGATCATAATTATCAAGATTGCTTAAACTATTTATGGGTAAATATAATTTCCATAAATAATTTGAACGTGAGGGAGAATATATTGAATGAACGTACCATGAAATGTTCTTCGTGAGATATGTAATGTACAAGTCTTTGCACGTGATAAGATGGATGAAGCATTACAAAGAACAACACTTATCTTATGAATCTATTCTCTTTCAATCTATCATCATATTAATATTGCGAAGGGACGTACCTTGATAGATTGTTAAATTATAAATCTATATTTTCCATAATTAATTTGGTTTATAATATTCCATGTCCCATTTGCATAGAGTACTTATGTTTGCAATTATGTTAATCTTTGTTTAATTGCTTTCTTGTCCAAATATACATAGATATGTCACTCTATATTTATTTATTTATTTTATATATATATATAATTAATGAAATCATATATTTTATTTATAAAATCACTTAATTTCGCCCCGAAATATTTAGGCCGTTTAGAAAAACAACAACAAAAGAAAAACTTTAGGGGTTTAGATATGAAGTGCGGAATTGGTTAAAACTAATTTCGCTTTCACCTCCATGTGCAGAGTTAATTAAACTCAATTTCGATTTTTGCATACTAAGTGTGAAATGAATTAAAACTAAATTTATTTTCGGGCTCCAAGTGTAAAATTAATTAAACTCAATTTTACTTTTACACCCCAAGTGCGAAATTAACTGGACACTAATTTCACACTTCGGGTGCGGAATCAAGAAGACGATTAAAGTAAATGTAAGGGTTTGGTTGACGTATAATTAGCTAAGTTACGTCATCTGAACTTTGTAGTGTTGTTGAGGATGACTGCATCGATGAATTGATTTGATATTTGTAAAAAAAAAAGGTGCCAATTTTTTTAGAAAAGTATTATTGTGAATGGTTTTAGTAAGACTTTATGGGTTAATTGTGGGTGATAAAGTTGTCCACGATGGTAATAAACAAATCTAATGACTATTGTATCTTATAAGTTCGATGAACCTACCTTATTATTGTTAATCGATTTTAGGATGAAAACTCTTTGAATTTATGCGTGAAGTCTAATCGTTTTTTGGACTTTGATTGGATTAACCGACCTTAGAACTCGTATTATTGCAAACTGATTTACTTTGAGTCAACTACATTAAAGTTGGGAAGGTGTGATTCCATTTCATGAATTTAATTACTGTAAATTAGGATTCTTAATTTATATAATTAAGATGCCTTAACCCTTTCGGCAAAAGAAAGTAAACTTTGACAAGTGTGGCCTTTCTTTGTTTGCATGTAATGTAAATTATGATCTTTGAATATAATGCATATTCTATGCCAAGTAGCTAAGGAGGGTGGCATATAATATTATTAATATAATGCATGAGATTAACTTATCTAATAAATTACTTCAATTATATAATTTTAAAAAAATTTACGCATATTCCTCTTTTTATTTTAGTCTATCTTCTACATACGACTGAAGATCAAGACCAAGCTAATAGGCATCTCAATATTCTCATCATATGTTCATTCAAAATTGACCATTTCTTTCGGCTTAAAAAAAGAAAATGAATCTATACAGATTTTTCTTGTAGAATATTATAAGATAATGTTTTCTTGGTCCATGATAATATAATTTTATATACAGTGCAACGTATATTACTAAATAACTTAAATCGTCTCTCTTACGACGAAATGAACACCGATCCCAGTTTTTCGAAACTTATCACACTCCTATATACGAATGTGTTTTTACCTATTTCTTGACGATTTGTTCATATGAAATTTTATCGTGGAAGACGTAAATTTACATGGTTTATTTTTCATCAAAAATTTTAAAGTAAATTGGACATTTTTCGAAAAATATTAAAAACACAAGGGTATCATGTTAACTAAAAAAATCCTTTGGGTAAAATCCGGAAAACCCTAAACCACAGGCACCATCCGAAATTTCCCTTTTTGTAAGTATTGTAAATAAGGCCGTGCAAATTCTAGTCGAATAGGAATTTTGGACCGTACCTGGATCAAACATAAGCCGACCCAAAAAAAACTCTTATTGGACCGAACATGAACCAAATACTTAGGACCCGAATATCCGCTCTAAGTTCGGCCTAATAGGAACTTTTTGGTCCAAATCCGGTCGAATAAGAACTTTCCAATCCAGGTCTAGGTCCGACACCGATGAATTGTCCTAATTGTAAATAGGTATGCATAACACCGCGTGCATTCGTACGACTCAAAACCCAAACAGAGTAAAAACCGAGTGAGTTTTTATAAGACTCGAAACCCCAACGAAGTAAAAACCGAACCTGGTTTCACCTGACCCGATAATAACATCTATTTACCAACAAATAAGTATGCATTACATCAAGTGTAATCGTATATAAACAAGTAGATCAAAAGTAAAAGACAATATTACAACAATTCTATTCACTGAATTTTCACACTCGTGACAAGAATAGTGTGTATAGATATGTCACTGGTTAAATACGTTTAAGAGATGACAAACACTCGAAGCTCGCCTCTGTCTCCTCTGGTGATGCGAGTATCCGAATCAATGTATGTGACTTCAAACTCTCCGCTCCCTGTATTGGAAGGAGGCCTCAAAGCATCTGGGATCCGAGGAACGTCAAGTGGAGGTAGCTGAGACAAGTTTCCCGTTGTCTTCACCGTCGTTTTCTCAAATGTGATCTTAATGCTTGAAGTTCCTGTTCAACATCAATAGATGAATGTATATGGATTTACACTTTAAATTCATGTTAGTGTTTATGGAAGTTGAATTTATAGTAACAAACCTATGAATTCAAATTTGTGTGCTAAAGTTGCAGTTACTTCAACTGGTGGCAATGGCCATGGAGCTCCTAATTGAAGTTCAACAATGTTATCAAAATCCTTGCTAACTACATCGATTCTTTGGAATACCTGCACAAGATCAGAGCACACCATTCTCATTTCTCATATATGCAAGATTTCACAGCATATCATTACAGCCATGAACTTTGTTGAATATTTTGCTGCTAAGAAGTAAAATTTATCAATCAATGATGCACAATGATTAATGACACACCTGACCAAGTGTAATAGGAAGAAGTCTTCCGATAGGAGGTCCAGGACGGCTCCCTCCTAACGTACGAGATGAAAAAGCACTGCTATATAACAGTTTCCATCGCCCTTGCAGCTTATCGAGATCAACAAAGAGATCAACAGGGCCACCAACTGCTTCAAGCTCTTTAGCAGCATCATCTGCTTTTCTTAAATCATCCTCATTTGCAGCAAGGCCTCTATTGAGTCCAGAAATGGCACTCTGTATGATATGAAAGGCAACTCCAGACTATTATTTCTATTCATGAGTAAATTCCACAAAGCTCTAACAAGTAACACAAAGCTCTAACAAGTAACAGCAACAAATAGACAACACTATTTGATCAAACCGACTTGATTATGCCAATAGATAAAACTCAGTACGCATCTACAGATAAGGATTGATTACAATTTACAAGCTCCACACTTTCGGTTCAAGTACTGAATCTGAATTAGCTATTACGTTGTAGGTTCAAACCCTCTCTTTCGTCCTTTGATTATTTTTCTGTTCTTATATACAGTTTGATTCTTCTAGAAACCCGACCCGAAACTGGCGCAAATGTATTTAAACACCGGCTACCCTAATTTTCGTTCTTCAATCCTAAAGTCACCTAGAAAGATCGAATTTTACCAAATTCCAAGTCTACTACCTCTGATTTCATCCAAATTGGACATCAGATTACACAAAAACCGTATGAAAATCGGAAATTAATGCCAATAAAAGCAATTTAAACGAAATTCCACAACGGATAAAAACCTAATTGATTCCCTCGTACCAGCAACTTGAACTTCAAAGAAGCGATCAGCTCCGAATTGGGACCCTGAGGTGGTGGTGGTGGTGGTGGAGGATCAAGAACGGAGACCTGGTCGAGGGTGGACTTGGGGGCTACAAGGATAACTCTTCTCTTTCGAAGGGGGCTCCATCTCAAACGCTTGAAAGTGCGGGAATCGTTAGTTACCAGAGACCTGTGAAATTCACAAGGAAGAAGACGGGAAATGGACGAAGATGAAGTGGATGGGGAATTAGAGAGGTTAGAAAGTGGTGTTGAGGAGCAAATGGACGCCATGGCTACTGTTTTAGCTGAGAGAGAGGGAGAAGAAGACTGATTTTTCTAGAGGTTGTGAAGTGTCGTGCTGTTATTGCTCACTGCCATTGATATTGATACTATTTGAACACAAAACGATATCAGAAATAATAATATAAAATTTCAGAAAATAAAAATAAATGACCATACTAATTATAATCAATACTTTTAATTAAATTATAAATATTTTTGTTAACCTTGAAAATAATAGAAGAATATTCCATATACCTATAGCCTATAGGTCGCATACTGTCTAGAAATTGGGTCCTACTGAAAATATATTTTTATACTTATCAAAATTGGAAATTATTAGATGACAAAAAAAAAGAGTCCTCGCTATTCGCACAGTAGAGGAACTCAAAACCTACAATATTCCCGCTCAATGACTTGAAGAAGTGTCAAACATTCCAAAATTTTCAACTCTTCTTTTCCTCATCACTTCAATCTCCTCGCAGATCCAAATCAAATCTTCTAATGTAAATCCTAACGACTTCATATTTGATTTCAATATCCAAACACTCAGATTATTCTCACCAAAATAGAGCAGAGATCTGATAGATTTCATTGGCAAAAATGTCCACCTTGGGAGTTCGCCGGGTGAAGGAGCGGGCAAGTGCCGGCGGAAAGGTTACTGCTGCGTTACCGAATTCTAAACCTGTAACTCCGTTCTCCGAGAAATCCAAGGTCCTCCTCAGCACTGCCAGCAGCGTCAATAGATCTACTGTGAGGGAGAAGCCGAGATCCGTTTCGAGGGGACCAGCTGTGTCTCAGAAGCCGGTGCTTCGCCAGATGCCGAGAGTTGACAAGTCTTCCGCGTCGGGTTCCTTGGGTGGAGATGTCGAGGCCAGAAGGCGTTTGTCTTCTACGTCTTCGGTGCCAAGAGGTAGGAGTTCTAGCCCTTCTGATTTCGCTAGGGTTTTGTCTGATTCGCGAAGAGCTAGGGTTTCTAGTGTTGCGGTCGACCAGGGTAGACGGGGCTCTGTTTTTCAGAATAAGAGTTCAGATTTGGAAACGTCAGCTGCTAGATTTAGGAATGGGAAGGGAATTAGCGGGTTTAGGGGTTTGGAGAAGAAGAATTCGAAGGAGAACATGAACCCTGGAGGTAAACTGGGAAAAGAATGTCTAAAGCGTTCAACTGATTCTACTGTGGCAGATGAAGAAAAAAAGTTACATTCAAGTTCAATTGATGTTAATTTATCTGTCTTAGTTGACCTTAATGATCAGCTTCAGAGAGAAGAGGATCCTACCTCCGGGCGCAGTGCTGTTCCTGAGGTGCCAATTGTTAAAGAACCAAATGTTGTTATAAAATCGTTTGAAAATCCTCCTTGTGTACAGAAGACTCGGACTACTAGGCCAAGCTTGGCTTCTAAAGTTTGTGGAAAGGATGTAAATGGTTTTAAGGTTATGTTTGTTTCCAAGGAAAAGGAATTGAATTCTGATACCATTGGTGGACGTGTTGGTGATAATTACCCTACCAAGCTACATGAAAAGCTTGCATTTTTGGAGGGCAAGGTGAAGAGAATTGCATCTGATATTAAGAGGACAAAGGAAATGTTAGATATGAATAACACTGATGCATCAAAGGTGACAATTTCTGATATCCAGGAGAAGATTTCAGGAATTGAGAAAGCAATGAGCCATGTAGTACGTGAAACTGATAGGAATTCAGGTATCTTCAGAAATGTGGATAAGGATGGAGTACATGCAAATGAGGAACAGACTATTGAGAATGATGAAGCTGACATTGAGAAGATTTTGGTGAAAGGCCAGGACAGTGATAAGCTAGAGGCACTGCTTTTTCCTCGCCAGATGCTGCTGAAAGGTCAGTCATCAATAGTGACATCAACTTTTGCATCTCCAACTGATCAATGCCGTATTGTGCTCTCCAACTGTGAATCAAGTTCAGCTGATAGGACTGTGAGCTGTCCAATAGACGAGAACCCACTTTCACTTGAGGGTATGGTTTCCCTAAATCAGTGGTTATCTAAGAATAGTACGAGTACATGCCATGATCTCGAGGTTAGTGAAGTTCAGGAAACAGATGATGCTTCAGGATCATCAACACAGCATACTTCTCATGTGCTTGTTGGGAAGCCAGATGCTGACCTGGAACTTACATCAGATGAGCTGCTTGAGGAGTTTGATGAGCAGGAAAACAAGCCAGTGATAATTGTTGAAGAGGACAATGAAGATGACACTACATGTCAGATTCGTGAGTTAGGGCACAAAGCTTCTACTGGGGGATGGTTTGTCTCTGAGGGAGAGTCGGTTCTTTTAGTTCACGACGACAGTTCTTGTTCACTTCATGACGTTGCCAACAGTGAGGTACCCTGCTATACTAGGCATGTTTATTTATTACTTATCATTTTATCAAGGTTTTCTGGTACATATTTATTTGAAGCCAGCCTCTGACATGTTACAATATATTCCCTTGGTCCTTTTCTTCGTAAGATCAAGTGCTCAGTCATTGTTTGGTGACATAACATACATTTTTTACCAAATCATTACATCGCATACGTTTTCTATCATACACATGACATACTTATGACAATTAATTGTAGAGCCTGAGGGGCTGAGAAGCTATAACTACAAATTTTATAAACTTATTTCTCTACTTCTGTTTCAGGTAAAATCAGAATATAAGCCTCCATCAGCAATCTCATCAAATATTTGGAGCGACTGTTGGGTAATCCGAGCCCCTGGTGCAGATGGATGTTCAGGGAAGTATGTTGTGGCGGCATCTGCTGGGAACACATTGGAGTCAGGGTTTTGTTCTTGGGACTTCTACACTAAGGAAGTGCAAGCTTTCCACATTGAAGAAGAAACATCTAACAAGCGATCTGTTCTGGCTCCCCTGCACCGCAGCATCGTGCAAAGAAGGAGTACTCTATCCACCATGATGTCTACAGAGAACAGACAATGGTGGTATAGACCCTTGGGGCCATTGGTTGTGTCAACAGCTAGTTTTCAGAAAAGTGTCCAGATATTTGATATCCGTGATGGCGAGCGAATCATGAAGTGGAATGTACAAAAACCAGTTTTGAATATGGATTATTCAAGTCCATTGCAGTGGAGGAACAAAGGAAAAGTTGTAATTGCTGAAGCAGATGCTATTACTCTGTGGGATGTAGCCTCACTCAACCCTCAAGCCTTGATATCGGTTCCTACTTCTGGTCATAAAATCTCTGCACTTCATATGTGTAACACTGATGCTGAAGGTGGTGGTGTCCGACAGAGGTTAAATTCTTACTTCATTCGTCTACTTTCACTGCAATTTGATTGCATGAAATTTCCATAAGTATAATTAGAGACTATTATGATATGTATAAATCTATTCTATTGTGATATAATCTTTCACAAATCTTACTATTAATTGGCAATTAAAAAGTTTCATCTATTGATAATAGATTATTATAGTTAATTAGGAAATATCGCACTAATTAAATTTTAAAATAAACTCTTGAATAATTATTAATATTTATACATCACGCTGCAAGATTATTTTTATCTCCTTGTTAGATGCTATTTGATTTATGGATTATTATGCCGGTCTTGTATTTATCTATTTTCTAACAATAATTCTAGCTACTCAGGCTAATTGTCTGATATTTGTATGTAGGACAAGTTCATCAGAAGCAGAAGGTCATGATGGTGTATTCTGCACTGCCGATTCCATACATATCCTTGACTTTCGCCAGCCCTCGGGGATAGGTCTTAAGATACCCATGCTCGGTGTCAGCGCCCAATCTGTTTTCTCTCGTGGGGATTCCGTGGTTCTTGGATGCAGTAGTGTAAAACCATCTGGTAAAATGCAAAGCTCTTCACAAGTGCAACTCTTCTCACTTCGAAGTCAAAGGCTGGTTAGCACATATGTTCTACCAGAATCAAACGCTCACTTCCACCATACCGCTTTGAATCAAGTTTGGGGCAACTCAGACCTTGTCATGGGTGTTTGCGGCCAAGGGTTGTTTGTTTTTGATGTTTTAAGCGATGAAGGATTACCATCATATGCTCTGGACTATTGCAGCCCACAGCAGGCTAAAGAAATTATCGGTTCAGATGACTTGTACAACCCTTCATTTGATTATGCATCATCCCAAGTTCTGCTCATATCAAGAGACCGACCAGCAACATTCAGGTATTTGTAGGTAGACATAGTTTATGTTTTAATGGTTGAAACATCTGTGCTTCTGAAAATTTTCATCTTATATTTAGTGTTTGAGTGCTCGTGTGTCTATGGCATGCTCTGTAAAATACATTCTCATTATTTCACGTTGCTGCCTGTCTATATCGATTAGTGTTTCTATGATGTAAAACTATATTTTAAGTGTGTTATGAGATCTAATTTTTAATGATCTTTATGGTGTATTTGTCTTGGCATTTGCCTTAAATATCATAATGCAGTCTTCTCTTTTTGAGTTTTTGAAATGTTTGAGCTAATAGAGTGATGGCTGCAGTAATGCCATTGGTTGTTTGGTATATGAAAGAATTAAGGGTTCTTATCGGACCGGCCTACCAAAAAGTGCTTGTTTGGTTACTAGATGGAATGTTAGAGTTTTTTTTGAACATTGAAGGAGGATAGTTGATAACCATTTTCATTTTCTTGCCTTCTCTTCAATGGCTACCTTTACGATTTCATCCCCAGAACAGACAACCCTTAAGTTGTTACAACTTATGAATAGTATATCTGTATGGGTATTTACTATTTAGTAAAGAATCGTGAGCAGAATCTCCTTTATGACCGAGAACAATTATTACAAGATTGAACAGTGAAATTAGTTTGACTATATAACATCCAGATAATACATGGATGGGCTACCACCATACAGAGAAGGAAAGGCAGATCATTGCAAAATCCGTTCCTTGCAATGGCAATTGCCATGGAAACAATCCGAGCCGTCATCTTTCTTGCAATGCCTTAACATACATTGCAAAGAGAGATTACAGTCGTGTCTTGGAGATGAAGACTGGTAAGCTCCATCAATATCAAGAGGTCTCTGCCTTGCAGCTACTGGCTACCGCTTGATTTATGATAATCGAAAACAATCTGACCTCTTTGTTAGCATGTTGTTGTTTCGAGATGCCTTAGCAAAAGGTATATGTAATTCAAGAATATGATGTTAATTTCTTCCTAAACTTCATAATAACTCTAGTACCTGTTAGTAAGTTCAGGTTCATACTCAGAAACCAAAAAGATATGATCAATGTATCAATATTCAACCACATATAAGAACAGGAATGACATCAAATTGGACAGATTTTGTTATCTGTTAAGGATTACCCCTTTGTGTATAAAATATAGTACAAGTTTATAAGAGACATGCATCCCATAAATTATCAATAACACCCAAAATTAACTTTAACAACCGTTTTTCCCGCTCTTAGGCTACCAACTGTCCAAGAGAGAGAGGAAAGAGACATGAATGAGAAAAAATAGGAGGGTGTCTGAGAAAGAAGCAAAGAAATCAAGGCAAAACAACAACAACAAAAAAAAAAAAAACTCTTTCATTTTGCCTTTCAGCCCATAGAAACCCAAAGATATGATGATGAACAAAAAGCCTTCTCTTTTATTTTTCTGAGATTTTAGTTCTTTCTAATCTCTCTCCATTTTCATGAGAAGGAACTCGACTTCCATTTCTTATTTTTCTGAAAATTAAGAAATTTTCAAGTCGGGTTTATTGCTAATCACATTCATACAGGTTTCTTCAATCTTCTGTCTCATTCTAAGGTATGCTTTCGAATTGTCTATTTCAGATTTGTTCATCTCAAATCATCATCATACCAATTTTGATTCAGAGCTGCATAATGTTCTTGATGATATGAGAAATCAATCTTGCTATCAATGCAGATTTTATAGTTAGCTGTCGATTTGGTTCGTGCGTCTCCATCTCCGTCTCCATTTGATCAGTAAAAAGATCAATCAAGCCTAGAGGATAAAGAGACTTCTTCTATCTTCCAATGGGTGCAGTGGCGAAAGGCTTTATGAAAGGCCTTAGATACCTATCTTCAATCTTCGGTATCATTCTTTTCACCTTTGATCTCGGTTTTGTACACTGAACTTCTGGATTTGTGGTTTGTTGTTGGAGTTTTGTGAATTTGTTGTGATTAAATTTCAGAAACAGAGCGCGAACCGGAAATGCAAATAGGTGGTCCGACGGACGTAAAACATGTTGCTCATATTGGTTGGGATGGTCCTACTGCTAGTGCACCTAGCTGGGTAAACATACAATTCGATATTTCTCCGGTTTTTTCGTAATTTTTTAAAATCTAAGCTTGTTTACTCTGCATTATGCAGATGAACCAATTCAAAGAAGGCGAAGGAGGAGATCCAACAAACCCAGAAGGTAAATAAAAAATAAAAAAATTACTGTTTTTTTTTAATTTTATATTTGTAATTTTCCAACTGTTTTTGGCGTGTGGGAAACTTGACAGGCGGGTTACCAACACCATCTGAATCGCCAACAAGGCATAGAACGAAGAAATCAAAGGGCTCAACCGATTCAACGGATTCTCCTAAACGCCGGTCGGCAAACTCCGGTGGAGGCTCCGATCAAGCCGTGAAGCCATCTCGTAAGAAGAAGCCGAAGGCAGCTTCTAGCTCAGGTGGCTCAAACAAGGCTACAGCTAAAGCCAACAAGACAGCCATGGGCCCTGTAGCCGAGACTAATCTCGAAGGCGGTTAAGGCGCCTACTAAAGCACACTTTGCTGAAAATGTGCATAAATAAAACAAAAAAAAATAGAAGGAAAAAAAACACAAAAAACTCAGAATAGATAGGCTTTGAAGGATGAGACCTCTGAATGAGGACTCGTGCTTCTTTTTTTGTGTGTAAATTGTTATAAAGACGAGTTTTGAGTTTTCATTTTGTTTTTTTTGTGTGTATAATTTTGAGTCATTGATTAGATTATAAGCCTTCTTTTTCGGAGTGGGTTTGAAACAAATCTAAAATATTTAATCTAATTATGCTACCTGTTTAAACTGAATAATATAAAAACAAAAAATATGTGATTGAATAATATAACGTTTTGAATTAATAGAACTTTGATTTTCCATACATTGTGAATATTATATTCTCGTTCCCACCCTTATACCGGTTAGACTAATTGAACAAACTTGTGGATTCTATCGTTGTCTTTTTTGTAAAGTTATACTTAAAACCGAATTTTAATACACTACATTAATGCACAATTTCAATTACAAACGTTAATGCACACTTAAATTACAATGTTAAATTCCGTAATTAACATTATCGCTCATTTCCCAATTATACAAGCCCAAAAAGGTCCGTTGTTTACACAAGCTCAGTCGAGTTACACAAGCCAAAAAATCCGTCTTATGTAGGAAGAGTTACACAAATTCAAGCTCAATTGCCCAATCAAGTTACACAAGCCCAAAAGTCCATCGTATACGAGGTTAATAGTTTGAGATATTTTGTGTAATTATAACCTTAGGTCATTGAAATTCGGTAATATATTGAATATTACCTTTGTCGTGCTTGATCAACTTATTAAACATTCGTTGAAAAATACGTATTTTAATAGTGGGATCTTCCTATTATGTTGATCTATGATAAAATTTTAAATGACTCTGTAAACGATGAACCCGTTGATAAGAACTCGTAGATAAGTTCCTCAATGAGTAATTCTATAGAATTATTTATTTCCCTTTGTTGATGTTGGTGATTGTTTTGAGTTGTGTTTGTATCGCGGTCGTGGTTGTGTGCGTCACGACAACTCTTTTTGATGG
This sequence comes from Fagopyrum tataricum, assembly GCA_002319775.1. Lineage (NCBI taxonomy): Eukaryota > Viridiplantae > Streptophyta > Magnoliopsida > Caryophyllales > Polygonaceae > Fagopyrum > Fagopyrum tataricum. The sequence continues at coordinate 1,622,603 of CM008284.1, forward strand.
GAAGTGCTTCCATGGAGTCTCGTCTTCCACTTCCTCATGAGTTTGATTCCTGTTGTACTTGCTTTCAACAGTCCTTCTTCGACAGTGCTTGACTCGTTATTCACCTTCTTCATCTTCTTGGGTTTTGCCTTCATAACCCGGATTGCCCATTCTGGTCCCCTTCGCTTCCATTCTTTAATTTTTCATTTTTTCTTTATGGAGTTTTGCTTGTGTGAGTTGTTCTTAACGGTTGTTTCCGCCTGCCGATTTTCTCGGACTTTCGTTTTCACCGTTGTTTCACGGTGATCGAGTTCCCTTACCCGTTTCCTAAAAAAAACGATAAAAAGGCCTCAGTAACCTATTATTCTCACTTAAAAGTATTCAATTTGGCTAATCCGAATATCCAATATAGAAAATCCAAATGATATGTACATTGATATCGTTGATGGTTCGAATCTGATTCGGGATGTTTTTTCGAATCATCGGGTACGAAACATTAGCTCGGATATATTTGACTCATCCGTATAATAAATACTCGGATAAGTCGAATATCCACCAAATAGTTGGATTGGATATCCAATCTATTATCAATCCATTACAAATAACCGGTAATTTAAGGTTAAACTATAAATTCATTTATCGAGCTTGAATATCCAATCATGCAAAATTTCGGGTATATGGATCCTCTGAATTCAAATCAACCTTCTATAAAACATCCTGAGCGAATATCAGGAGTATTGAATTGAGACGATTGCACGTCCCGTTTGAAACACATTTGTATAATAATATTTTTTTGAAAGAGGAAAGACATTATGAAGGACCACTTGCGAGAAACGGTTCATCTTAGGGCATCCTTACGGATGAGAACATTAACTTCATATGCTACAAATTGTCAATCCGTGAAAGAAGATGTCAAAGTTGGGTCAGTCCGTCAACAACTCTTTTTTTCTTTTTCTTTTTTTTTTGAATACAAAGGTAAGGGATTAGGCATGGTCACCATCTGTTGGTGGACCATTCTATAGCATCCTTGTGGATGAGAACTTCGACTTCATGAGGAACATCTTCACCAGTTGCAGGGCAATCGTGGCCTAGAGTTGCGAGCTTGTCAGCAATACCATTGACTTCCCTGAAAATATGTTGTATTTGTACATGAGAGAAACTAGATAAAATAGAAGAAACGTCTGAGATAATAATGTCAGTCTCCCACGGGGGCTTCCAGATGTTCTTAATTGAGTTGATAATTGTTAGATTATCCCCTTCGATTTCGATGTTCATTATGTTAAGCTCTTTTGCTTTTAGTAACCCTTTCCTAAGGGCATAAGCTTCTGCATGGAGGACTGATATATTCCCACATTGTCCATAATCAAGAGATATGGTTGACCCATTATGGTCCCTTATGATGTAACCAAAAGCACATTGGTTGTTGTTTCTTTTCGAGCCATCAAAATTAATTTTCACACTACCTACCAAAGGTTTGGACCAGTGGATTTTCCTGGTTTTCCTTTTCGGGGGGTTCATCTTGCTTTTTGTTGTATTTTTACAGTTCGACATGTTCCAATTATGTATTTGGTTAGTTACTAATTGTGTTATATCCATTATTGGTTTTTTGCTGCCAAAGATACTTTGGTTCCTAATATGCCATATGTTCCACCATGTGACAACTGTTTGTACCATAGTTTTGTCATCCAATTTTTGGTGCAAAAGGTGTAGGATTTCCGAGATTCTTTTTTGGGATGTGTCCACCATATTAAGGTGATTCCGTACAACGTCCGAGGTTATGTTGTTTATTGTATATGGGCATTTAAAGAAGATATGTTTGGCACTTTCGTAAGGGTGCTGGCACAAGACACAATTCATGGGAATTGAGACCTTTTGTTTCTCGAGATTTTCTTTAGTTGGAAGACCATCAATAGCTAATTTCCACATGAAATTCTGGATCTTTGGCATTATATTCATGTTCCACACCCAAGTGTTATCGCTCATATTTGCATTTTTGGGTTTGTGTAGCAGTTCTAGAGCCGTTTTCGTAGAGAACCATCCATCCTTACTAGGTGTCCAATAGAGTCTATCTTTGATCTTGGATATAGGTAATGGGTAACTTGTAATTTTGTCAATAATATCTTTAGGGACTTGATGGCCTAGGAGGTTCTTGGTTTTCACCGAGTCCCATGCATCATTTGAGATTAAGGAGCTGACTGTAGCGTTTTCATCTGGAATCAGGTCTTTGTTTAGGGCAAGGTCTTCTAGGGGTTTATCACAAATCCAATGATATTTCCATAATTTAATTGTTTGTCCATCCCCCACACTCCATCTCAGTCCTTTATCAAATTCTATACGTAGGTTCATTAGTCTCTTCCATTGCCATGATGTATTCTTTCCTATTTTATAGTTCCATAGTCGGTTTCCTTTAAGGTACTTCTCCTCGACGATTTTAACCCAAATATTGTCTGGTTCCGCCAAAATTTTCCATAGTAACTTCATTTGAAGTGCTTTATTCATATCTTCTGCTTTCTGTATTCCCATACCTCCCGCTTCCTTAGGCTTACAAATCTTTTTCCAACTTATCAGTGGGTGAAAATTTTGTCCTTTATTCCAGAAAAATTGTCTGTAAATTTGATCCAGTTCCTTATGTATGGATGTTGGTAGCATGAAACTTTGCATTATATAGTTGAGTTTGGCATTTAGATTTGATTTAATCAAAATGGTTCTCCCTTCTTGGGAGAGTGATGATGCTTTCCATTTACTGAGTTGTTGTCTAGACTTCGTAATGATATCCTCAAAGATTGATTTGTTGGCGCGTCCATTCACTATTGGGCAACCTAGGTATTTTTCTAGACCTGTGGTTTGGGATATACCAATACGTTGGTGCAACATTCTTTTTGTAGAGGTATCAATATTCCCCGATGTTTGGAAAGACGATTTATGATAATTAACTTTTTGCCCCGAGACTTGGCAATAGTTTGCTAGGATACATAGGATTTGGTCACATGCTAACGCATTTGCTTTAGCAACTATGATTATGTCATCAGCAAAGGCAAGGAACGGAATGATTGTTCCTGCTCTAGTAATTGGGAAACCAATACTCTTCCGGTTTTCATTACTTGCTCGTTGGATGTTCCTAGCTAGTACCTCCGCCCCTAGGTTAAAGAGTAGGGGAGATAGGGGGTCACCCTGGCGCAGTCCTCGTTTAGGGTGGAAAATTTTGGTCGAGTTGTCGTTTATTAGGATGGAGTAGGAGACCGAAGAGATACATTCTTCAATCCACTTGATGAATTGACATGAGAAACCAAATTTCCTCATGACAGCTATAATAAATGGCCATTCTACCCTGTCATAGGTTTTTTCCATGTCCAATTTTAATGTGACGTATCCTTCCTTTCCTTTCTTAGTTCTAAATCCATGGAAGATTTCGTGGGCTATCAAAACATTGTCATGTATTGATCTATTCTGGGTAAATGCGCCTTGTAGTGGGTGGATACGCTTTGGGATTACCATTTTCAATCTTTTTGTTAGAAGTTTTGCAATGATTTTGTATACAGTTGAGCAGAGGCTTATGGGTCTATAATGAGTTGTCATATTGGGATTGTCTGTCTTCGGATCAAAGCAATGAAGGTATGATTAATCTGCTTTAGGATTTTCCCAATTCTATAGAAACTTTTCACCGATCTTATGACAGTTGGGCCTACAATGTGCCAGTACTTTTGGAAGAACCCAGCTGGCATCCCATCCGGACCCGGGGATTTGTCGCTTGCAATGTCAAAAGTGGCCCTCTTAATTTCCTCGTTCGTAAATGGTTTAGTTAGTTCAGTATTTTCAGCATCAGATACCTCGTCTTGGATAGTTTCAAGTTGTTTATTCAGTTCGCTAAAATTGATACTCGAGGATTTGAACCTACTTTCGTAGTCAACAAGGAATTCTTCACTAATGTCTTTTTCCGAGGCTAAAACCGTTCCGTCATTTTTTGTAATAGATGGAATGTTATTGCGGTTCCTTCTGCCTGTTGCTTTTTGATGATGGAACTTCGTATTTTTGTCTCCAAGCTTGAGAGAGCTCGTTTTTGCCCGTTGCATCCAATATTTTTGTTGATATTCAATAAGACATTCTCTTTTTCTATTTAATCTATTGAGCTTGGCGTTTTTCTGCGTAGTAAAATTCCTATATATCTGGCCTTGTAACTTTTCTATCTCAATTTCTATCTCTCGGACTTGTCTGTTTATGTTTCCAAAGGAGAACCTACTCCAGCTTTTAAGCTTAGTCTGTAGAAGACTGATTTTTCTAACCAAGTTGTACATATGGGTACCTTGGTATTGGGTACGCCAAGCTTGCTTGATGACATTTTCACAACCAATCCTTTGTGTCCACATTAGTTCAAATCTGAAAGGCTTATTTTTGTTTTGATGTGTTACGTTGGAGAGTACAACAGAAATCCGACAATGGTCTGAAGTAGTAAACACGTGGTTCCAGGTAAATATATTGGGGTATTCCTGGATAATGTCTAGGTGGGCCATTGCACGGTCCAATTTCGAATGTGTTGTTGTCTCCCTCTTTTCGTTTCCTCCAGGTGAATTCATTTCCTCTTGTCGTCAGACCTTCTAAGTTGCATTGTTGCATGAGTAGATTTAATCTTCTATATCTAGTCTGATTAACCGGCGCACCGCCTAATTTATCAGATTGTTTGAGGATTTCATTGAAATCCCCTATTATTAAAGATGGTAAGTTAATAGCATTCACATGGTTGGCCAGATCTAGCCAGAACTTATCTTTATGTTGTTCGTTTGGGGGAGCATAGATGAAGTTAATCGCCATGGAAAATCCAGTTTGTAGGTTGATATGCTTAACTGTTATATATCGTTTCTCCTTTGTCCTTATTTCTACTTTTTCATTTACAAGCAGATAGCTCTTCCAGAGAAGACATAGTCCCCCGGACAAGCCATCCGCTGGTACGAAACAGATGTTATCAAAGCTCGCTCCTTTCCAACATGCTTCATTCGGTTCCACACTTGTTCTTAATTCAACAAGCATAATCATTTGAAGATGGTCATTTTTGCAGGTCACATTAATGTCCGTCCAAAAGTTTTTCTTCCTCATGCCTCGACAATTCCAAAAGGCGATCTTCATAAACACAATTTTGCATATTTGGGTGGTATGAGCCCCATGTTCGTACCTAATTTATATTCTCTTAATTTTGGTTCAATTAAATTCCACCTATTGGTCAAAGCTTTTTCCATTACACTTAGGAAGGTGTTGTCGATCCTCCCAAGTGGGTATCGTGTTTGCTCTGTGTTTCTTATTTTGTCCTTGTTCTCTTGTTGGGCAGTTGTTCTATTTCGCTTGTGCCTCATGGTTTCCTTAGCTTTATGCATTCCCATTTTGTTATAGTTGAGCTTGATCTTCCCGTGGGGTTTAGCATACATTTTATGATTCTTGTTCTGCTTATGCTTGACTCCTATGGGTGCTTCATTCCTCATTTGAATCCCTGCAATAATATGACAATTCAGTCTATATTTATGGTAGACAATTCAGTATATGTTAGGCCATAGATAAGCATGAATAGATATATCCAGGAGAGAAAGCACCTGTTCCTCTTTTTCTTTTTGTTGCAATTTGGTTCAGATAGCATTCTTGTGGTGAGGTTGAGTTCATTCACTTCATTGGGGAGTTGTTTCATTTTGCATAAGTATGTGTTTTCATAGCCGACTTCCACTCTGGAAGTCTGCTTTTGTACTAGTAGCACATAAGAGAAAGCGGAATCATTTACCCTCTCTGGATCTTGACTTTCATTCCGGAGGAGATAAGCCGTAGAAACCGTTGCCTTCCCATTCCGAAAGGAGAGCATAGCAAAGACAGAAGGCCCCCACGCCGCCTTTGTTTTCCGATCCGGCCGTTTGTGGCTCTTTCTTCCTCTTCCTCCGAGTGTTTGTTTGGTTGAAATCGGCGAGAGATTGCATCCACTTTTGGGCATATGAGGAGCTCTTCCATAATTTGAGATCTCCATATCTTTAATCTGACCTTTGTTTTGAGAAGGATGAAACTATCGAGTGTTGACAGAGCAAGATTGTTTTGCGATTTTGGAGCCAGAAAGAATCGGGGAGCGATTTTGTGTTTTAAGGTTGTTTTCACTTTGCCTTGTTTTGGCTTGAAAAGTTTCAGATCTAGGTTGAAGGAGGAGTTATTTTGAGTGGCGCGTGGTGGAGCGTTCTTTTTTCTCATTTTTAGATGAGCTTTTTTAAACACCACTATAGGTTTGTCAACCGTCAACAACTCATTTGATTTGTCTTAAGATATGCTCGGCATGAGTTGATTTGAATTTATTGATTTAAAGATGGAGGTCTACTATTATCATTTCTATCTCTCAAGGTATTGTCACAATTCTTTGATGATATTAACGACGGATAAATTTACCACCTTAATGATGCATTTTGGTCTCGAGTTTGATGACTTCTTGAATTATGTAATAGAATCTCAATGCTTCCACATCTATGATATATTTTCTCTCTCCGTATTTTATGCTCATAAGATAATGAAATTTTTTATGTGATTTTGATTCATCAAAGTTTAGTTTGACAAAATGAACGTATGACTTTTCGAAGTTATATTTTTTCACAGATAATTAACATTTCTATATTTATTTTTCCTTCTTTGATGCCCATACGGGAATATTGATAAATTTTAAGCATTATTAATGTTTTAAAATATTAACGAATCAAATTGAAAAAATCAATACAGAGTTAGCCAAATCGGACAAAAATGTGGGCCGAACGGCCCATAAAAATATTGGCCCATTGTTTGAGGAGATGACAGAAGCCCTGAATTGGACAATAAAACCCTAATAAGACTCTCCTTCCCAAAGCCCTCGTTTACTTGTTTCCGTTCTCTGTTCCGGCTGGTGGCTCATCCAAATCTCAGCAAAAATGGTGACTCTCTTTCCCTCTTCCCTTTCATCTTTGTGATGTATTCGTACGAAATCTGATTTTGGTTGTCTGGTCTGTTTTGATAGCCGTTCAAGAGATTCGTCGAGATCGGAAGGATCGCTCTCATCAACTACGGTAAGGATTATGGCCAGCTCGTCACCATCGTCGACGTCATTGATCAAAACAGAGTGCGTTGCTCTTTCCATTCCCATTACGTTTGTTTTTTGATTCATTCTCACGCACCGAAAATTTTACAGTTCCTGTGATTATGACCTATGTTTCACACTTCTTCCATTTGGTGTTCATTTCGTTAAAGTTTAACTGTTTAACACCAATGCAGCTATGCAAAAGCATCTTATTTTAGTTTGTATGCTGACTATCCTTAAATGGCGTAGTTGGTCCTTGAAGAAGACTAGTGAATCTACTGTGTTTCCTGTGTGCTTGTTTTTTTTTTAGTTGCTTCACTTACCTAGTTAATTTGCTCAAATTTCTTCTTTTGGTCGAGTGCAATTGTCATAAGAATAATCTGTATGATACATTCTTCATTAAAAAATATCAACCAAACGCTTGATTTTAAGCCCTACCTGGGGTTTTACTTGTCAACTGTGTTGAGACTTTGACAATCAATGAGAACGGACTGTGTCTTAGCATAGAAATGGACAGCAATCTATTTTGTTTTATTGGTTGCATATTTAAAATATATAACCAAAGCTTAGAGCTCCATCATATTATATTTTATAATAGTACATAGGCCAGAAATCATAGTCTCCTTATAATAGTTCAGTAAGAAATTTAAGAGCATAAGAAACATGAAGGTAACAAGTCCCCCGATTTGCCTCAACAACTTGAGCATCTATAAAGGAACTGCTCTGAACTTCATTATATAGGTGTCCTTAAGGCATGACTCAATGCCAATTACATAATGATGTTTGAATCAGTACCTCTGTAGGTGTTTTTATCTCTCTAAACCCTACTGTTATCTTGTGTTGGGCTATGCAAGACTTTCTGCTGACTTTCTTGCTATTTTTGAGACACTTCTCTTCAAGAACTGACACCCATTGACCAGTGATGGATAACAAAAAATTATTTTTAAAGGCTATTGTTATATTATGACTTTGGCAATTTATTTATCTCTTACATGAGCAATTTTATTTACCAACAGGCTCTTGTTGATGCCCCTAACATGGTAAGGTGCCAAATGAACTTCAAGAGGCTCACACTTACAGACATCAAGATTGACATCCCTAGGATACCAAAGAAAAAGACACTTATCGAGGCTATGGAAGCTGCTGGTAAGTATAAACTGAATTCTTCTGTGAAAACACAAAACCCATTACTTTGATCTGTTTCTCTAACCATTTTCCATTACTCATAGACGTGAAGAACAAGTGGGAGAGCAGCTCTTGGGGAAGGAAGTTGATAGTTCAGAAGAAAAGAGCTGCACTCAACGACTTTGACAGGTTCAAGATCATGTTGGCCAAAATCAAGGTTTGTATATCTGCATATCTTTGGTGGTTGCTGTTATCTTGTGTCCCAATCTTGTGAGCCATTTACAGTAGATGAGCATTGTCATATTGCCCTTTGTATATGTTGCAGAAAGCTGGTGCAGTGAGGCAGGAACTCGCAAAGTTGAAAAAGGCAACGGCCTAGTTCATTGTCTGTTGATTTTTTCAGTTTTGTTTGTTTTGGCCTATTTTTTTTTAAAACTGTATTTTGCTATTTTCCATTGTCTAAATGTGCTCTACTGACTGGTCTATTAAAAGATATCAACTTTCAGTTACTTCTCTATCGATTTCTTTTTATTGTGCCAATTACCAAAGTGTTAAATGAAGTGCCCATATCAATCTTAGAAATTCCGAAATTGGTTGATAATTTTTTTAAAAACCAAAATATGGTGGTAATGATTGAAAACTATTGTTGCTTGTAAAGTGAGTTTAATAAAACAATTTCTACTTAAGTCTTCAATCTGGGGTTATTTTTCCTATTTTAAGGAAATTATTCTCGTTGAACAAGATGTAGGCAAAAAAGTCACTAAATGCCATTACTAGGTATAAATGTTAAAATGCTATATATATTTAAAATGTAAAATGCCAAATTTTATCAAGTATTTTTTTTTTGACAATGTCATTATGGAATGGGTTTTGAAAATAGTAAAACTCTAAACATTAATATTTTATTTAAACATTAGTTACCCAAATAACATTTTATACAACAATAGTCAAAATGTCTGTGTGCCCGGTGACAAAGAACTTTCATGACCCTTAAAAATATTTTTACTATAAAATTAATTCCTTCTTCTGGGTTTTTACTCGTTTTTACGGGTCAGGTGATTCGGGTGCAAATGGAATTGTCGCCCTGGCCCTAGCTGTGGGAGTGGACGTGTACTCGGGTTTTTGAAGTTGGTCAAATGCCATGGAAAAGAATCAAAGGTCAACCGAGGAAGAGTTCGGTTAGTAAAATTTGCGAACCGATCAATTTTTTTCGGTTTTTAGTTAACAAAAAGATAAAAGCATAAATATAAGTCCAATTACCATTTTTCGGTTAATCACCCAAAATCACGAACCGTAACCGACCACTGAATGCATATAGAAAAAAAAAATATTTATTATATTGCTCAAATTACATTTTAAACTTGATTTTCGCTTTCATCTAGTATAGTAATACTAATAGAATTGCAAATACAAATGGAAAGAACTTGAACGAAAGCATTGAACATAAGCAAATGCAATGCAGAAATTTGCTGAAGCATACAACTTCTTCAAATACGCAAACCCAAATCCAACTCAACATCATCCTTCTCATGATCACTAGTAAGATTGATGACTACCGGAGCCGGACGGTTCAGTTGAAGTAGAAGAGGCTTTGTAGAGCCATCAACAAGATTTCCGAACATTCTCCCATCTCTAATATCTTCATTGTTGCCCCTGAAGCACATCCTTGAATGCTTCTCCTGATAGTTTTGTCTCTCATTAAAAGCATTGCTCCCGGAACTTGTTGCAACAAAAGGTTGAGGAATGATTCTTTCTTTGAGTTGCATCAAGATGCCATCTCCATTCATGGCTGCTTCTACTATTGCTGCATTGTGGATGTAGAAGTGGTTTCGGAAAAGATCCAGGTCAATCGAAGTATACTTGCATATGATGCAAGTAAAATGAGCAACTATGGCTCTAGTCTCTTGAGGATGGGGGATGTTGAAGTTCATGAGGATAGGTAGGGAAGATGGAGAGAAGGAAAAGCTAGATGAGAAGGATGATGTGAAATGTTAGAGGGTCTCTCTCTCTATATATACACACATTCGTCTCTCTATCTGTGTAGATTATATAAAATTATACCATGTATTAACCGTGTGGTTATCTAAGTGTGAAGGCGTGACATTGAATATGAAACAATATATTAATTGCATATTACAATGTAGGTAATGTTATCATTCATGAACGACGGTTGTGTTTTTAAATTATAAATCGAGTACTTAATTGGATTAGTTAGGTGGTTGCTCACCAATTTATAATTGTGATTGATTGATGTTTTAGTTGTTCAAATTGAGTATATTACCTTTGTCCGACATCCTATAAAGGAATGTTTAAGGGTAGGTGAATACATATACACATATTCGCCTTTATGTACGTGTATATTATATAAAAGTCACATCACGAATTAAATGTGTGATTATACAAGTGTGAATGTGTGACATTGAATATAAAACAATACATTAATTGCATATCACAATTTAGGTAATGTTACCTGCCACAGTTGACGGTTGAGTTTATAAATCTTAGTGCACGACGTTAAATTTACAAAACGCACGACTTCAACGCATGGAGAATGTGTTGAAAGTTTTCATCTTCATCGCACTTCGACTGCATTGAAAGTTTTCAACTTCAACGCATGCCGACTGTGTTGAAGTAAGTGTGAATTTTCTAAGTATTGGTCACTCATAAGTGTTGATTTTGTAAGTATAGATTACTCATAAGTGTTAAAAGTCTTGAATGGTGTTGAAGAAAGATTATAACAAGAATTGAATAATGAAAAACGGAATAACGTAATAATATAATAATGTAATAACGTAATAACATAATAATATAATGTCATAACATCATAACATCATAACCGTATCATATTAATTCAACCAAAATATCATACATACTCCAACTAAATACAAAGTATAATCCCAAAATAAAAGATAGACGTTATAAATGTCAATGTTGCGAAGCCCAAACTTGAGAGAGATCAAGTGGTGACCGACTGGCGGGTGTCCCATCACCTCGGAAACAAATTGCTGCAGCTCCTCCTCCATCTCCTCTATCGTCCCATAACCACGAATGCGTCGCATATCTCGGATTTCACCAACAAGGACATGCAAAAGTTGTATACAAAATTCAAATAGTTAGAAATTGAATAATAGATGAACGGAATGATAACATGTACAAATTAGATATCTTCCTCGAGTGTCGAAAACATGGATAAGAGGTGACCGATCCATAAGAGGTGGCCAGATGTGCAACTGACCCCGGAAAGAGGTACGAGTGACCCCATTCAGACAACCATGCCATGTAGTCAACAAAACCCATGGGACAGGGGCCAACTCTGTGCCGACCAATGAGTAGCGTGTGATCTCCTCATGTCTCATGGACCACCTATCGTGCGACCGGTTATACCAAATCTTACAAACTCTGCCACCACGGGATGGACACTCCTCCATGGTCACCGGTATACAATCGTCTGAAATCCTCTATACACGCCCAATCTGTCTCATAGCTCTATCCAGCATATAGGGCTACTCTATGTCACCAATACGGATGGTGCCTTTGTATCCGGAGATAGAAAACTCTCCGTCAAAGTCCAAGACATGGTCATCGTATGGCATAAACATGACGTCCTCTGATATCATCTCCTCTAGTTGGCGACGTAGAGAAGTCAACCTCTAAAGCTTCAAGGCGAGGGTCTTCAAGATAGAAATCCTCGAAGTCCAACTTGTAGATCCATACTGCTCAAAATTTGTGGCGGCTGAACCGTAAAGAGAGGGAAAGTGCACATATATCCACGTGTATCGATTATTTGATATGTGTAATCTACTTAAATATTGAAAAGAAATGAAAGTTGATACCTGGAGGAGTGAGGTACATACACATATGGTCTTCACCCTAGACCGGGAAAACAGACCAAGATGCCTATATAAACAACATAAAACCCCTACCCCCAAGCATACAAACCGGTCATCTCGTGATCGGCAATGAGGCCGATCACCCACGGTTGTATCCGGTTGGTATTCTTATCAACTACCCATGCCGATCCCATCAACAACATCAAATATCCAGATGCTAGTGTAGTTTCCGGTGGGGATGTGTCAAGGAGGAAACGTGTTATGGGTCTCTTAATCGTCTTTGTCAGGATGGAGGTGCCATGGTCCTCGGCCTCGTCCATCGTCATCTTAAATATGGAGCTCAACCACTCTACGCGTAGATTTGTGCTTTCTGACGCCACACATGACTTCCAATCTATCCAGAGACCCATCAAAATAGCCACGTCATGGATGGTGATCGTCATATCACCCCATGGGAAATGAAAACTGCTTGTCTCAGGGTGCCACCGCTCGGCAAAGGCATGATGGAGGGCGTGATCAATCCTGGAGAAGTAAAAGGTCTCCAAATCAGTCAATCCACTCTGGCTAGCCAAAGCAAACCATCCCTCCAGGTCATCACAATCGTGAAGCCAATAAGACAAATTTGTGACCATTGTCGATATGCCGGTGTACTTTAATCACCTTTGTAATGACCTTCATTTGAAACAAATAAACGTTTAACAGGAAAAATATATTCATTCACATTTATCGCCAAAATATGTGCTCTAGTAACATACCTCGCTCATCCATATAGAGGTAGCCCTATGGGCGTACCTATCAACAAATCTCGACCCATAGGAGGGGCACCATTCCCTCGAGGAACACATGCAAGTAGTAGAAGATGAGGGTTTGTGGGATGGAGAGGGTGCGTGAGAAGGGGAGGGTCTATGGGACGGAGATGATGCGTGAGAAGAGATGGTGTATTGAATTGAGAGAGTTCGTGAGAAAGATAGGGTGTGTGGGAAGAATAAAATGCATACGAAGGTGTGGATATGGAAGCGTGAAAACTGGATGTAGAAGCAAGGACATGAGTAGGAGGTGAGGTAAAGGGAACTAATGCCAATGGGGGCTCAGATGGGGAAGGAGAAGGGGCACGGGCAAGAGTGCAGGAGTAGGAGTTGGAGGTGTGTAAATGGTGTCCTCATCGTCTGACTCAAACCGAGCTTCCCGATGAGGAAGTGATCTGAGCTGAGTAGAAGGGTCCTCATATGGGGAGGGAATAATTGTAGGATTTGTATTAGGTTGTGGGTGATTGTCTCGTCGTACATAAGCGGTAGGTAGGTATTTTCTGCTCGACGATGAGCTAATGTGGATTTTAGAAATGCACATAGTTAGAAAACATCAAAATCCCGAACAACGTCTATTAATGTTAACAATAATTTTTTTTAAAAAAAATAAATTGTAAACACACGCGTCCGTTTTAAAACAGGCGCATGTGTTTACGCGCCAACTTCAACGCAATCACCATACATTGAAACTGACAACTTACCTTCAATACAGCCGGCCTGCGTTGAAGGTAAGCTCAACCTGTTCTTCGCCAGCGAAGAACGGGATGAACATGTATATATATAAAAAATCGGTTATTCCGACTCAGTTTAACTTATCATTTTTTATTCCAATTCCGATTCTGATTCCGATTACCCTATTCCGTTCCTAACCTGAACTAAGTTCCCGATTCCTTTTCTAATAAAAAAACGATTAAAAAAACAATTACCATCCATAGAAAACATATCTCAAGTGTGCTCAAAGCCCGCTTTTGGTAAGGAAGTTTTGGAAGATCCATCGGAATAGCGGAATATCATAATTGGACTCGGTCGAATATGAGAGATTGAGAGTTTTTCGGTTTTGGAGTTTTTCCAATGGGAGATTGAGCGGCGGCGGCCAACGTCTTTGCGTTATGCAGGGTTTCAAATTCAACGTAGTCAGACTGCATTGAGATTTAGCTCAACGCATGTCACCTGTGTCGAGATTCAAATTTTTCAATGCAATCGCACTACGGTTAGTATGTTTAGACTGTGTATTTGTCAATTTTATCGTCGTGCCTTTTAGAAGCCAAATTACAATTCGACTACTAAATTGAATTAGTTACATGGTTGATCACCAATTCATCAGTGTAGTTGATTGGTGTTTTAGCGTGTTCAAATTAAATTGATTGTCTTTGTTAGACATTGTTGGAGATAATTTGTCCCACATCGAAAGATTGAGACTACGCAGCCTAGTATATAAGGTCGGTGAGCTACTTCTCCTATTGCCAATTGGTTTTAGGATGGAACCTCATCGGATTTATGTGCTGGGCTTGGACCTAACGCGCATGTGCGCTTGGATGCACACGACCCTCGCTCTACCCGGTCCGTCTCTATCGGACTTTGACAGACATCCCATGAAGGAATGGTCGAAGGTGTATACATATGTACCTTTATGTATGTGTATTATAATAATGGTAATGTTATCTATCTTAATTGTGGTTTTTAATTACTCAAGACCGTCGTGTTAACAATAAATCAAGTACTAAATTGAATTAGTTACGTGATTGATTAGTGTGTTGGTGAGTAGATTGCTTTTGTCATACATCTTATGAAGAAAAACCTTAAAAAAAGATCTAGGGTGTGTCTGTCTCATTATAAATATTAATGTGAGACAATAAATATTAAACAATATATTAACTACGTATAACAATGTAGGTAATATTATTATGAATTTTAATCACCAATAGTCACTAGTGCTTAAGAATCATAAATCGAATTCTAAATTCAAAATGAGTTATTACATGATCACCAATCCTACTCATGATTGTGTTTGATTATAGAAGTTGGATTTATTTCAGAGATTAAATATAAATATAAAGAATGTTTAGTGATTATTGAGTTAGAGATAAAATTAATATAGAATAGAAGGGTAAAAAAAAAAAAAGTTCTTTAGCTCACTTGATAAATAAGTTGAAGGAGATAAAATACGTCGTGAGTTCACATCCTTTATTTATAAGTTTTATTGTTTATTTTATCTTTCTTCCATTAATCTTATTCTTTTTCAAATTATTTTTTCGGAAAAAAAATTGATTTTTTATTTGAATATTTAGTATTTAAACACAACTTTCAGAATATATAATATATCAAAATTTATTTTATTAAGACAAAAACAAAGATATATAAAACAATCTTAATTTAACCACAATATACAAATATGATTTTCTCGTAATTAAAGAATATTTTGCATCGGATAATATATTAAGACAAGTACAAAGCTATACAAAAACAACTTTAATTTTACCACAATATACAAATATGATTTGCTTGCAATTTACGGGTTAATATCAAAGATAAGTTTTTCACCGCCTATGAAATAGTTATTCAACCATTTTGAATGAAAAAAAAACGAATGATTTATTTTATTTTATTTAGCAAAATAATTATTTAATAATGAACCATTTAATGATAAATCCAATTATTCAATAATGAACCATTTAAAGATAAAGATAAATCCAATTTGAAATATATATATATATATATATATATATATATATATATATATATATATATATATTTATTTATTTATTTATTTATTTTCCCTTTTTCCTTCTATTTCCATTTTGACATACACGCACATACGTGTATCGACTAAAAAAAGTATTTTTTTAAAGAAATATTCTGCATCTAAAAAATATATATTAAGACAAGAACAAAGATATAAAAAAACAATCTTAATTCAACAACAATACATAAATTTGATTTTCTCGCAATTTACAGATTAAGATGAAAGACAAGTTTCTCACCGGCTATGAAATAGTTATTCAACCATTTGAATGAAAATAACGAATGATTTTTTTGTTTTACCAAAATAATTATTTTAATAATGAACCTTTAAAG
Organism: Fagopyrum tataricum; assembly: GCA_002319775.1. NCBI lineage: Eukaryota > Viridiplantae > Streptophyta > Magnoliopsida > Caryophyllales > Polygonaceae > Fagopyrum > Fagopyrum tataricum. Next base: position 1,638,475 of record CM008284.1, read on the forward strand.
ATAAATCGAATTTGATATATATATATAGCATTTTCCCCAGCTATTTTCATTTTTGACATACGCGCACATACGTGTATCGACTAAAAAGGTATTTTTCTATAGAAATATTCTGCATCTAAAGATAATTTATATCCTTAACAAGAAATTAACTTATAGAAATGATATTTACACGGTGTGGTTACTTTTTTTTTTATAATAATATCAAATCTCGATACTTTCCCTTAAGTAAAATATAAGTGTATTGAAAAGTTAATTTGCAAAGGATTGTACAAAAGTTGGAGTCGAGCCTAAATTTTATACGATCTTTAAAACGTGTAAATAGTTGGCTCGTTTAGAAAATGAATGAGCTTGAGACGATCTTTAACGAACGAGCCGAGCATTGACATTCTCAAGCTCGGCTCATTTATGAACGAGCCGAGCCTAAATTTTATATGAACTTTAAAATGTGTTCATATTCAGCTCATTTAGAAAATGAACGAGCTCGAGCCGAGTAGCTTGTCTCGTTTTACCGTCCTAGTTGGGGAATGTCTTCAGAATGTAGAAAAGACTTTAGCCAAACCGGATCACAAGTGGTAGTGGTTATGGCTTTGTATTCAACCTCAAAAAAAATAAAATAATGACATAATACTTAGTTTTTCACAAAACGCGTCACCACGTAAGTATGAAAATACCCCAAGAGATTGTCAAATAAGAGGATAAGTAGCGGAATTGAGTCACAAAATGCAATAAGCCAAAGATCATTGCGACGAGAAAAAAAATACTTTATCTCGAACAACTATGAAATACCGAAAGATGCAAAGCTATGCTAACCAATGATTAATTGCCGGTGTCCGAATTGTGTTCAACCAACCTTACTTATTTCTTTGTTTATAATAAGATCGTCCGATAAAGATTCAATATTTTCTAAAAGCTTCTGATAAATATAAATCTCGTCGCAAACTAGAATAACAAGGATATTATCTTTCTAGAAAGGCAAGGAAAATACATTAAAACAAAATACAATGTGTTTTCTAAATGCATAAATGTGAACAAAACTAAACTTAGTAAAAATGCATCAAAATAAACTTTCTTAAAGCTTCAAGTCTAGATCTAGATCATCAAACTTGTGTTCATCTTCATCTTCCAAGTAGATGATCTTAGGAATAGACTGCTCCAATCCACCAAGTAACCAAGGAGTAGCGCCACTTGAATCATCAAGTCCTTTGAATCTCCTATAATGGCTAGGTTCCGCGGGGGAATGAGCGTACATGTAGTTGTAACTCATAGCTGGATGCACCTGTTCTTCAAACTTCCTCTTATTGCCCATATAAGTTGCGTCAGCCAGCGAAGTTGTCCTTGAAAGATTGAGATGATTAGTAATTATTGTAGGAGAAATGGTTGGTGTTGGTTGTGGGTTCGACGAAGGGGAAAAAGCGTTACAATTTGCAACAAGGGTATTTCTTAACATTTGTTGGTTGTTCTCGAAGTAGGGTATGGGTTGAGAGATTGAGAAGGTTTGACTTATGTTGGGTCGGGGAGAATTCATGGGATTTCCTCCTAAATGATTGGTTGCAGCCGTAGCCGTCACCAATCGTTCCGCTTCAGTTCTACGAACCATTTGATCGTGAAGATGAACTCGATAGTGGTTAACGACATCCCGACTATTTGTGAACGATTTGTCACACAAACGACAGCATATCGGAAACCGCATAGTTGCTAGAGATTGACTAGCTTGATCGAGTTCATCATTGATAGTTGTGTTCCAACCTAAAGAAGACATGGCAAAAGGCGAAAATGAACGACTCTAGGTTGGTCGAGAAATATAATCGAAGAAGAGAAAGATGGATGGAGATCGATGTATAGCGTTGTCCTTTATATACATCTTTGGTCTACCAAATCTGGTTTTACAGCTAGAAATTAGCTTGACTTACCATGTATAAAGTTTTGCATGCATGTAATATTGACAAGAATTCTATGTACAAGTAATTTTACATATATGTTATGAAATCTAAGTTCTTTCACCAATAAAATTGTAAAAGTACAGAACCAAAGTATCTACACGTCTTGATGAAATTTGCCATTTTAAGATTGTTTTCTCCCTCAATAGTCATTATAATCTTTCAATTATAATCTTTATTTGGTAGGTTAAGATTGTCAATTCACATGATTTTGGTCCATGTATAACGAACACAAATTACTGACAGCCTAGAACAACTGTTTTGATAATTCTCTAATAGCTTCGGCATTGTTCATATTAGACTTACTTTAATAGGAATTATTTTCATAAATACTCAATCAAATCATGCACGTATATCCAATTAGTGTATCTCATCAATTATTGTTTTAGTAGAATTTTTATATGAAATGTATTTAGCATTAATTTTATTTATTTGTATTGTATCATACATAAAATACACAAATTTGTAATTTAATGGTAATTTTAAATTATTTTATAGTATTTTCTAAAAAATATTTAAGGTTATTATTTTAGATAAAAATATGAGATATTCAAATTTGAATTTGTAGTTTTATGGTAATATTGCAATATTTTTATAATCTAGAGATTTTATACGGAACTAGTTCATTGTCCTCACCTTGTGCGGGTTTTGTTTAAAATAAATTATATTATAATTTTATGCATTGAATATTAATATAAAAATATGCTGTGAATTTTCTTATAAAATCCATGACAATATTTTTAACAAATAAAATCGTTATTAAAAACAAATAGTTAATTTTAAAAAGATTATATGAATTTAATTATAATATAACTTTTATTAAAGTTGATGTGACATGTTGACTGTTTATTAAATAAAATAGGAATTTTCTTACGAAGTAATTTGTGGTAAATATGTGAATATTTTGTGGCAAATTTGTAATAAAATCAAAAAAAAATAAAAAATGTATGATTTGTTTAATACCAAAAGATCAAGAAATGTATGATTTGTGTAATCTTCAAACCCTATATTTATACAAGTTCTCAAACTATTAGTCTTACTTGATAATCGATGTGGGATAGCATAATCGCTGAAAATATCTAACGACCCACAAAACAATAAGTCAACAACCCACAAAATAGTAGGTCAACGACCCATATAGTGGATATTAATCCGTTATTAATAAAAAATTATATTTCAATTTAGCCAAAAAACCAAAAAGTATAAGATTTGTTTAAACTTCAAACCCTCTGTTTATACAGACTTTCAAACTATCATTTTTACTTATAATCAATGTGGAATAGCAAAATCGCTGAAAATATTTAATGACCCACAAAATAGTATGTTAACGACCCACAAAACGGATATTAATCTGTTATGAATTAAAAATTATACTTGAACTTATACAACATACCAATAAATGTATGATTTGTTTAATCTTCAAACTCTCTATTTATACAAGTTCTCAACGATATAGGATAACAAAATCACTGAAAATTTTTAACGACCCACAAAATAATAGGTCAACGACCAACAAAACAGTAGGTCAACGGCCCCATATAACGGATATTAATCCATTGTTAATAAAAAAATATAATAAAAATTATATTTGAACTTAGCCAAAAGGTCAAGAAATGTATGATCTGTTCAATCTTCAAATCCTCTAATTATACAAGTTTTCAAACTATCATCCTTACTTATAATCGATATGTGATAGCAAAATCGCTGAAAATGTTTTAATTGAAATAAGTATTAATAATTTGATAACATCATTCCTATAATACAATATTATATGATAATACTAATTGAAATATTACAAAAATGAAGCAAACTTGTATTGTATTATACAAATGAGAGGTAAATTTGAGTTTGTTTCTATTGGCGGTTCTTGAGAGTAATATTATGCACTTCTTCGATGAACATGCTAGCTCTTTCCCGTGCTTTACTTGCAAATGTCGCGTTGAGGGCCGCTTTACCTACAACAAAAGGCCCATTACCCAAACTGACCAGAGGAGAAACCCCTGTCAAATCAATACAAGCATATTTTCCACCGACCCATCCAAACACCAACACATCTGCCGGCCTCAAAGTAGATCTCATTTCCCGCGGATCGGTTAAAAAGGTCACATGCGCCTCCTTCTTAGCCGAAACTTCTGCTCTCCTAAACACGTCACATAAAACATCTCGAACTAGATCATGCTTATATTTGAAGCTAGAGAGTTCTTTACAATGAACTGCATGCTCCCCAATAAAGATATTTTCTAAATATAATTACAATAAAGATATTTCCTAAATATACATGATACAATGTATTTAAGTTGATGCAAATTGAGATCAAATCCAATCTTATGAGGATGAATCAATTGATTGGCGACAGCTCACTAAAGGGACAGATGAACTCACCGGTAAACTGAATCAACTGTAATCTCGTTAAGAGGATAATAATCTTAATCTAAATGTGATAATTTATTTCTATAATAATATAAAATCCTAAAAAGATTGCTTAACTTTTGTTTCTGATTTTGACAAATATTGATTCATTGCATACTTTCATTGTCCAAGAACATGAATTAACACCAAAGAATGAATACACCTACTTTTTATGTATTAAATTTAGATATTAATACTAAATATTAATATATATTTACTTCATTATTAGTTCATTTATTTTAGTTTAACATGTTAAAGTTTGAAATGAGAGATTGTTGAGAAATGATGTTAGGCTAAATAACCAATAAAACAAAGGGCGAAATCATATATTTTTTTAATCGATAAATAATATTAAGTTAAGTAATGTAAAAACTTGTATAAATTTCGCGAATTTTAAACGGATATGATTGTAATGCCCCACAAAATTATCATCCCGCATCATTGAAATGGGATAATGATTAACATATAAGGATGAGTTACTACCTATGTTAATTAGAATTCTTCTTTGTCATTTGTTGAGTAAGGACAAAGGAGTTAAGCGTGTTCGAGCGGAATGGGTGACTTGAGTCTTTGGCCTGATGTGGACTTTAGGAATTCAAGTGGGGTGTTACAAACCTTATCATCCTGCTAGACCTGTACAAATCCGGGCTCGGGCCGGGCCAAAATCGAAAAATCTCTCCGAAATGTCCAGCCCGACTTACATGGACCTATAAGTCTTCCCATGTCCACCCACCTAAAACTCGAGCGAGCTGACGGGCCGGCCGGCCCGCCCGTGATATTTTTATGTGCAGTTTTGTTATTTTGCTCCTTAAATTTGTTAGACAAAAGCTGCAATGATAAAGCCAATACAAACTTTCAAGTTTCATTCCATTGATATTGATTCATGTAAATATGTAATCTTGCATAGTGCATAAAACTTACAAGTTACAAACCAACAGGCCATCAACACAAGTCCACAACTACACAAGTCCCGTAATCAACCAAATAGAACTTGCAACAACCTAGACTAAAATTAGCTTACGTGACACAATTCGTGAAAAATACTCAGCACTCAAAACAAACAAAATGAAATCGATGGACAATGCCAATTTCGTGGAAGATCATCTCTTATTCTTCATCGTTCACTTCAATTCGAGGTGCCTTACCAATCTTGAAAGAAAACTTGCAAGAAAGCTAAATCTACAAAGCCGACAATAAACACATTTGAATAATGAAGTGAATGAAAACACATAAATATGAAAATAAACTCACATATATGAAGAATAATAATATTGTAAATATAAAATATCATCCAAACTTGTTAAATAAAAACAGACAACTTGAAAGGAAGCTAAGAAGGAGAGTAAGAAGAGCAAACCTTAGAGGAATCGAGTTGAAGTACGAGATAGTCTTCCAATCGAGCTGAAATCCGGGAGAGTCTTCAAATTGAAAGAAACCTAAGAAGAAGAGCAAACTTATTAAATCAAACGATACATACGAGAATGGAGTAAGATAGAGTGATTAGAGTCATAGAGATTAGAGACAAACCAGAGAGGAACAACCACGAGCGGGAGGAGCAGCCACGAGCAAAGGGTGTCTGTCTCGAGTCGGAGAGGAGAAGTCACGAGCCGGAGAGGAGAGGAGAGGTTGAAATCGCATTTTTAATATTTTATTTTTGTACATGAAATCGATCTATGTATCATATAGATCGTATGAAAAAAACAGTTTCATAATTATCGAAAAAACGGCTACGAAGTTCTCACATTTTAGAATTTATGGGAGATTCATGCACTATAATAATAGCCTTTGAAAGAATATTAAAAAATATCTTTGACTTTATTATTAGATTTTTGTACATGGACCCACTTTATACATTATATAACTCGTATAAGTTTTTTAAATAATTTTTAGAGCAATGAATATGACATTTTTTCATTTTAAAGATTCTAACTAAGTTTGTTCCTCAAAAAACTGTAAAACGTTTTAAACACAAGTTCAGGATGCATACCCACTTCAAGCCTCAAAATCCAGTATTAAAATTTTGAACTTTTTTTTTCCCCCCTAGTATAAGGTTCAAAAAATCGACCGAAAAAACTCAGATAAAGTCGATTTTTGAAGAATTTCATATAATATATACACTTTGAAATTTTTCAAGAAATCGACAAGTTATAAATAATTTAATTTTTTTGAACGGAGACACACGGTAATTCATAACACTTGAACAAAAAAAGTTTTACGGTTTTTGGAGGAAAAGATGCAACATTTTTTAAGTTTTATCGATTTTCAAAGAACTTTGTGTACCCCTTTGAACTTTTAAATGATGCGACGTTTTTGGAATTTTACCGATTTTTGAAGATTTTCGCGTACTATATATCCTTTGAACTTTTTCAAAAAATGACAAGTTTTAAATATTTAAAATTTATGAATTGAAACACTCTACAAATCATAACACTTGTACAAACAAGTTTTACGGTTTTTGAATCAAAGGATGCAACGTTTTTGGAGTTTTATCGATTTTTGAAGAATTCCGTGCACTATCCCTTGAACTTTTTTTAAAAACGAAAAATTTTAGATAATTGAATTTTTTTGAACGGACAAACTCTATCAACCATACACTTGTACATAAAATCATAACACTTGTAGATAAAATTTTCACGGTTTTTTAAGTAAAGGATAACGTTTTTCGAGTTTTATTGAACTTTTATGAAATTAGTGTACTATACCCTTTGAATTTTTTTTTATAAAAGGGAATATTTTAAATAAATAATCTTTTCGGACAGACTGTACAAATCATAACACTTGTATAAAACAAGTTTTACGGTTTTCAGAGCAAAGTACGCAATGTTTTGAATTTTATTAGTTTTGAAGAACTTTATGTACTACTCTTTGAACTTTTTCAAAAAACGACAAGTTATACGTATTAATCGGAATTTTTTTTTCCGGAAATCCGACTTGAGTTATTAGAGTAATTAATACGATCGAACAAACCGCATAAACGGAGGTTTAGGCTTAAATCGCGGCCTTTAGATCGAGAAAAGAAAGCCACAAGGCCCACCAACCTTGCCTGAAGCTGCTTAATAAGGCCCACGAGGATGGCCGGCCCAGCTTCCCCTTGATTCCGCGATCATGGGCCCATGAAGCCAGGTGACGCCGGCTTTCTTCTTCTTCCTCCTCGTCAAGGCGTTACAGGAGCATTTATGAAGGACGTTACGATGAAGATGGGCGACATTCACTCTTACCTTCCTCATTCCCGGCACACAAGACTTCCAAACTTTCTCGAGCTCCATAGCTAACGTGGCAGCGAGCTCCATCGCCACCCTCACCGGCGCCAACTTCATTCCTACCAGTCCCAAGTATAGCAGCGGCGAGCCACGCTTGCCTCTCTCCTTCTCCTCTCCTTCCTCGACCGGACTAGGAAGCAAGCGTCCTCGTCTCCTCCCTTGCTTGCAACAACCAGGACTACACGGGCTATGGTTGCACAAGAGCAGTGGCGGAGCCAGAGCGTTTTGTCAAGGGGGACAAATATTTAAGGGTTTTTTTTTTTACATTTTATCTCAATTATTATATTAAAATCAACGAGTAAAACTGATATGTATTAAATAATATATTATGATGAATTGAAGAATGATAAAAGAATTTTATATTATAAGTTTAAGTTTTTTTTGCGTAATATATATTGCTTTGATCGTAGTATGAGCAAATTTATTCTACCTATTTTTATATACTTTTATTTGGTGTCATGATAGAATTATTTTCATATATATATTAAAATGTATTATGAAATAAAATAAATTATGATAAAACGGATTAAATACAAACTAAATGGGTCTTTTTTTTAATAATTTAACTGTTTTTTAGTCGATTAGATTAATAAAGAGTTTTAATAATAAATTTAAATGTATTTAGTAAAATTATGATTTAATCTTAGTCATATAATATATTTACTTAATTAGAAATTTTTAAAATTTATTTATAATGAAGTATTCATCAATCGATTAAGCTAATAGCAAAGAGGGAAAAAAATGAAAATAGAAAGGAGAGTGCTGCTAGAGGGAGTCGAACCCCCGACTTGGGGATATACATGTCAACCTTTCCCTGTAATATAACCAATTAAGCTAGAGTGACTTTACGTCCTATACTCCACCTACTAAAATTATATACAAAAATCAGCAGGGGCCATGGCCCCCTCCAGCCCCCTCCCAGCTACGCCACTGCACAAGAGTGTAAATTGTGCCTTTACTTATCTGCACAGTCTCGTGCTTATTCCCAATCCAGTATCTCGTGAGTTTCGAACCCCCGATGTGTTGAGAGTGTGCCAGTTTCCAGAAAAACCCGGCTTCGACCATACCATCTTTAGGTACTCTAAACGTTGAATTTTTGATAAATTATAAGATTGTAAAGTTGAGACCAAAACTTAGTTTTGTTAGAAATTGGCCAAGTGTCGAAATTGATGTTTATGATGGTAACTTTAGAACTTTTCATAGAGCTTATGTATGGATATTTAGGATGTCGATCATTCTAATTAAGAATAAGCATGACATAGTAAGGGTAGGAATTTTCTTGGAATTTTCAGGACTTAGTAGAGGGTATATATTCTAGGTTAAAGTAGGGTACTCCTTGTTTTCTTAAGGGGCTTAAGAAAGATTTTCGACTTAAGTTGTTAAGTCGTGTAAACTCTCACAGCCGTTGCATCCTTTGCTCCAAAAACCGTGAAACCTTTTTGTACAAGTGTTATGATTTATAGGGTGTGTAAGTTCAAAAAAATACAATTATTTTTTTGATAAAATTTCAAATTGTATAGTAAACAAAATTCGTCAAAAATCAATAAACAATGAAACTTTTTTTGTACAAGTGTTATAATTTATAGAGTGAGTCCATTTTAAAAAATATATATCTACAACTTTCCTTTTTAAAAAAGAAAATTTCAAAGTGTAGTACACAAAATTCCTCGAAAATCGATAAATCTCCAACAACGTCGCATTCTTTGCTCCAAAAAAGGCAAGACGTTTTTTGTACAAGTATTATGATTTATAGAATGTGTCCGTTTGAAAAAATTCAATCATCTAAAACTTTCGGTTTTGAAAAATGTCAAAGTGTAGTACACAAAGTTCTTAGAAATCGATAAAATTCAACGTCACAATATTTGCTCCAAAAATCGTGAAATTTTTTTTACAAGTTTTATGATTTATAGATTGTATCCGTTCAAAAAATTTCAATTATTTAAACTTGTCTTTTTTAAAAAAGTTCAAAAAATACGATACACAAAATGCTTCAAAAACGTCGCATCTTTTGCTTCAATATTCGGAATATTTTTAAAAAATCATTTTTTTAAAAAAATTCAAAGGATATATGCAGCCTAGAAACTTTGCCAAAAATTCAAAATTTTCGATAAAGTGTGGAACATTATTTAAAAAAATTGTGAAGTCGATGCGCAAAATTCAGAATATTAAAATTTAATGCATATGTTCCAAAAACCGTAAATAATTGTTTTAACTTTTAAGGTAAATTATATAATGCACAGTGGGTTTATATCCCAAGACCTTGATTTAAAAGTTTTGCATCATATAACTTCTCAGGACCGGAAAATCGAACCGGTCCGGACCGTTTTTTTCCGGTATGATCCCAGGCCGGTCCGGATCGATTTTTTTCGATCTTGTCCCCAGTCCAGAATTTTAGGAAATTCCGGTCCCGGTCCAGAAAACCGGATCAGACCGAAAAAAAATTTCATATATATTTTTATTAATTGAAATTTATAAAAAATTATATATATTGTGTATATATTTAATAAAAATATATATTTTTGATTTTTTTTATTATGTGCAAAAATATATATATTTTAATTTATTTTATTTTTTCCGGTCCAAACCGGAATGGACCAGACCATAACGATCCAATCTCCAATCCAAGTTTTTGAAAATCCCGGTCCGGTCTGGACCGGATGCACAGCCCTAGCTGAAATATACTATCACATATTAGATAATTCAGAGATCGTAAATAACATTTATAAAAATAAAAATAAAAAAATGTCCAAAAGGTAAATTCTATTACTGAGAATGACATAACAAGTTGTAAAAACAACAAAGGAAATGTAAGTTAGAGGTAATTACATCCAGATAGGAATTTGACATTCCTTGTTGGAGGAGAAAATTAATCAAGAGTGAAAAAAATACACTTCAACATACATAAATCAAGGCATTACCATATACACTTTCCCAGCTATTGATTTACAGAATGACTTTGAAGGTGTTGCAAAAACCACCAGTATGTCATACCAGCAGGCCTTCGCCCGACCTACTTTACGAAAAGCGCCACGCTTACGCAAGTTCCTTCTCCGTTTAGGAAGTATCTGAGGAAGCCAATCCATGTGTCGGAATCAATCAACCAAAACCCGAAAGCCAAAAGAAAAACCCATCTTATAAGAAAATAAGTGAGAACCCGAGTAATCGTATCAGCAGCAGTCATTTGATATGTGAGAAACTAATGTGACTGGATTTCCCTATGGTTCTCTTTGTTTGCGAGATGGTTCTGTCCGAGGAGGCAAATGGTTAAGAAAACTCCCCTGTGAGGGTTGATTACAGGTTGATTCGGAATCGTCATCTGTAAATACACATAATCTCTTCTACTGTTAGAAAATATAACAGAAGATAGATGTTCGGTAATAATAATCTCACAAGCTTACCTTTTTCTGTATTTCATCATATATATACACCTCAAATACATTTTATAGAACATCAAGACTTAAAATGGATATCATTTGCTAATACACACAAGAGTCCACACAAAACAATGAAGAAAATTCACATGATTATGGATAGACTCAGCCAGATTTGATGTGCTGACGGGACAAAATGAGCATTTCACATGTAAATAAGTTGTGTAAACCTTCAAAACACGGTGTGTCACGTGTATTGGGGGTTTTATTTGCAACAAAATATCCAACATATACAAAAAAGAAACTCACGTTGAAGCAACAAGCAAGTATCTGATAATCATGATTTTCTATCAACAATTATGACTTATGTGGATGCTAGAAGCAGTAGAAAGAGAAGTCATACATACCAAAGAGGGCCTTGATGGTAGGTCTCTTGGGTTTGGTACTCTTTTTCTTCAGTTCAGCTGCAACATTTAAACCCATGGATGAACACAAATGTCAATGAAAATTGTATGGGCGAAGCATTTTATAAGCCCAAAAAGGTCTTCTGTCAGAGAATACAAAGAAACACACCTATGCCATCTACTTCATGATCATTAACAATTTCAAAATTTTTGTATGTATATCCAACGAAGTTGACATCTTTGGATGGTAACATCTGCAACCACAGACAACAATTCAACTACTCATTAATCAAATAGCTAAGTCATGGATAGAAAATCAAAAAGATTTACCAGCATTCAAAAGTGCATAATACATGGTACTCCTTCCATCCATTTTCTCTAGTTACATTTTCCATCGTTAAATATTCGTGAGAAAATTATTGGTTTCCAGAAACAGCTTTGTGATTAATACTTTTCTTTTCAATTACCTTGGCTAGTTAGAGAGCTAATTATATAGGAATGGTGGAACAAGTAGTCATTAGTATGCCTAAAAATGCAATTTAAGCACAAGAGAAAATCACCAAATGCAGTTGTTTCATCACTTGACGATTAGCAAAAAGGATTACAGATCCCATAACTTGGTGGAAATGGCCCTACCACTCCAATTTCAGAAGATTTAGTTGTTTTCTGATGCATGCATCTCATGATCAGCATAAGCACCCACATCAAGAGGAACTTCCACACGACTTAATTGACAAGTGATAAATGTAGCCAATCAATAAATAACAAAACAGCAAGCTTTTGTGTATAATTTTGGTGGTACTAATTGAACTACTGTCAGTTGCTTAAAATTTAGATTAAGGCAATGAGTGCATTGTTACTGCCTTCACCAATCAGAAGATATGAGCATAATTATAGCAACTTCAGATGGTAAATAAGACAAAATTTCTCATTCACTCATAAACATAAAATAGAAGACAAGATTATGTCAAGCACTGGGAAGAATAATGAACATTATAATGTCACAATACTAAACCTAGCTGGTAAAAGTCATCTTTTGAACCGACCTTTCTCCATGGACCTGCTTTCGTGCAAGTAGGAACTTGATCATCAGTCTGTGGCAAGTAAGAGAGTCAAGAAACAGAAACACTAGAGAAGCAGTTACAAAAGATTCTCAGAGAAGGAAACTTATAAACCTCTTCAAACTTTTCAAAGTTCTGAGTGTCCAGCTCATCATTTACTTCTGGAATGAATGCTGCTTCCATTTGATAAAGCTTGTCCCATTCAACACCTTTAAACCATGGGTGGGCCTAATAAAGGATATTAACAGAGCAATCAACTTGGATAGTTGGATACATCCGATAATTAAAGCAATGGTAGCCGAAGTATTGATAACAATTGAATACCTTTATTTCTTCTGCACCCCTAGTTCCAAGTCTTTGATCAACATTGCACAACAATTTACAGATAAGGTCTTTTGCTTCACGTGATAATTTTGCTTCCTCGGGAAACTTCAGATGATGCTTCCAGTTTACTATCTAAATTTATATATAATGGAACTTGTGAGAAAGAAAAAAGAGAAGGAGACTATAATGGAGCATACACTTGCTTAGGCAATCAACAGGAGAAGGCGAGTAATTTATCATAATAAATCATATAGCAAGTAACACAACAAGAAACACGAGTATGCCACTATAATTCAGAAGATTCAATACAAAGTGAATCACTGAATGCAGAGGAACAAAAAAATACTAATTGGGTCGAAGTGGCACTTAACTAATTCTAGAATTGTCACACAAATCTTAAAAATGAACATGCATGTCAACAAACATTTGAGTGATAACTGAAAAAAGGGAAAAGTAAAACTTGCTTTTGATCCACAACTACATCATGCTCTTATAACATTTTGTGTCATTTTCTTCTTCAAAGCAACTTAGTTTATTGAAAAGCTACGAAATAGGCAAGACCCAAATGAGCAGTACAAGAATGTGAACAGGCAAATACAACAAGATGGGAAGTGTAGCGCAATATAAACATATAAAACTCTATAATCTATTAATCTACAAGCTTACCTTTCTGCAAGTTGACATAGGCTCATCGGAGTAAAATGGGGGATATCCTACAAGCATTTCATACATAATAGCTCCTAAAGACCACCTGCATCACATGTAAAAAAACAGCTACGAATCGTTACACACAAAACTGTTCTTATTGAGAGCCAAGAATCCAGTATAAGAGCAGAGATGTGAAAAGGGCAACATTGAGAGTCTAACCAATCGCATTCCATTCCATAGCCTTTTTTCAGCAGCACTTCAGGGGCAATGTAGTCTGGTGTACCAACGGTAGAATAAGCCTGCAGTATTTGGAACATAAGTGTCCATGTAGGTAGAAAACTGATCCAAGAACACTAAACAAGAACTCCAACACACTGTCAACTATTTTAGAAATAAATCACTTTGCAGAGACTCAGGTCCACGTTTTGTTTTGGGCATCAAAACACAAATGACTTCATTCCACAAATAATAAGATATACAAAATTCATTCATTGGCATATGGAAATGCATTAAATTTTATATTCTCTGCCAATGACACTTAAATCCTGTAGTTTTAATCACCAAACCCTCAAAACTTCAGTCTTCTTATCGGTTTCAGTACTGAGATTGAAATAGAGAGCAGACAGCACAAGTCGTTTAACTCGGCCAAATGGAGAGATGGCTTACGAGCATTCTTCTATTCTTTTGCCAATGCTGCAATTGCTCTTGTTGGGTGCGTTTCGGGGGTGCTGGCCGTCCATCACTTTGAAGAGCACCGCTGTATGCACTCCCAGAGAAGTCTTTCTCCTGCAGATCCCGGCAATCTAGGGGTTTACACAACCCAAAATCTGAAAGTTTCATGTGACCATGTCGATCCAGTAGCAAGTTATCAGGCTTAATGTCCCTGTCACATGAGTCAGAAAACCAAATACTCAAACCGAAGAAAGATGTACATGAACCAGTAAAGCATAAAATGGTAGATATATGCAGAAACCTGTGGATATAATTATGCTTATGAATCGACTCTATTGCCAGGACTGTTTCAGCAACATAAAATCTAGCCTCGTATTCTGTTAGTATGTCCTTCCGCATTAGTAAAGTCATCATATCACCACCAGGCAGATATTCCATAACGAGATAGAGATACTCTTCATCTTGAAATGAACAATAAAGTTTGACAATGCAATTGCTGTCAACCTCTGCAAGTAGATTTCTCTCCGCTTTCACATGTTCAACCTTTGCACAGGAAATATGATATAGAACTTAGTGGTCATATATTTTGAGGGAAACAACTAAATTATGAGAAGACTACTTGAAAACTAACACCAGGCACATACCTGGCCTCTTCTAAGCATCTCTGACTTTTTGAGCTTCTTCATAGCATAAACATGGCTGGTTGACTTCTCTCTACAGATTCTGACCTGCAAAAAACAGTTCACAGGCATTATAGGTTGACAGCATGGTAAAGACAGATTCACCATTTCTCATGCTTGGCAGGTGAAATTTGCCTATCTATTACACGAACAAGGCAAGTTGCAAGCATTAGTGCATTACTCATTTGATAATATGAATTTCCAAGCAATTTCCACAGGTAGAAATCCCCAGCTTCCAAATTGAACAAATTTATTCATTACTACGAAAAAGGGGATATGATTGCGAATGAAATTGCTACCAGATGTAACATAACTTAACAACAGAAGATTGTAATATCAAGCTATCCAACAATCCAACATAGGATTTCATTACACCTCACAACTTTCAAAATCCTGGAAAACAAAACCCCACATTTTCGTCATTTTTAACTTGTCGTGTTTAGGAATTAGCCAAGTTCCACAAGTCCCCACATACATAAGTTGAATTACTACACAAACATTGCTTTTCCCACAAAATAGAGGTAGTATTGCTTCTTTCTACCTCTAAATTGGACAGCTACATCGTATGACCTAGTAAAAGGCCGAGAGAAAACACCAACCCAATAAACTATGGCCCTGTTCGGTGGTTGAAAAAAATCCCATAAACTCCCCCATCAACCGGCATAATGCCCTTAGGTTGTCTCTAAGGGGTTGAAGAATTTTGATAAATTTCAACTACTTAATATCCTTAAACCCACTAGCTCCTACCGAACAGGGCCTATGTGTACCAATAAAGAGAATTTCCTAAAGCACTTAATGTATTCCTTCTCATAACCAATAGGAGGAGATAAACATTAAGTGAGAATAAATTTTGAAGTATTTACTGCAGAAAATACAGAAAAGTGCAAAATTTGACATAAGTATACCAAAAGAAACAAAGTATGAAACATGGCAAAACACTCATACCTCTCCAAATGCACCTTTCCCTATCATTGTCAGTGGCTCAAAATCATCAGCACCCATTTTATGTCTCTGAATTCGCATATATTCTGTTTCCTTCTTCTCTAAATATTTAAGTAAGTTGTTTTGTTCATCTTTTGACACTTCTGCATCAGCCAACTTCTTCTCTAGCATATCACGTCTGTGAGTTCATAAAGGCAACGCAACCATAAAAGAGAGGTCAAATAAAGTAAGTATTAGCCGCAGTAGATCAATGGTTTTGAGAAACAGACAAAACTAAGAGAAGTATTATAACCAAAAAACTAACACTTAGTGGCAGACAGATCTAAAGTAAGCAACTTCTTATTTTTATACAGTTAGTAGTTACATTGACATTCACCCTATTACATGAATATGATTGTTATTTATTCTTTTATCCCTTCCTTGGTGACCGGTAGAACAGCCTCCAAATGGATCTTTAATGTAGTCTTTTCAAGTGTTATATTTCAAAATGATTGATATATTACATAATAAACCAAAATAAGGACCGAGGTCATTAAGACTATCAAGTAAATTGGTACTGAAAGGAAATCCTTAATCAGCTACAATATTTTCATGATCAATAATAGTCTAAGAAGGGCACAAAATGAGATTATTACCAAAAAACATAAAAAGTAATGAAAATACAAATACACAATCACTCTTCACAAAATTGATAACTAGGGACTAACAAGCAGCTGCCAGATACTACGTAAGCTATTTCCCTGATTCAAATACTTATGGCTCCGGATAGTAAAATGATAAGCATAAAATACATATTTTAGTAATGTTACCATTTTATCACTCACTTGACATCACTAAAATACATTTACCCCCGTTTGGTTGTAACTCCGGAAACGGAAACGGAATGGAAACGTATCTAGTCTACACTGGTACCTTGTTCATGGAATCATTTCACGTGGTTTCATGCAAAATGCACTTGCTTTCCCCCATTTTGTTACCCTATAGGGTATCAAAACTAATCAATTTCTACTACAATTACTTCAATCCACAATGAATGATTCCCAAAAACATCATGAACATAGGTATACGTATGGACTAGATACGTTTCCATTCCGTTTCCGTTTCCGGAGTTCAAACCAAACGGGCCCTTAAAATGGACCTGTTCATAAGTTTCGATAAATCCTAACACCCATGGTTCCCTTAATAAGAATGCATCATGAAGCCATAATTCATAGTCAGACTCAAACAACACTACGGTTGAGCCGTTGAGGTACTGGCATACATCAAAATAAAAAATCGATTACAAATTCTAACTAAGAAAACACTTCGTGGGCATCAGTATTTGAAAAGTAAGAGCTAACTGTCTCAGATATTAAACTACTACATACAATCACTAAATCACTGTCCGAGTGTCCGGAAAAAAGGGGTCAATAAGAGAAGGGAAACAATCAAGTACGCTGATGAACTGAAATGTCACGGAAGGCATACCTCTCCCTTCTCTGCTGCAAATTCTTCATCTGATCTTTGTAATGTTTCTCTATGTATTGTTTTGCAGCAGCAACCTTCTGCTTGGTTGCAGCTGAGGGTACCTCCTCTGTAGGAGGCACCTTCGTCCCTTCCTTTCCATGGCTCGAAACTTCTTTCTTCACCACCTTTGGGGGCTTGTCCTTTGATCTAAGCTTGCTAAACCAACGTCTTGCTGACTCCATCCTGGTTCTCAAATGAAAACCTCCACTAAAATAACCTCACTTCCCTAATCAAATCTCCAATCCAAAACACTTTTCAATGCAAAACCTAAAACAAACTCCTACTACTACATATCATCCTCTATTCAATAAATAGTGGTGAATTCACACTACGAACGACCAGCTGATCAATTTCAAACTTTCCTTTATCTCCAATCTGTAACCTACAACGCCAGGCAAACAAAAAAAAAAGGGACAAACAAAGAATTAACAAAAAATCAAAACCTAATTAAAAACCAACTCGAATTTGTAACATAAAGCCCACTAATTGAACAACAAAAACCGCCGATTCTGTCCTATCATTTCAAATACGGTGTCCATTCACAATTAACACCTAGATCAACAAATTAAAACTAAACAATCATATTAAGGAACCAGATCCACAAATATGGAAACGCATGAAGTCAATCAAATAGCTAAAAATAGGGCATTAAAAAGATGAACAGATGAACAGTTGAACAGAAACAAAGAAAATTCGGTGAAGCAACTGAGACAGAAATCAAATTACCGGTGGCGAATGAATTGAAAGCGAAATTCAGAGGACAAAGAGAAAGGGAAGCGCCAATTTCGGTGCAGGAAGGAAGTGTGTATGCGAATGCTCGGATTGAGAAACCATGGATGACCACTTTGTCTTTGCATGATCCCCCATTCTCTCTCTTCTCCTTTCCCTCAGTTACTTTCCTCTTCCATAAATTAATATTTTATTTTATAATATTAAATTATCTATATTTTATTTTTCGATGAAATTCCGGAAGACTAAGTTTTCTCTTTTCACAATATAAAAATAAATAAATAAAGTACTAAAATTGATAATTTATTGCCTTCTGACTCTCATTTCATCATTTCATGCACCGCGTGTGAACGGCAACTATAAAATAAACAAATATAAATTATAATATTTTTAAATTAACACTTTCATATTTACTAATTGCGGTATTCAATGTGATATCTTAATTTCCTAACAAAAAAAAAAGTGATATGGAAAATATTCTGTTTTTAATATACTAAAAAATCATGTTCATTTTTGTTACATTCTTGTTCTTTTATTTATACATTTTGTGATTATTATAAATTCATGTGTTATATTTTTCATTACAATTTAAGTTATTTGAGGTATTTAATTTTAAACTTATAAATATTTATATTTAATATTTGTAATTTGTATTACACTTATTTATTTTACATTTGAAAAGTTTATAAGGCTATTGTTATATAAAAATTTTGTTATGAAAGTTCTTATTTTTATGTAGATATATATTTTTTCTCTCATAAATTTTAACCAAATAAATATGATAATACTAAAAATAAGAATATTTATTGAACAAAATATTAATTTTATATACAGATAATTTTTAAAACATATAATTAAACTTTATTAAAAAAATATAATCATATTGAATGAGAATATTTAGTGTTCAAAAATCAATTTTACTAATAGATTATATTGAAGAAATTAATGTGATTTTTCAAAAAAAAATAATTATATGTGTCAACATCCGTTGTACATATAAATGTGATTAGGTACAAATTGATGACTTATTATAATATTTGAATTGAAATAATATAGTTATCTAATTGTGGATTACTACGTGCATGATGGCTGGATAAGGTTATAGAGATTATCACGTTACATTTAGGATATTGTTTTGTATTACGAGATGTATTACTAACAAATGATGTTAATAATTAAATATAAGTTAGAAATTAATATATTTTAAGACTACGACTCCCATTCTTAAACGCCTCCGCTAGTAATTAGGGTACAAAACTAAAATAACTAGCTTTAGATACGAGAACTTATTATTTTTTTATACTCGTCGTTTTTTTTATCCCGCAATACTGTCATAATATTTGTTTAGATTTTATTTTAGTTAGAACTACATTTGTAAGCGTTATGAAATTTTGTTAAAAAGTTCTAGGGCACCTTCCCTAGAGTCAAATTATGAGGTCTATGGAACTAATCTGGACGAAAATAAAGGTGAATTATTCTTTTAACCTTGCTCTATATAGATTATGAGAATTATAGGGAGAAAAAATTTTAATTTTTTTTTATAAGATTTATATAAATATGTAGATATACATCGAACGCGCGCTTAAATTTGAATGGTCAACTCGAAAATTTTAGGACTTAGCATAAGGATTTTAGATGCTAAAAAACGAAATTATTTAAACACATTAAAAATATTATCATCTTTTTTACAACAAGTCTAATTTTTACGTGTTGAAAGTTTATATTTATGTTGATGCAACAAAGATGGTTATATTCTCTATTAATAATATATTATTATTAACGAGGGGTTTTAAAATATAATTTGTGTATATGTGTTTAAGAATTAGAATAAATATTGGAATGACTGGATATTAGTGGATGAAAATTTAACTAATTAAATATATGTTCATTGAAAATTTTAAATTGATAATCTTTTGTTTCGATGTTAATTATAGTGAAGTCGGTAGTCTAATTAGTTAGATTATCATTATATTGGTTGTAACGGATAAAATATTTAACTTGATGTAAATCAAAATTTTAATTTAATACCTTAGTCGCCTCGAGTTGTTATCGAATCAATCTCTAATGATATATTTAATATTTTATTTTATTGTCAATTATTTAAGAAAAATACATGTTTTGATTGAAAAACATTATATATACTCATAAAAAACTTCAAAGAGCAGTCAAATTAAATATTATTTTGAAAAAAATTATCTTTTTTATTATTTTTAATAGTTGTTATTTTTCTAACTAAGGATATAAGTGTGTTATTATGCGTTCATTCAGAAGAAGCTTGATATGGGATTTATATCGGCGGATTGGTTCAAGAAGTTCTCTTATAAAGTCATCCGCCAAATGGACCTTATGACATCTTATCATAGCTCATTGTGTTAGATATCGATTATGATGTTTCCAATATGGCTCCACGGTCGCTATAAGACCGTTTCGATTCGAAAATATGTGGTTACTGGATGAGAATTGTAAGGTGATTGTGCAGAATGTTTGGGGTCTCCTCGTAGGGTTGGTGTTGACAATAGTATTATGGCTAAGTTGTCTCGTTGTGGAGAAGACTTGATGACTGGAATGTCCATTCTTTTGGGAATGCTCGGTTTCAACTAAGACAGATTCGGAGAGATTTGAGTCGAATGCATCGACAGGATATGCGGGGTGAGTGGGTCTTGAAGCGCCGGACTTTACAAGATTAGGAAAGGGAGTTTGCGATGAAGGAGGAAGTTATGTGGCATCAATGTGCTAGGGCAAATGAACTTCGATGGGGTGACAGGAACACTGCCTTCTTTCATATGAAGGCGAGTGGGAGATGAAGGCTCAATCGAGTCTCTAAATTGGTTGACGATGATGATGTTATGTGACATAGTTTTGAGGGGCGGTTGGGGGATGCTTTGCACTATTTTCATGATTTATTTCGACAAGTTTTGGATGTCCTTGATAATTAGATTTTGTCTGGTATCACAAAACTCTTGACTGATGATGATAATGATCGCCTTTGAGCTCCCTTCAACCCGTTTGAGATTGAGGATGCCCTTTTTGCTATTCACCCGAGTAAAGCCCCGGGACTTGATGGCATGTTTGTTGCCTTCTTTAGAATTATTGGGAGGTTGTGGGCGACGAGGTTACAACGTTCAAGATGGATCTTCTTAATGGAGGTTCGTTCCCAACCCATTTTAACGACACCCTCATCTCGCTTATTCCAAAGGTTCGGGATCCTTCTCGTATGGTTGAGTTGCGACCTATCAGTATATGTGATGTGTTTTTAAGTTATATTCCAAGGTGCTAACAAATCGATTAAAGGAGTGTATGATGAAGGTGATTGATGAAATTCAAAGTGTCTTTGTGCCTAGTCACTTAATAACGGACAACATCATTACGACTTTCGAGTTGTTTCACTATATGAAAACAACGGCTAGTAAGGAGGGTTTTACGGCGTTAAAGTTGGATATGGCCAAGACGTATGATAGAATTGGGGTATTTGGAGAAGTGTATGTCTCAACTCGGGTTCAGTGAGAGATGGATTGTCTTGGTCATGAAGGTTGTGACATCGGTGTCTTTCTCCGTGTTAATTAACGACATTCCTACATCCCCTTTCAAGTCAGCCCGAGGTCTTTGGCAAGTGGACCCTTTGTCGCCCTTCCTTTTACTATTCTATGTAGAGGGATTCTCGGGTATGATGCAAGCAACGGAACGGGAGGGTAGACTGCACAGGCTGAAGGAGTCTCTCATTTAATATTCGCTGACAATAGTGTACTTTTTGCACATTATACTTGTCTACAAAGCCAAGTTCTTGTTGATAATCCGTGATTACGAAGTTGTGTACGGTCAACAAGTGAATCTCGTCAAATCTGAGTAATTGTTCATTAGACATGTTTCCACGGATCGCAAAAGGGATATTGGTGGTCTCCTTGACATTTCGGAGGTTGAAATTTGAAAACATGCTCGGTATTTGGGGTTCCCTACCATGATTCGCCGATCTAACTCTATAATTTTTGCTCAAGTGAGGGACAGGGTATGGAAGAAAATTTATGGCAAGAAAGAGTCTTATTTGAGTTAGGATGGACGTGAGAAAAAAAAAATGTTAATTTTTTAATAGTGTGCTTGACCCTCTGACCCAATTGGCACGCTCGACCACCCACGACAATTTGTCTGATAATTACAAACTTCGGTATGTAAGAATGCTTTATTTTGGACTACTTTCCAAAAATGTTTTAAGTTTTTTTAACCGCTTTCCATTTATTAAAAATAGCCTAGTGAAAAAAAAGAAAGAAAGATAATGAATTGTTGGTAATTTGTGTACGGATCTACGGGTCGTTTGGTTGCAACTCAAAAAACGAAATGTAAATGAAAACAATACTCTATTTACTTGAAATCACAAAGAATAATTATAAGACATTTAAGGGCTCATTTAGAATGGCTAAAAATCATTTCCGGTACCAAAATAATTCCGAATCAATAAAAAAAAATCTAATAATTTTCATTTTATTTCTTTTTCCTTAAACGATTTCATTTCGTATTTATTATACCATCTCAACAAACTGCTTAATAAATATGAGTATGTATATATATAGACTAATTCGTTTTCATTCCAATTATGTTCTATAAGTCGCAGCCAGATGTAAAAAGTATGTTATCTTTATTTCGGTTTGACTTGCTTCATTTTCCTCTTACGCTTCTCGGAGAGAATTCATGTATTTTTTTCCGTTCAATTTGATTGGCTATTAATCCATCCGCTGATCCATATAACATGTCCGGTGTATCGAATTCATTTAGATATGTATAAATTTAAAAAGATTATAAAAAAAAAAAGAAAAAAAAAGAAAAAAAAAAGTGAGTGGGAGAATGAAGTGGCGGTAGAGGGTAGTGGACCACTGGGGACGGGAGAGAGAATAATGGGTTCCAACTGCAACGGCAAAACCAAACCCCAAAGGCCTTTGTCAAGTCTTCTTTCCACATTTATTGCCTTCATGTCCGCCTTAGATTGTGCTCCTTCATATTGCCAGGTGTCACCACCTATATATCCTATATTTTTCATATATATTATAATAATCGGGACACGTTCAGGTGAGAGCATATCGGGAGTAAGATTGTTATACTAGTTGAACGAGGCGAGTGTTAGTTTTAAAAAGGTGTTCATGTTCGGATTGTTTTGAAAGTGGATGAGCTCGAGTAATTCGGCTGATATAACGTCTATATAGTGTTATGTTAATCAAATATGTCGATCGTTGATATGTTCAAGCTCGACGTTTATGAACGAGTCGAATCTAATTTGAGTAAAACCTATATGTTGTACGAGCAATAAAATGTGTGTTAATATATAAAGTAAACGAGTCTTATGTAGATAAAATCACTCTTAACTCTAAGTATCATTTTATCAATAATTAATGTTACACGTCCTTTTTAATACATATTTATTTTAAAATTTTATTGCTTTTTACAACTAAATAATAATAAAATAATTAATATCAACAATATATACTATTTATATTTTTAGTTCACCGTGAGATATTATGTACACATAATATTCTACACAAATTTTATTTTTATAAAACCTTGTATCCGGTCTTTCCACTTATTTACTAGATGATTAACTATTTTTTATTTACCTTCAACATACACATAATTATATTAAATACTTACCATGTTATAAAAAAATACAAACCATAACACAAATGCTTTATTTTTTTCACCCGGCAATCAATCAATAATAACCTATATTTTTATTTTCAATTACATAAAAAGTGGTAAATATAGTATATAAAATATGATTGTATGACTGACCTACAGTGTCTACACTAAACCTATATTTATTTATATTATTTCTCTCTTTTTTTTAAAAAAAATTGTAATAATAATTTATAAATTAACCCATTTTTTCTGTAACAAATATATTCAAATTATTAGGCCATCAACCATATTATGTAATTAAATAATTTATCTATAAAATTAAATCATATAAAACACAAAAATTATACTAACTAAATTTTAAATGTTGATTTAGTTTCGGCAGTTTTGTAAGAATTCGAAGAAAAAAAAATACAAAATTTCTCGATAATCTATTAATTTGGTTTAAGAAAATTTTATAATTTTCGTACCATAAATTACACGAAACAAAGCGTCCTTAAATATTTAGAGTTTTTTTTTTTCTGATAAAAAATATTTATGGTTTTCTAATAAACTGGTTCAAAAAATTCAAAAGGACAAACAGATTTGACTAAAAAGATTCATACCATCATACCCAACTGGCCTATGAGCAAAAACATCTTCATGTTTTTTAATCCGACAAAGATGTGTACCTTTTTTTATTTTAAATTTTCAAAATAAAAAACAAACAATACCATTCACATATTATTATACATTATTTACATTCCATTTATAAATATCACCTTCTTGCAGATCACAAAGCATATATATACTCACCATTTCTAACTTAAACTCGCTTTAAAAAAATTTATAGACTAATTAGTGAAGAGAAATAAGGTTGTGTATAAGGCTCATTTACCCTAAAAGATAAAACCCTAAATTCATTCAACGGATTTCGGTTTATAGTCTGGGTCAGATTTGCATAACTCTAAAGAGAAAAAATCAAAAATATTAATCGAAGTTACTATTAATGAACGAGATCTTGTGTAAGTCAAGAATTCGGTGCTCTCATCCAAAAGATATTTGAAATCCGGTCAACGAAATTGACCGATCCTTATTCTTTTACTTTAAGAAAATGCAATAGTTAAGCAAGATCAAGAAAGGAAAAAAGTGACCCTTTTTTTTTGGTTTAGGGTCCAACAAATGAAAAGAGAGAGATGTGCAGTAGTAGTAAGTAGTAAGAGTAGGGCAAGTAGATGATGGAGAGAGTTGCTTTAGAATAAAGGAAAAGAGAAAGAGTGCATGTGGTTGTAATTTGCATGACAGCAGCATATGATACCCTACCACCATAATCATACTACCCACGTCAGAATTTAGGGTTAGATTGAGATTGCCCACCATTTCTCTTCCTTTTGTTTTTTTAATTTTGATACTATAAGATAAACAATTAGGGTAAATCATCTCCTATAGACTTTCCACCCTAGAGCATCCTTGCGGATGAGATCGTCAACTATGGGCGTAGACGAACATGAAGGCAGAAGGCAATCGTGTCCCAACACTACAAGCTGGTCAGCCACACCATTGACCTCCCTAAACACATGACGGATCCTAACCTGACAAAAACCAGCCAGTATATTAGAAATATCAAAAAGGATAAGATCCAACTCCCAAAGAGGTTTCCAAATCTGTTTAACCGAGTTAATGACAGAAAGACAATCTCCTTCAATTTCAATATTTTTGATCCCCAAATCAAAGGCCATAACCAAACCTTCTCTTAGCGCACATGCTTCAACATGTTGGGCCGATATGTTTCCACATCCCCCATAACCAAGAGAAACTGTCATAGCATCATGATTCTAGAGAATGAAACCATAAGCAGAGCTCCCAAAATCTTTTTTTAATCCATCAAAATTTAGTTTAATAAAGATTTTTTCTCTTTTTTTGATCCATCAAAATTTAATTTAATAAAGACTTTTTCTGGTTTGTCTCATTGGATCTTTTTTGTTTTTCTTAAAGTCTTATTAGTTTTATCCTTATGTAGGATCGATTTTTTACTTTTTAGTTGATTCCAGTCATTAATCTGGTTTCGTACTATTGAGTCAATGTTCGGGGAATTTTTATTGTTATAGATTTTTTGGTTTCTAGCAAACCAAAGATTCCACCAAACAAGAATTAAATAGATGAGGGGATTCTAAGAGAAGTTCTCTTATAATCCTTTTGGGTCTCACTTAAGTACTTACAACATTTCTTTTATCTTTATTTATATTTATATTTATATTTTTTTAACTACATAAAAGGGGATTCTAAGAGAAGTTCTCTTTTAAGTAGTAAATGCTATACAAATAATTGATATTATTATTTTGATTTTTAACATGCTTTTTTTAAAAAAATATATATTTTTCATGGGAGTTTTGGAAATGTATGGATGATTTTGATTAATCTTATCTCATTTCTAATTAAGGTCACATGTTATGACAAGTAGCTTCTAAGCATTGCCCACTTTAGTTTCTGAATTGGTAAGTGCCTTGATTTTCATATGAAATTAGGTAGTGTTTGGGCTGCAATATTTTGTGGATTAATGCTTTCTTACAAAATACAAGAGTGATCAGGGTGGAGTAGCATTAGCAAGAAGCAATAACAAATCCATTTATATAAATAAGAAGACAAACAACAAATTCTTGTTCTATGTAGTCCTTCAGAACCGCATTTTGTTACAAAAATTATTGTCCAGTTGCAGAAGTGACTTTTACTATGCCCAAAAAACAACATACTAGAAAGGGAAGAATCATATGAAGAATGTAGGCTATAACTTTGTTGTCTATCATTAATCAACTAAATCATCAAGGAAAGAGAAGATTCAAAAGGGCAAGAATAATTCTACAAGAGACGCAGTTTTCTGACATACAAGCTCCAGTCTTGCTTACTCCGAGTTCCTCAAGCTACTGCTTGTCTTCCATATCTTCTTCTGAACAATGAACACAACCTCGTCACCATCCTGCTCTGAATCTGAGTTCGGGTCTGATGTGGCAACCGCCTCCCAGTGCAAAGCTTTCAAATACTTCTTCACGTAATCGACCACTGATTGCTTGTCTCGAATGATGATGAAGCCGGATGGCCTTAGAATCCTGTCCATTTCAAGCAGAAGATCTTCTGCACTGCAGCCCTTTTTCTCGATGTCAGAGAAAACCGTCCAGGCATGGAGAAGATCATAAGTCCGAGGATAGGTTGAAAAGGCTTCACACCTGATGATCATTCAGAAAAGCATAAGATGAAGATAACAAAATAAGATTCGATTACCCAAAATGTTATGTTGTCAAATCTGGTTGCTAACTTACCAACTGTGGGTGCTGCCGATAAGACCTCTGTCATATATCACTTTAAGGGTCTTAGGTCCATCTTCAGGAACAGCGTTCATCACCCACACATCCTTATCCTTCAAAGCTGCAGCGAAAGACCCGAGATTTGCCTTCATGTCCATCACGTTCCTCAACGTGTCGGACTGAACTTTAGAACTCAAGAGGTTCCAGTAATTTTCAACCCTCTGTCGCCAAAGTTCCTGCAACCCATGAACCGTGTCATAGATCTACTTACAGCTAAGGCATGTGCATGCTTGACCAATTTGGAAAACTAGATTGAAGTGAGTTAACAACAGATTTTTAAGACATACGGTATCTTTCTCAAACATGTCAGCTGAGATGCCAAAATCAGCAAGACGAGGTGGAGGTGAAGTCAATCTCGCGGGCCAAGGAGCCAATCCACTTCCTTGAACTTCATGGTCATCTGAAAGACAGATACTTTATCCAATAAGCACCACGAGCATTGAGCTCCAAAGTGTATGCATATATATGCAGAGAAGTTATTCTATCCAAAATGAAACCAAGCCAATCTATAGGTTCTTACTACCCAAGCCGCTGATGTCAAGAGCAAGAATAGCAAAAATACCGTGTGCTTACATTTCAGCTATACAAAATTGCATTATTATCATCCAGCTAAAAAATTATATGACAGGGAGCATAAACACACTTCCAACGTTTTCATACAAAATACAGAAAATTAAAAGTGTCGAATAGCTCAAAGCAAGGAGGCAGCACTAATGATTCAGCCTTAAAACTAAAACGAAAAAAGTGTTGTATGATCTGATTGCTCTATGATGAAGGTAAACGAGACTTCTAGTTGAATTGCTTGGAAAACACAAAAATAATGCTTCGTTGTTATTTGAAACAAAGATTTAATTTGATAAAGAAGAAATGAAGAGACTCACGTTCAGAGTATGGTGTAATGCATGCTTCCATATTGACACCCCAGACGGCATCTGGGTCATCATCAGACCGGCAAAGAGGAGGTTGGGTACCCGATGGCCTTTGAAGATAACATTCATTAGTCAAAGGCTTTTGCCAGACAACGGTTTGATTTCTCTTGGATGCTATTCTCCAGCACATACGCTCCACAAGAGTACTCATTTCTTTCCATATTCTAAGGTCCTCTTCATCCTGTGCATATGCTTCAGGTGATGAGTAGGCAAAATAGCCACCTGGCCTGAGCAACCTATCCAACTCGAGAAGAAGTATGCCATCCCTTTGAAGCCAATCAATCCTACACCGAGAACAATGGGCAAACTCGAAAGATCTACTTGGATATGGGAGCCTTTTTGTCCCCAAAACTCCAAGGTAAGCAGGAATTCCTCTCTCCAAGGCAAACTGGATCTGGTTCTGATGCACGTCATTTGGAGCCAAAGACATTGTAATGATATCGGATGCAAGAAGATATCCACCAAAACTTGCAACACCACAGCCGACATCAAGAACTGTCCTTAACCTTCCATCGTTGTTTAAGTTGTTGTTTGAGAAGTTAAGCATCTGCCAGTATACAACAAGACTTCAACTCCAAAGGATAAACCATATTAAGCAAATGCCCTTCAGAGAAGAGCAAGGTCATTTGGGCGCAAATACAGACAATCAATTTGTTGACATCCATAAAGCAAGAACATCCATTATTTCAATTTCGAAATCAGACATATCTGAAGCATTCAGATTGAATCAATGACATTTAGACTGGCTTTGATCAATCAGAAAGGTTCAAGACGATGGGTAACAAACTAAATCATAATAACTCTTCAACTTGAGACCTACCTTCCATGATATCACATAGGAGGAAGATATATATTTTAAATATGTTGCCCTTTTCATTTTGAAAAAAAATAAATGATGTTTTTTACAGCACCCTTTCACATCATACGAATGAGCAGCAGATTCAGTAGTCTTACATTTGCAATCGAAGCAATATACTTGTCAGCTCCATAGTGGAAATGGGTTCCACCACCAGGGAAAACTATTTTCTCGTCTTTCACAACCATCCAGTTCTGATCAGATTTCTCATGTGCAAGGTGAGTATGCGGTATGTTTGCCTTCCAAACCTCATCTCTGCTTCTAGGCCACTTGATTGGCACCTGACAGTTTTTATTAAAAAGGATTTAACTACCAGTTTCTTAGATGAAGAATATGGGCACTAGCAAACTCGATCATCATTCCTCATCAAAAAATAACAGTTTGGTTAGTCACCTTGTAACCGTGTGGCGGAGGAATCAAGCAATTGAAGCGTCGTTCTTGAGGAGGACAATGCCTTTCATAATGCTCCATCAAAGATAAATCCAGCTTCAATCTCATTTGATAAATAAGGTGTCTGTCTAAGCAAGGAATCAATTCCGAATGTCTATCATCACAAACCTTGTATACAAAAGGCAAACATCAATTAGTCAATGGGAATAACTTCAAATGAGACATTAGTTTCAGCAAGAAAAAGGGGAAGAAACTTACTGGAAAACTCTTGGGCACAACACCATCCTCGCCATCTTCAAGGTTAAATTGGGTGGTTTCCTCAGCATCATCATCCCCACCAAAACCAAATTTTCTCAAAGATTTTGTGCCATACTCCAGAGCTGCTGCACCCTTACCTTCAGAACCAAAGATTGATCCACGATATACATATACAAAGCCAAAGAAAACAGCCGCAACAACTAGAGCAGTTAGTAACCGATTCTTTTGCACAGTGTCAGATCTTCCCCTCATTTTTCAAGTTGAAAAAGGAATTTCTCAAGTAGATGTGTCCAATATATGACGTTACAAAAGTGTTCAAAAATCAGGATCTCATTGCTGAGCCACAACTAGGCGTTTGCTCACAGCCCCCTCCGGTGAAGTTTGATCAGAAGTTTCCTTGTATATCCTGTAAAGCATAAACTAGAAATAAGATTCCACTACAGACAGACGTATGGTCAAAAGAGGAGCCTTACCTATGTTCTATGATGACAATCAAATATAAGAAAAATACTCTACATCAATAACAGGCAAAAAAAGACTAATGAGAAACTTTCAGAGGAAATTAGAGGGACCAAAAGATGTTATGGCATGAGATATCTTACTAAACTTCTTTAACTCAAAGATAATCTCAGACAACAAAGTCCAGGTGAATGTTATTCTTAGAGGCATTGCTTTCTCAATGAAGAGAACCCTAAATCAATCTGAAGACCAGCTAACCTGCAATCTTTACATGCACATAGCAAGTAAATAGCATATAAATTATCGAGAGGGAACCCTTACTACACCACTGGAAGAACTATTAAATTTAAAAACTCAACACAGTTGCTCACTTTGACAAATCTGAAGAGATTCAGTTATTTTTTTCTTTAGATAAAGAAAGAAATAATTCTTTTTGTGTCAATGATATTCACTGAACATCACTGTATACCAAATCAAGTTCAGTTGTTAAGTTGCTTTTGCTAAAGCACATACACTGATACACAAACCAAGCTTGAGAAGCAAGGAATAAAAGATTAAAGAGACGGCGGAAACTAAAGCTTCTCATCATTTGAACTCTTCTAAGTAAGGGAGAAAATTGGAAAAGGGAAAAAGAAACCTAGACAACAGACAGTCACTCATCAATTGTCCCTTCACTCAGACACACCACAGCTGCAAAAATGGAAGAAAATACTCAAATGTCATACAGTAGATCTAATCTGAACAAGATCTGAAGGTCACAACAAACCCAAACCCAAACCCCAAAGTTGATTTCCACAATCGTGAAAATCAGGTGCTAGTAGTTCAGGCAAATACGAACCAAATCCTCACCGACAATCTGAAAACAAAACAATCTTCAATAGAGATCATCACAACACATTAAATGAGATAAACGAATGCAGCTGAGTACAAATTGGCATTCAATATGACATAAATGAAATAAAAACAACACCCCCACCAACCTCAATCACTGGGCTTAACCAGATCTAGTCAATCAACACCCAAGAAAGCAAAGAAAAACGATGCCCAGATCTGGCAACAAGTTCAAAATGTATAACCAGTGAAAATCCCACTCATATCCTCATTACACATTTCAAATGAACCAAATCAAACAAAATCCCATATAGAACAAGCACGAATCAAAGAAATAGGAAGCATACCGAATAGATCTGAAACAAATCCGGGGAAGTTAACAGCTCTACAAGATTTGGACAGGGTGATGCGCAATCGTAGTAGTAGAAGAACCCCAGATTCGTCCCCGAAGTGTAATTTGACAGAGGACAGAAGAAATAGGGAGAGTGTTGTGTAAAGTGCAAGTGGGCTCTAACAATGGCTTTTTAGGTCAGAGAGAATATATAAATAATTGTGTTTCGATCCCAAAATTTTCTGTGAATTTCTTGCCCAATTTTTGTAGAATGGGTATTTGTTTATTGAATTCAGTGATGCTCAACTCGTATTCGTCTTCTTCTTCCCTCCTTTATTTCTAGTCACCGTCACGCAGAGAGGATTAGATCAAAACCCATTTACAGATTGTTGTTTTGTAACTAATTTTACCCTACTAATTATAATTACTTAATTAATTATCTTATTGATAATACATAATTGCCAAATCACGGTTGAAATCATATGAACTACTAACTAAAATCATAACGAAAATGACAACATACATTAATATTTGGTTTTCACTTTTAAATTGTAATGCACAAAATCACACTTGTACAAGTCTATTGTAAGTTGTATTTTGATCGTTGAATTTAAACCCTAAATTCAATTTAAAGATTCAATGAGAATTGTTATAAATGACAACATAATACCGTAATCTATAACAATTGTTGGCCGCTCAGAAAAAAATAAATAATAAACAAGTCAAAAAAGTAAAAGATAAAAAGTTTGTGGGGTTAGATTTTCATAAAACTTTAGTTTAAAATTTGAGGCAATAGAATTGGGGTTAGATTTGCATAATAGCAATGTTGTTGTGTAACTAAAATGTTGCTAATGTGAATAGCAATAAGTGTATATAAGAAAACAAAAGGCAGAAAACGATGTAAAGTGGGGGTGGGGTACAATCCAATACATTAACACATGCACATCTAATCCTGCACCCTCATTTAGATATTAATAAATTGACTAATCAAGAATAAATGTACAATTGTGTGCAAGTGGGAATGTAAGCTGAGATTACAACTCTGCCGACGGTGTCAATATGTTGCTGTCAATCTCTCAAGTCTCAACACTCAACATTAATGCTATTTCATCCTTTATATTTATTTCTAAAAAATCTATAAAAATTAATAAGAAAATATTTTTATTCAATAATTTTGTTAGATTAAATTTGTTGAATAATTAGTGGCATTCATTGCAGCATAAAAAATTAAATAATATTTTTGTTATGTTCATTCGGTTAATTTTTTATTTAAATTTTTTTCTTGATGTGTTTATAAAAGTATTATAACCAATATATTTTCAATTTCTAGACATCAATAAATTACCATTTTGAGAAAAATAGATAATTATTACGGAGTATTTAATAGTTATTATCAATAGATATATAACTTCTTAAATGAATAACTTTAAGTTTGAAAGGTTATAATTCGAAAAAGTTTAAAGCTCAAAAACAATGTAACGGGTCATCCAAATACATCGACGGATACGAGTTCAAATGAGCAGTGTGGTGGGTTGATAAAATGGCAGGTGTGATTGGGACGGTTGATTTTAACCCGGACCGACACTAAACATTCTTAACAAGAATTCAAAATACAAAGCAGAAGAAAGAGCGCGTGATGTTTTCAGTGATTGACAGTGCAATGCCGGAATCCAATGGTCACTTGAACAAGTAGAGGCCCCTACAAGCATGGCAAGCAACAGCTGTGTTTCCTCTTCGTCTTCCTCCTGGAATTATGGTTGCCTCATTTTTCTCGTGATGTTTTCAGATCTAAAAAGCATAACATTCTCTATTCACTATCCAGCTAAATCTATAGCTGTCTGAAATTATTCCACATCAAGCTTACAAGACCCATGATAATCACATCCATGAATCGAGTGACAAGAAAAGAATCTAAATAATACTTATAATTTGTAAATTATACTGTTTTTTACCATTTTGATTGTCTGCACATGTGGATGGGATATTACACAGAGAACTGCAACTTCTCTACAAGCAGATAGAATTTTTTTTTTAAAATTGTCAATTACTATTTTATATGGATATATACTCAAAAACAAAAACTATAGGATATAGAGTATTCTTCCAAGTTGAAAGCAAATATTTGTACTTTCTCAATATGACAGTATTCTCATCCTCTGAAATTTCTGGTTCCTGTATAATCAAACAAATGACACTAATGAACCATTAATCTGAGGGTGTCTATAGGGATTTGAAGAGAAATGGGTATGTACCATAGGAAGTCAGAAGGCAGCTTAGCAGCAACGGCTTTAAACGGCATATACCCGTATGATTTGATCAATCTGAGCGCGACAGATAGGGCATCCCCATTTTTTGGCCTTTATCTCATTCAAACAAGATATGCATCCAGCCATGTGGCCGCATGGAACACATGCGCCCTCAACTGGAGCATCCAAGCACACTACACAAGATGAAGATTCTCCTTCCTTCTTCTCGCTGTCAGAAGTAGCTGAGGTTTCAGATTCCGGGACAAGTTGTTTGAAATCAAGAGATGGGTAGTGTACTTTATCATCTAATGGAGGAGCTGACGGGGCGAATGGTGCATCAACTTCATTAGTTACTGATGATGAAGCATATTCGTCGAGACTCTGATTTTTGGGACTTGCTGATGTGCTCGGTCCACAAGACGGAATGTGGCCAACAGGAATTCCTTCTTCTATGGCTGACTGGAGTGACGCGTTTATAGCCATTGCTAGCTCGGCGTCCTCCGAAGATGAGAGAGCAGTCACTGGAGAAAATGAAGACGGAGCAGCAATCACTGGGGAAAATGAAGATGGGGGAGCAGCAGGCACCGCGGGAAATGAAGATATGGGAGCAGTCACAGGAGAGAATGAAGCAGGAGCGTTGAAAGGGAAAGCCGTATGCATCACCTGGTGTATAAAGTAAGGTAAATACAAAATTGTTAACATCAGTTTCAATTGTTGCTGACCGATTGACCCATATTGGATCTTTGTTTTTCTGACGAAGTCCAGATCATACAAGTTTTCAGAGAAATCTGACCGAACTTTGTGTTTTCATCCGCAAGGATGCTTTAGGTTGGAATACCTCTAGGAGGTAGACCAACCTAATGCTTTCCATTATAAATAAATAAATAAAATTGTTGTTGGTATGCATACCTGCGGAATTCCTTTACAAGCATTGCGAAATTGTAGGAGTTGTTGTCTATCACTCGCATCTTGAGGTGCAAGCCTAATGCGCACTTCTGCAAACATAATATGAAATGAGGAGCTTAGAAATTTTGCAGAAGGGTAACAAAATGCAATTAGTTCACATAAACAACATGATAAATGCAGCTTCACAATTTCTAAGTTATGGAGAAAACAAACTACTTGATGGTTCCGAAAGCATGACTGTATATTCGTGTTGACTGAATGATGGGTCTGCCATGCCGGCCTTCCACAGAGAGATAGTTATACGTGGTTTTGCATCCTAGTTTATATGAATATGCAAGATGATTAGGTTCCCGAATTTCATAAGATATAACCAAAAAAAAATCAATTGCTAAGATACCTGCAAACTGGAATAAATGGCTAGCTCCAGTTTAAAAGGCTTCTGTAGGTTGCGAGAGCCACAGGGCACAACAACAACCCAGCTGCAAGTAAATATTGGTTCAGGAAGAAGTTATAATTGCAATGTACATCTATTTAATCATCAATAAAGAGGACACACCCAATAAAAGATGATACAAATTGAAATATCAAAAACTAATTGAACGATACACTGTGAATGTGTTTCTAATACATATTTTCTCTAACCAGAATGCTAATGAATAATTTGAACAACCATATGATCTACTCACACTTTTCTAGAAAGGAGTTGAGGAGCTAGTCGTTCGAGAATGCTTGGTCCATAAAGCTCTCTCAGCCATCCAGAAAACAAACAAATATGGCCCTAAAAATAACGGAATCAAAAGTTTATAGACATGCTTGACTCCACAAAACCATTAGGACTGCTCAAGATTTAACGGATGTAAATTATGACGAAAAAATGCACAAATGTTCAACTAGTTAAAATATGAAAACTATTTATGAGGACATGCATTAATTTTAGATTGCATAATTACCTCGATAATACGAACAACCTCGTTGAAACCTTTGGCTCTAGCAACCTCCAATGGAGTTTGACAATCATCATTCACAAGCAATGCATTTGCTGAGAAGTTTAAGATAAATTACTCATCCATTCATTTGAAACAAGAAGCAAGAAGAAACAATGCATCACAAATTGAATACTTTGAATCAACATAGGATTAGTTTGGCCCCATCCCATCATAAAATAATAAGATACATATTTGATATTTCCTGAAAGAAAGGGTTAATATAAGATCAATATCAGATAATTCAACTATCAAGTACCTTTATGCAAAAGAAGTAACTCAACAGTGGTTGCAAGACCTCGTTTTGCAGCATGATGTAATGGTGTCCCACCATGGCGACCTGAAACATATCAGAAAATAGAAACAAATCACGTTTGCAGCACTCCAATCTAAAAGACAAATAATGAACCTTGAAGCCATTATCAATGGAACTTAGATCAGAGTGAAATTTGGTCACTCCTATGGATGAAACCAACTAGTATTCAAGAAACATTCTACACAAGATTGCCAAGGAGAAGCACAAGGATTTCGCTTCGGTCTCTTCTCTTAGGCAAACAAATACAATTTGCAACAAGATACAGAAACCAACTTGAGTAAGAAAAAACAACAGTCTTAATCATTTAGATTTCCAGTCATACTACATCTCTTGTCTAAATGTCTTATTGGTAGGATGTTTCAACTAAAATTCCCTTTTCATAAAAGTTAGATTAATAGAACTATAATGATCATAAGACAAAGGGTTGAACCATTCCAGTGAAAATGGATCTGATCAGATCATACTGATTATTAAGGGAACAAAAAATGAACTTGATAGCATAATCACCATCATGATCAGCTATGAAACTGATGAGCTGATGCATTCACACCCCAAATCTTCAAAAATTATAAACAAAGTAGCAACATGGAAACATTGCATACCAGGACGATAAGCATTGACATTGGCACCCAACTCAATTAGGGTTTTAGCAACAGTCTGAAGTTCTGGATTCATACAAGTATAAATCAAGGGAGTCCTTCCTTCCTTATCAACATGCTGCAAAACATTCACACAAACAAATTCACCTGATAATCAGTACAAACCACTTGATTAGCATAAAGTACTACAAACCCACAAAAATCAAACAACGATCGAATAGCATACAAACAGCAAAGGATGAAACTTAACATTTCAAAAAAGATAGGAGCTTGGACAAGAACAACAACAACGGAAATGGCTGAACAAATCAAATTACCTCAAGGGAAGCGCCATCTCTATGCAGAGATTTGATACCCTCGATGTTGCGATAATTAATCTGTTGAAATAGCAATTCCTCTTTCGATGCTTGCTGCCCCATCTGAAAATTCCCAAAAACACCGAACCCACAATCCAAAGTGTTTTTGCGGAATTTTCGAGGGGTAGATGCTCAACCGATTGTCAAATCTCTTGTGCCACGGAATGACGGAATAGACGTTATCGATCTAAGAATTTAATCAACGAAAAAACGGAAATAAGACGAAGAATTAAAAAAAGTAAAATTGTATAAATAGAAAAACAAACAAACTCGACACCTTCTTAGTAATAAAGGCTCTATTTTCATCGAAGTTACCATCATCTTAAATTCTTAGAGATTTATATTCCATTCATACGTAATCTACAAAGAAACATTATGTAAAAGATTATGTAATTTCGTGTAATTCAATATCAAATACATTTTGCTATTCTACCATGTTATTTTATTCAATTTTAATCATCATATCGTATATTATAATTTATATTAAATGCATATTTTTCAAATTCAAGCAATAGGTCGTTGAGAATTTCTAGAAAGTCATATGATATTACCAATGCAGTCAAAGAATAAGAATTGTTCAATTCAAAATTCATCTATATTATATAATACTTCATTTGTTTTGAAAAAAACTAACATTTTATTATTAATACATTATAATTTTATTTTATTTATAATAAGATTCATTTTGATAAATAAAATTTGTTAATATAAATATTATCCAAGTTTTTCTATACTTTGTTGAATCTTCTATCTTTTTTGTCAACTTGTGAGTTTATGAGGACTTTTTAATCGTTTTTTTTAACTCCTTTCAGTTCATTTGTTGTTTATGTTTATGTATGATAGGAAAGACTTGAATACTGATCCATATGGTGTTTTATGACCGGCCCCAAAAATATAGGGCCCATATATATTAACATGATAATAAATATTCACATAAAATTGATGGCACAATTGATTAAGTGAATACACTTTAATGAAAATGTCCATAGTTTGATTCTTGCTATTTCCCCTTCTTTCGATTTTCATAATTACTAATACCGCCACTTTCCCTTCATGTTTGCATTTGTTTTCGTCATTTTGGTATTTTATATATATTATTAATAGTATTTATTATTTTATATTTATCACTAATTTTATTATTAAATATATTTTTATAAGTTAAAAAAATAAATGAAGGTTTTAATCTTTTTAGGCCTAATTATAAAAGTTGAACGGACCCTTCGAAATCACAAGTTGATAAAAAAGGATAGAAGACTCAACAAATATATAGAAAAACTCGGATAATATTTATATTAACAAATTTTATTTTTAAAAATAATTTTTGATTTTTTTAAATATATAAAATTGAATTTATAAATAAAAAAAAATCTCGTTCGACCCGGTCTTTTCCGGTTTAGATCGAGATCGAAATTTCCAAAAATCATGGACCCGGGACGTATCGGATCCGGTCTGATTTTCCGATCCGGGTCAGTTTTACACAGTCTGTGAAGGGATTATATGTGAATAAAGGAGAAGTCCAAGATTTTAATGGAGTAAAAAAAAAAAAAAGGGACTTATTTGAATAAATATGAAAGGCTGAGGATTACCATTAAATTTTATTATAAATTGTTTTCTTAAATGAAAATGGATAGTTGTTCTTAGATGGATGTAATATGATTCTTGGAATGAATGCTTCTAAGTATAATAATGGGACAGTTTTTCTTTAGTAGAAGACTATGGGCCTGTTTGGTATTAGATTGTTGAGGATTTATTCAGATTTTTTTCTACGAGATTGTTGGAGATAAAAATTTTGAGTTGTTGGGTATGAGATAGGGGTACAAGATTGTATTCTTCATTTAGATTCTTTTTGCAACATAATCTCCAAAAAACAATCTTGAAAAATGAAGATTATAGGAGATTGTAGGAGATTGTTTACTTTTCATGCCTTTCATACCTAATAATCTACCTTAAAAAACTTATACCAAACACCCAAAAGCACCAAAATTTATCAATCCCTAATAATCTTCATCTACAAGAATTTCCAACAATCTCCATCCCCAAGAATCTAAATAAAAAAATCCCACAAATCACAATTTAATATCAAACAGAACCTACGTGGGTTTATTCCAAATGGCCGTAAAGGGTAAAGGAATTATGTTGTGTATTTTAATTTTTGTATCTTGTTAACAAGGTGACTTGGAGCACAACAGCCACGAGCTCTCGTTTAGTCCTTCACTATATTTACCCACTGATTAATTATCGTAACATCGAGGTGTTAACCTGATATATTATTACAAAGAAGTTGTTGCGGGAATAAAATAATTTATGTATAAAAACATTCGATTAAAATACACAATATACGAAAA
Organism: Fagopyrum tataricum; assembly: GCA_002319775.1. Taxonomy (NCBI): domain Eukaryota; kingdom Viridiplantae; phylum Streptophyta; class Magnoliopsida; order Caryophyllales; family Polygonaceae; genus Fagopyrum; species Fagopyrum tataricum. Next base: position 1,677,177 of record CM008284.1, read on the forward strand.
CATACGCACACGCGGCGAAAATTGAGTATGCCGGTACGGGAAATTGATTCGTTTATGAACTATATTATTATTTTAGCTTGTAGACATTCAAACTTATTAAAATAGATATTAGGAGATTACCGGTTTGAATATTTGATCAACTACGTGTTTGACAAGTAGCTTGTTATGGAGTTTGATCTTAACTGGCGTTTAAGATGAAAATTGTTCATAGTGTTTACTATGCCTCAGGAATAGATCTGGGCATCCGGATTCGGGCCGGGCTCGCATAAAAATTTTACCCGTTTTTGTGGACCAGACTCGCGCCGAGCCCGGACTTCGGGTCTAAGGTCTTGTCCGTACCCATTCGGAGCGGGTCGGCCGGGCCCGTATATATATATATATATATATTAAAAAAAACATATTAAATATAAAATAAATAAAATTATAACACATAATTTAAAGTAGTTCAATGATCGTGAACATTTAAACCTTATCTTGAGGTATCGGGTTTGATTTCTACTATTTGCATATATATATACTTTACATATTTAAATTTAAATATAAATAAAACGGGCTTCCGGGCCGGACTTAGCGGCCCGGACGGGCCTACACCCTTGCCCGTACCCACCCGGCGGGCTTAGCGGCCCGGTCGGACCTGCCTTATGCGCCATACCCGTTCGTTTTCGCGGCCGGGCCGGGCCGGGCGTGTGGGCTTGTCCGCGTTTGTCCAGGTATACTCACGAAGGATTAAATAAATTCCTAAAACCCACAATTTCCTTAAAAACATAAACTTTTTGGCACACAGCTGGTTCTGAAATCTGATTGCTCCTACGCATCCTGTTACTCCCTTTTCAATGAGGTTTTATTTGGAAAGAAGCAACTAATTGCTCATGCTTAGTTATATTTCTCCTTTAGTGCAGCCTTGTGAACTTCTTCCATAGATGAGTGGTTGTGCTATGACAATTTTTGAAAGAAAAAGTATTATCCATACAATGAAGACAATTGGAAGCCATCTTGAAATTGATGATGATAAGTAGAGTCTAGAATCTGAGTTTCTTGTATAGTTGTAATGTGATTGCGTTTTAACTTGTAATATCTATGTTGAAAATTAGAAATCACGGTTTACTTGCCCCACATTGTCTTCTTGGTAACTATATGATCAAACTAAAAAAGTTAGTTACCTGAATAAACCATTGATTACTCAGGAGCAAGACTATTTCAGCATAGCTGATGGTCCTCATAGCTAAATTATTTCTTTCAATAACAAACAAGTATTTTCTAGATAATAATCTAGAAAATTATCTTAGTTGAAAAATGAAATCACCTTTGCCCAATTATGCGTTTTCTCTCCCGGGCTATACGGATTCTCAACATACCAAATAATGCGTGATGATAACAATTATTTTTCCTGTACAGCTACAAGTGTAAAAACAAGCCCACAGTTGCAATTGAATCAAAGAATCACAGTAAGCATTCCACTTTTCACTAGCTCTTTTGCATGGATCTTGTCTAGGGTTATAAACAATGCAAACTTCTTTTACATTCTCAAAGTAATATCAAACTAAGGCTATGCTCATGTTACTGTCTCATCATGAATTCGTCTCTTCGTTGGATATCGAACCTGATTGCCGTGACGCGTTTGTTGGATCTTCACTCGTACTGCTAGCTCTTGTCCCTGGTTGAAGAGGCGGGTATGCCTTTAACACTCGTTCTTTGTTACCTCTCCACCATTCCTCAGCTTGCCGCGAGAAGAACTTCTTTTTACTGCATAATGTAAACAAATAAGTTTTTAGTGACCATAAAAATCCAAAAAAGGGAATTCGAGTTTTGTAAGTTTGTTAATGAACCTGAATCTGACTCTCTTGAATATCTTGGCACCATTAGGGAGTTGAATGACAGTAACATAAACACCAGGCTCAAATTGTTCAATTACTTCTGTTGCTCTCTCGACTCTCCCTGTAGACGCCTTTGTATCTGTTCCCTCAGAAGGTTCCGCTTCACTGTTGTCAGCTGCAGATGGTTCAGTATCTAGTGATGTACTTTCTGAACTTTGTGGCATGTCTGGTTCAAGTGGCTCAGGCGACAGGTCTTTGTTGTCGCCTGTACAAGATTCAGTTGTATCTCGGAAGGCATTATTTTGATGAAATCTTAGTACTTTTCTCAGTTTTGAAGTGTGATTATCAGCAAGTGTGTTATGCTGCACTGAATTAGCTTCAATGACCACAGAACTTCTATTCTGATTTTGTTCTGCTTCTGGCAAAGATGGCTGACGATAAGATATTGTAGTATCATTTTCTTCAAGGAAACTTTTGATTTCCATTTGCATAGACTTGAAACCAACACTCTCACGTACATCTGATGGTATCTTCTCAATCATTTCCTTCAGATGAACGAATACAAACTAAAAAAATCAATAAACAATTGAAGAAGTTGAAAGATTCGAATTTTAATATGCTTCCCAAGCATACTAAAACATCTCAAAAAGGAGATGCAACGTGGCATGGTTTTATTGGATGTGTGAAAATTTTAAAGAAGATGCTTTGATAAAGTTTGTAAATTATATGGAATGCTTGAGTCAGTTGTCGGAGAGAGAAAATGAAAAAGGTGTACAAGAACCTGAAATATAGATGCTTTGATAAACATGGGTTAAAATGTTCTATCTCCATGCAGTCACATTCTATCACTTTGAACTGAAGGATGATATGACTAAACCACCATAAACATAGCCATAGACAATATCATCATCAAGGGAGTAAGCACATACAACTATATGTTTTGTTGAAATCATGAATTCTAGTTTGTTGCTAAAGATTCAATTTCAGTTAAATAGTGGGATGACTTATTGCTCATTTAGACCATTGTACTGCTGATGTTTATGAGAATACACAATGGGATTATAGAGCTTAACAAGACAGAAAAGTATATGTTTTGATTACCAAAAGAACATTAGGCAGTTGAGGTTTCCATGATTAATTCGATGATAATTTTATGCTAAACAAGGAGAAAATGATAAAACAAATGACAAGATACACCCTATGCCCAATGGATTTAGCAATATAGGTTACCAAAATTAGCTAAAGCATAAACAAGTTATTCTTCAATTTCCACTGACATAAGATTCAAAAGTAATTTATAATTCAGGAAAAAAAAAACAATCTGGCACAAAACTGACAATTTATACCTGATTAGTAATCAATTTTATAACCTCCTTTGCAACTTTGCATCTGGAAGATTGTTCTGAGGCTATGGCAGTAGCTTCCTTTGCATGTTGCTGTAAGTTTTGATTCTCCTCGTCTTGGACTTTATAGTTTTGCCTTAGAGTTTTGATCTGAAGTTATCAGACAAAAAAATTAAGAACAATAGGCATCATGGGGCACATTTAAGCTGGTGTAAATTAGAGGTGATAAGTACCTGGTTCTGCAGCTTCGCCACTTCTTCGCTTAGAGCTTCATTCGACCTTTTGAGGCCATCAACGATTGCCCTGGAGGTCAAAGGAGTAGCAATGGATGGAGGACCAAATTTCCTAGTATATGGCGAAGCCAATGTTGAGCGAGAAGGCAACATTGGAGCAGGTGGTATTGAAGAAGTGGCCTTTTTGTTACTCTGTAGAGTACTCAAGGAACTTGGAAAGGCAATATCTTTCAGATTTCGAAAAGAGGGCACTTGTGAAGCTCTGATGATGGTAACCGAATCATTTCTGTCCCCTACCCTCCGTGTCTTAACCTCAAGGTACTTCACTGGTTCAATGGAGGGGGTTGGAAGTACCCTATTAGATCTCAACCCATCCTTGTCTAGTCTGCTACTTAATTCAATTGAACGGCGAGGAGCAGTGACCTTTTTACTGAAATTTGTCCCGCTTCCAACTCCACCAGATTTTAGCTTATTGTAACAAGCGTCACAGACACGGTGTGGTTTGTTGGGAGTGGGAGCAAGTGCTGCTTTTAGTGCCTTCTTAGAACTACATGCATGACAGTGCACAAGTCCGCAGTTATAACAGTTGTGTCTTTTCCTGGTAAAACCAAACGCTTGCCGACATCCAGAGCAAACAGATTGGTCAGCTCCAGAAACCCACTTATGGATACATATAGATGAAGTGAAACTCGATCCACATGCTATACTCTTAACATGTTTGTCTCTCATTGCGTCAACCAAAGATGGAGATTTGCGATCCTCTACATCACCATGTCCTAATCGTCCATTGGCACCTTTCCCCCAAGTGAACACCTCGCCTCTTGATGTGAGAACCGCAACGTGGTATGCTCCACATGCAATCTCTTCAACAAACTCACCCACCAATTTGTCCTGTACCAAGCACGGTGTTTTGCCTTCTGCTTTTGGATTTCCTAGCTGACCAAATGTATTACTACCCATAGTGAAGACATGACCGGATGTAGTAAGGGCAACAGTTGAAGTATGTCCACAAGCTATCTTATGAAAGTTGTAATCAACTAAAGCGGACACAAAGGTCGGAAGCAAATATGACTCCTTGCTTCCATGGCCTAAACGGTATTTGTCACCGTCACCCCAAGTGAACAACTTTCTAGGTAAAATATTTGCCCCAGGTCCAGACGAGTTTCTAACTTCTACAATAGCGGCAGTGTGCCACACTCCACAGGCTACTTTAATTGTCCTCATCCTACTCAATTGTTGAACTTCTTTTGGATATGGAACAGTTTCTCGATCACCATGGCCTAAAGCACCAAATTTCCCATCACCAAACGTAAACAGCCTACCAGACGAAGTTATCAAAGCTGAATGTGATGTACCACATGCAATCAATAGAACTTGAAGCCCATCTAAAGGACCAGAAACCCTCTTTGGTATCCAGTGACTTGCATCAGTACCTTGACCAAGAAGTCCCGGAATTAGGGTTCCATCTCCCCAAGTGAACAAATCACCTAATATTGATACAGCACATGTATGATGCTCTCCACATGCTACAAAATCCACATTAGTCACAGAGAGAACATCAACAAGTCGAGGTTGACTTATGTCTCTATCAGTTCCGTGGCCAAGTCTTCCTCCTAACTCCTCTCCCCAAGTGAAAACCTCACCTTGTCTGGTTACAAGAGCAACATGACGAACACCGCAAGAAATTTGATGAACATCTAGAACTACATCAGTCTCCAAGGCCTTTGGAATCAAAATATCAACCACTTCGCCATCAGCGGAACCTCCATCAGACCAGAGTTCACCCCATACATAAAGATCACCCAATGATTCTATGTCATCTGCTCCAGAACCAGTACTAGAACAACTGGGAGTGCTTGAAACACTAAGCCGTTGCATGTTTTCTTGCTCAAACCTAACATTAATTGATAGATAGTCAAGTAGGACATGGCTCTAGAAATTCAGCTACATCACCAAACTAAATCAAAACAAATAAGTAATTCATCGGATTTCTTTATTACAAGATAGCATGAAAGCATGAAAAAGTGTTGGAACAGCTTATTGTTGATTATGTTTGATGGGGAATGCATGTCACCAACTTATTCTAAAGCCAATTTTTTATGCGCACATTTTAAACTAAGATATCTCAAGGAATCATCAGTGTGTAAGGGGTCATTTGGTAATCATAAAGAGGTGCTTATACTAAGTTACTAACTTGACTCAATCTATCAATATCCGTACTATTGATTTCTCATTGTGGTTTTGCCTCTTGTATGAAGAAAAGTTACAGAAGGACCTTTTCCACTTCGTTACTCTCTTCATTCCTTGTCGTTTTTTTCCCAACATCAAGTCAAGGATTTTCACAATTCTCACAATTATTGCTTAAGAATCGAGTAGCTTCCCAAAATAAATCCACTCTTCCACAACAAATTTTTCAATCGACTTGTTACTTTGTTAGTTCCCAGTCCTATACGTTTAATGGTTTCCGAATTCAAACAAAGGAAGAGAAAATGTAGTTAATGTACAAAATTAAACTACTGCCAAAAAGGATATAAAAACGGGAGAAAGCAGGAATGAGTTACTAATTGTTCAAGATAGCGATCGCCAACATCTTTAAGCTTTTCATCACCAAACAGTTGAATAAAAGCGCAAGAAAGTCACATCTGATGCTTCTGTACCATTCACAAACCACCATTCTTCTCCCTGAGAAAACGAACTCATGGAAATGAAATAGAGCATTTGATTTATTCTAATCTAATTGAATTGCACGAATCAAACAAAACAATCGGATAATTCAAGGAACTCAAACTGATTGTACCGAAATCTAGAGATGTAGAGGAAGACAGTGTTTTTGCTTCGATCGAGAAATCGCCATGGATTCGCAGAAACACAGTAGCAAATTATAGTTTTGTGGTTGATAGAAGATCAAATTGCAGGCATGTGAAAGCAAATCTGGGAATTGGAAGAGAGGGAGAGAGAGAGCGAGAGAGAAGTGACAGATGTTTCGGGACAGTTTTTAGGCATCCTCATTCTTCACCTATTTTGGCGCGCTTGCTTGGCCATCTGCCCAGCCTCAAACCCTCTCTCGAATACTGAATATTTGATTTATCAAATATTTGGGATATTTTTTATTCATATACGTATGTAATTTAAGAAAATAAATAAATAAACTATTTGGTAACTTAGTTAAAACCGAATTGAATCCGACATAAGTCGAAGTCATGCACAATTTGAATAATCCTACAGTACGTTTATTACAAGTTCACAACTATGATCTCTATATGCGTAATGAAATCTAATTATTATAACCACATGCCTAAAATGATTGTGTTTCATTTTTTCCTTGATTACTTCAAAATATGAAGTCAAAACACGTAGTTCAGGTTGATTACAGGGAACATTGATCACCAAACACGTAGTTAACTTTGACTATGTGATCAAACGTTTAGTTTAACTCGAATAATTAAAAATGATTGGTTCATGTTGGCACAAACTCGGCTCATGTTAGCTTGAATTCGACTATAATTAATCTTCAATGACGTAGTTATCTCATTACGTCTCAACAAAATAAGACTCAACAAATTCTAAAAACTACATAACTTATCTCGATCTCGTACCTTATATAATAACCGAGACAAAATGTGAGATATCTTGATCTCATGGTGGCCGACCCTATTTCATACTAATAAACTCACATTGGAAGCATTTTGAATTACGCAATGTAGTAAAGATTGAGTCGAGTATTTTAAAGAATAATTTTAAAAAACACGTATACTTGTTACTTGATGTAACGTTCAAAGTCAATGTGTTACACGTACTTTATATAATCGACTCAAGCTACCCGACCACATTCAGGTCACGTTATGAGGTTTGTTTGTATGTGTCTGGTGAAACATATGTATGAAAGGAATCCTATGAGTCGAATAAAAATGACGATTTGGCCTTGTAAAATTGTACGTACGTAGGGCTAGCTTCATCGTCTTTTTGCATTCTCGTTTGAATGCTGTATTGGATTATATGACAGCTTGGCTTTGGATATTTTTCATTCGTTGACATAAGTCAACGGTCAACTTTCCTTGGATTTATAAGCCTTCCAGCTGGGCTCACTTCTTTTGAACGAAACATAAACTAATCCCAATACTTTTGGGTTTATATTTGTTAATCATACATCAATCAAGGCCCATTTGCACTAAACTATACTTAATTATAATTTGTAATTTGATGTTTTTTAATGAACATTTACCATTCATCCCCAACAAATAGTGTGATTGTAGCATATATGCACATCCATGTCAATCAAATATACACATCCGCGATATATATCCAAGCTTACTTGAAGATTTACGGTGGATAAAATCACGCAATATATTGATATTATCATCGTCCTATAAAACGGGCTACAAGAGAATATATTTTTTTTGGTTTTACGTTCGGTTCGATCGGCTTAAGCCGCTCTACATCCGGACCGGGTACGGTCGTGGTCCAGTTTGGGGAGACCCTCCCAATATCATCTTTTTCCATACATGCTGCCGGGAGGATTCAAACTCGAATCTCCAAGCCAACACTTAAGGCGCTACAAGAGAATATTAAGAGCATAATAAATATTGTAAAAGATAAAGCTTAAATATATACTTCCTAAAATAACGAGATTATAATATCGTTATTCATTTAATCGAAAGATTTTTGAATATTCTCTTGTATATCTTCCAACATGCTCCCGCAGTTAAAGCGTGGACATACAAACTACGTTGAAGACTGAAACATCTCGTTATCGCCGTCAACAACAAGGAGTAGAGTTGTAACACTACATGTAGACCGACAAAACCACCAGTAGATCGGTGACAACAGTAGATTGATAGGACCACCAGTCAATCGATGATAGTGGTAGATTTAGACGCCGATAAGTTGACGACATGCCTTAAGGCTGGCTAGTCCAATCGGACGGACTATTATTGTCCATGCCGCAATTAGTTCTTTAAGGTCGACAAACGCGATAAGTCTGGATCCAAGAGATCGAACTGCTCTGATACCATGAAAGATTTATGGTGGGATAAAACCACACAATGTATTGATATAATTATTGTTCTATTTATAGGGTTACAAGAGAATATTAAGAGGATGATAAATATTGTAAAAGATAAAGATCAAATATATATATATTTTCTAAAATAACGAGATAATATCGTTATTCATTAATAAAAATAAATTTGAATATTCTCTTATATATCTTCCAATACTTACATTCAAAACAAAAGTTTAACGTTTGAGTTTGGACCAAGTTTTGGTGATGGTTCTAATTGTTTATTTAGGATGGATCTTGAATTTGTAATTGACTCATCAACTTTGCTTTGAGTCCAAATATGAAGGATGCACGATTATTTATCCGGTTTCCTCCCCATGCACTTCAATTCCTTCAATGACGGACATTTGCTCCCATTTTTTTGTAACTCGCTCATTTTCCGTTGAGACCGCTTTGTTTCTCGATTATAATGATGTATATTTGTATGTGTCTTTGATTTTTATTTTATATGTTTTCATCATGACTGTAAATTATATTGTCGATGTTTTCGGTCTTTCGAATTATTAGACGACAAGTCCTCAAGTCATCAAATCGTTAAAAAAAGAATGATGTCTAAGCTCCATTTTTTATTAAATAACATTGAGATTTGGTACTCAAAGTACATGAAATGAAGAAGGATTAAATATAACACATGTGAGGTTCGTTGTACGCTCGAATGCATGTGCACATTAGTCCCGAATCTAACACATAATATAAATTCATTAATATTTCATCATAAAATCAATTGACAATAAGAATAGAAGTTTATCAGCTTTATATATACTATACCCGGTCATTACCTTGAGATTTGGTACTCATTACTCAAAGTACATGAAATTTAGAAGGATTAAATATAACACATGTGGGGTTCGTAGTACGTCTGAATACATTTGCACATTAGATCCGAATCTAGCTAACACATAATATAAGTTTATTAATATTTCATCATAAAATCAATTGATAATAAGAATAGAAGTTCATCAACTTTATATACTATACCCATTGCGTTTTTTTACTATCGTTTTAGCTTCTGGTACTCCTCCAAGGATCGTAGTGTTTGTAAAGATCAGTCATATCCATCTAGAGTACCCGTCTAGAAACTGCATGAAAGAGAGGCAAAATGCATGAACTAAACGGCGTACTTCACCATCTATGATTGGTTTGAATACGTGATGGTCTTACGTTAACCCTCGAGGGATTGACTTTACAAGCTCTTCAAGACAACAAAATAGAATTTTAAGATAATATGCTTTTGTCTAAAATCAACGTTACACTAACACATGCATGCAGTCGTAAATCACTAATTTGAACTTACTTTTCGAAAACGACGTGCATGGGAGACTAATAATGTCTCCATCCTCATTATATAGTTTTCTTCATCCGACTTTTCAACACAAGATCGATAACAATAGCCGGCTAGTGTTAGTTTCATTCTAAGTCTAATATAGTTTCATTTTAAACCTAATTGATGAAAAGAACAGATGACTGACCTTATATACAAGACTCGTATCCTTGTATTAATACCCTAGCTACTTGGTTATGCTTACATCGAACACTACAAGATATATCTCAAACGTAGTCACTTTATTATCGATGTGGGAACATTTTACGTTTCACACGTCCACACTAGTGCAATTGTATAACGACAACAATAAGTCAAGACCCAATAGATTAAATTTCTCTAATATTATGTTAAATTCCTACGGGTTAAAGATCATGTAGGATTCATTGCACGTACACATTGAGTTCGAGTTCAACACATAAGTTCAATGAGATTTTATCCTAAAATTAATCACCAACCTTATAATTTTTGGTTATTGATGATGTTATTCTTTTCTACTATAGATTACGTTCATATCCTAACAAGCTTTCTAGATGCAACTCTATGCAAACATTATAGTACTTTAACGTTCTTTCTACATAAGCAACTACTTCTCATCGAGTACGTTCAAATCCTAACAAGCTTTCTAGATGCAACTCTATGCAAACATGATGTTATTTTAACGTTATTTTTATGTATAAGCAATTACTTCTCAATGTTCTCATCAATCATAACAACAATATGTGGGTGTGTATAGGTTATACGTATGAAGTTGGTCCGTGAAAGTTAGCAACGTAAATCATTCGTACTATTTCATGTCTCGCTCATTTAATTGACTCGCTCCATTTTAAAATTAATATAAAAAAAATAATTAAAAAATTCCCTTATTTTAAATTAATGATGAATCAATAGAAAAATAAGACACGAAGTTGGGACATATAATGAAACGGACAATTTACAATGAAAAGGTAAAATAATATATACTTATTTATTTTACTTAATATTTTTCGATTTACTTTAAACATTGCTCTTATTGTCTTATCCCTAACTTTAATTTGGTGGTTGTAAAACACTAATATGCACAATTGTAAGTTAGCTTTTTCAATCAAGAAATTAATATAATCTTGACATAATGATCGAGTAGGGACGCGAAAGTAATGATATTAATGCTTTGGTAATAATCAATAAAATTGAAGAAAAGTCAGCTTGAAATTGTCAGCAATGTTAAGTAGAAAAACAAGAAATTTAGACAATTTAAATGAATTACAAAAACAATGATCACATCTTAATTTTTAACAATAAGCTAATTAATATATATATATATATATATATATATATATATATATATATATATATATATATATATATATATTCATATGGCGAGTTTTACGTACAACAATATATATTTTTCTTTCTCCTGGTAACAACACTACTTTGTAGAGTGGAAGAATTTAATTAATTTGTAAAAAGAAAAAAAAAAACCGAAATTCAAAGCTCAAAATTCTGGTAATTCTACTGAACCACCAGTTTGAATGAACACATTATACCAGAAATCTATTTCACCATCTTCAACACGTTCTTCAAATCCAAATTTCTCCAACTGATCCACATCTTCGATCATTGATGCAATCTCAAAGTCATCGATCGATAAATTTTCTGTCCAGAAGCTCTCATCAATCTCAGGAAGAGACTGCATTGACGAATCCTCCATGGTTGATGATACATCGGTTGTTGTATTGGATTGTTGGGGTGACTCGACTTGAGAAAAACTCGGTTCTTCGTCGTTTTTCAAAAATTCGGGTTTATTCATCACATTCCTCTTCCTCTTTTCCGTCTTCCCCTTAACTTCTTGAACGTTGTTCAACCTTTTCTTCAAGTGAGTATGCCATACATTCTTGATTTCATTATCAGTTCGTCCTGGTAATCTCGCGGCTATAGCCGACCATCTATTTCCAAGCATTTCATGAAGTATGAACAAAGCTTCTTCTTCTTCGTAAGTAAAATTACCTCTTTTAATATCGGGTTTTAAGTAGTTCACCCATCTAAGTCTACAACTCTTTCCGCATCTCGATAACCCTAAAAACAGAAACAAACGCTCATCAGAACCAACTAACACAAAAACGAAAAACCAACAAATTCCGATGAACCAATATAACAACAATACACTTACCAGCTTCTTTAGGAAGAGCCCGCCAATTCGAATGACCGTATTGTTGAATATACGAAATCAAGATTCGATCTTCTTCCGGTGTCCATGGCCCTTTCTTCAGCCCCATTTTCTCACAACATGGTGCTCTTCCCATCTCTTATTAATCTCTCTTAAGTCTTAATGATGATTACTTAGTACTTAGTGTATGATTAGTGTGAGCTACAAAGACACACTCTAAGTTTGAGGAAAAAGAAAGCCTTGCATTCACCAAAAGCCATAGCTTCAGAATGCTCCTATATATATTATCGGCAAAGTGTGATAACCAAAAAGGAAAATATTCAAAATAATATCTTATTAGTTATAGCCCGTTTTGTTTGAACGGTCCAAAGGCATATTGCAAGTGGTTCATGCAGCTTCATAATTATTATTTTTTTATCTTTTTTTTGGAAAAACTATTCTTTTATGGTGTGCATGCAAGTAGTTTCTAGGAAGAACATATTGACAACGTTATTATTTATTTTCGAAAAAGCTATATACACGAAGTTAGTTTTACTAATGTAAAATTCGAGCGCAATGCGATAGCGCTTAGCGAACGCCGGCTCCGACCGGCGCTCAACTTTTTTTCTTTTTCTTTTCTCTAAAAATAAATAAAAAAATAAAAAAACGGAAGCCGGCGTCATCAGCCAGCGCCCATAGTGAGTTTTTTTCAATATTTATTTTTTAATTAAAGTCTTGTAGTAAACTTAGTAACCAAAATTTATCTCCATTTTTTTTTAAAATCTCATCCCAATAATACTCTTCAACCCTATAAATTTCTTCTACCGAATGAATCCAATGTGACTTATATTATTTTATACAGGAAAAAGAGAAATATATGAATTGAATGAATCCAAAGTTACTTATATTATTTTGGATAGTCTGACACCCTCTTTTTTTATTTAAAAAAATTCTAGAAAAAAATAAAATGATTGAGCGCCGGCATCCGGATGGAAAAAAAATGTTTGGCTCTGGCGTCATAATCTATTTCAATTCGATTTTATCTTTTTTGTAAAGCTCAATGTTCATCCACAATGATCATTTTCAACCCCATAAACTCCCTCTATCACGGTTTAAGCCGTACTATATGGAAAAAGAGAAATTTATAAATTGAAAAAGTTAGTTATGTAATTTTTTTATTGCCAAAACATTTGCTTATAAACATCGGACATCATCAACCAACACCAAGTTTATTTATTTATTTATTTATTTTTCAGGGAAAAAAAAACGGCTAATGGCGCCGGCGCCCGAATCTGGAAAAAAAAAATTTAAAAGAAGGCGCCATTAGACAACGCTCAAGATAGACGCCGGCGCCATGCGATTGTTTTCGACAACAAGTAATTTGAAGTCCGTGTATATAACATGTCCCTTTATTTTTGTCTTTTACTATTACAATTATGTGTAGTGGATTATACTTTTGATTTGTGTTTTTTGTATGTATTTAGATTATTATTATACATTACTCACACACATATTATAAATATTGACTTGTTTTAAAAATCCAATCCAAAGTTCTATTATACGTATCAATGTATCATGATAACATATATAAGAATTTTTGTGGGAAATATTGTACCAAATATATAGATTGGCTTAAAGAGAAGGGTCCAGTGAGAAATTTTAGAAAAATAACATTTTTATAAATATTATGTATACAATAAAAATATTTAATAATATATACATAAATTTTATATACTTTATATTTATGTTTTTTGATTTTACATATTAATTAAACTTCCCACTATACTAACCTGACCAGAAAATGGAATATAAACATACACACTAGAAATTAATAAAATGTGTGTACACTTCTTTTTCTTCTTTAAGTTGACTCGGAGATACAAGCATTCTTTTTTTATTTTTTTACCGACCAACTTTTTTTTCCATCTTTTCATTATGGTATTGTGTTTAACTCATCCGGTTAAGAAAGATCTCGAGCAGATAGTTCGCCCTAATTACTTACCTTGCTGTATCAAAAAAATAAAAACCTTATCCGGTTTGATTAGACAACATCTCTACATACGATATGAACCGATTATTTCGTGGTTCATATGGAGAAATTTCTCCATTTTCTCTTTTTTTTTCACGCATGTTGTTAAGATGATTCTAATTTGAATATTCTTGACTAAATCAATTGATTATTGTCTTAAAACTTAGATTATTCAAAGTAATTAACATAGAGTATGTATACTATTATTAGATTAGTTAATCCCATGAATTATACTTTACCATTAAGTGTGTTTGGATATCCCAAATTATTAATGTTTTTTAAACTAGTTAAGTTTGTAAAGATTATGATCGGGAAAAAATTATAGGTTTGATGTTGAATGTTTGGAGCTCAAATTTACGAATGTTTATAGTTGTTTATATAAGTTTTATCCATTTTATAAGTTAAGTGTGAAAACTTGTGAATTATATTAGATGTTTTCACGAATTATATTAGATATAGTATCGTATAAAAAATCTTTTCAAATAAAAAGTTTCTTTTGAATTTTACACTTACATCATGTCCGATAAGTTACGTTTTCCTAATTATTCCCAAAATTATTTTAAAAAAAATACTCGTCCTTCATTCTCATCTTCAATTACCAATAAGCTCTATTCCCGAACCAACTCTGTGAGAGCCCTTTTTTTTCGGACCGAGATTTGATCTTTGACCGAGCATGTTTTGGCCGAGTTTGGCTCAGCCGCTCCCGCGGTCACTTCCGCCGCACCTACGGGTCGCCGCTCCCGCGGCCATCTTCGCCGCCTCCGCGGGTTCTTGCGGCTGCAGCCGGTTTTGTTGACCTTGTTGACTCGTGCTTTACCCTTTTGGTTACTTCTTTCCTTTCCTTGCTGAGCAAGGGTCATCTTCCTCACTTCTCTTCCTCAGCCCTACGTCCTTCTTGCTTCTTCATCCTTTTCCCCTTGAGCTTGTTTGAGTTTCTTGGAAGTTTGCTTGGAGATTGTATCTTGTGGGTGATGTTGATGTGTGTGAGTGTTATGCTGAGCTTGAGAGCTAGTGGATGTGTCATCTTGGAGCTTTTTCGTGCCTAGACCACAGTGTGGTATGTTCTCCTTGTTTCTTCTTTCTTTCTCTCCTTGTTTCAATCCTTCTAGCCTAGGATTAAATGTATGTTAAGGGTTCTGATGTTGGAATGTGAATGTGTGGGTATGTATGTGAATTTTGAAGAGTATAGGCGTGATTTGATCACGGGAAGAACCGAAGAGAAACCGCGAAGTTGCCTTCTGCACTGTCACCGCCCCCGCGGCCAAGAGCCACCGCCCCCGCGGCTACCGTGCCACAACGCCTGCGTCGTGCCAGCGGCGTGCCTGCGCTTGCCTGCGTCCCGTGTCACCGCCCCTGCGGCTTCTTCTTTCCGCGCCTGCGGGTGACCTCCTCCACCCCTGCGGTCTTAGTTCACGCAGGTGCGTTTTGTCCCGGAACTACTTATAGTTAAGTAGTTCCTTTCCTTTCTAGTATGAGAGAACTAGTATCATGCTAGGTACCGGTTTATGACGAGTATGATATAGATATGCCGGTTACGGCCTTGAGGTTATGAGTTGGATTTGATCCCTTATGGATCCCTTGGGTCTAGGAGTGACCCTTTATATGTGTTAGGATTGTGATATATGTATGTGTACCTTGTATAGGTTGTGCTATCCTCCAGTTTGGAGTAGACGTTTTTGAGAGTGGTTTGTAGCAGGATACTCCTGAGATCGAGGTAAGTCCATAGGACTTACTTAGCTACTATCCTTATATTGGATGTATGCTTGAGTAGTGTGTGTTATATTGACCGCCCATGGTAGTGGTTGTGATAACCTTTCCCTTTCATCCCGTCGTGGAGTCTGGGAGGTTCTCTGTAGTCAGGCCAGATCTGGTATAAAGGAAGGCCCCTCACCATTCCCACAAGGTACACGGGAGGTGTGCTGATACTACTCTAGCTGGTTAGAGTACTCAGAGGCGAGGATTATATTCCTCGTGTCACCTATCTTTATATATATATATATTTATGCGATTAAATGATTCAACTTATTAAAGATAATAAACCGGGTAAATGTTTGATATCATGCTGAAGTGTTTATTACTTATGATATGTGTTTGTGCTTTAGCATCTTCTTATATATGTGTATAGTTAGCTAACGGTTTTATACCTTGTTGTAGATCCCTCGCAGGTTAGGAGAGTTGCGGAGTGATCCGGAGGGGTGATCTGCTGAGGGTTCCGTACACGGGGCATATTCGTGGGTTTTTGAGATTATCCATTGTACGGATTTTTGTTTTGATTGTACTCAACAGTATTGTATAAACCTTTTGATATTTATATATATATATATATATATATATATATATATATCAGTTTTTATGTTTTGTTTTAATCTGTTGGTGTCTTGTTGTAAGATTCAGTGAGATTGTTGTCAGGCTAGGGCCAGGATCCATTGTGAGATCCTAGCCCAGTAGCACTCCGAGTCCTACGGATTTGGGGTGTTACAAAGTTGGTATCAGAGCCAGGTTGACAACAATGGCACTATTAATCTGCAATAAAGTTCGAATAGATAAATAAACAGAACCCGAAAGGGGTCTGACTTTTAAAAAGGTTTTGGTTTTAAAATAAGTACAAATGTTTTGGTTTATCGTGTACGTGAGCCATCACCCCTCTGAAGATCTCAACAGTACACATATATAGATATTCTGTTGTGATTGATTTGATACATACATATGGCATATATATAGCCTTCTAAGCTAGGTTTACGTCCTCTGCAGATGGTTCAGACTAGAGCCTTACCTGCAGCTGGGCGAGGTAGAGGTAGAGGTAGAGGTAGACCCCCTCTAGGCCGAGGACGAGGTAGGATACCTGCTGATGGTTCCCAGGCAGCAGGAGAGATTCCCGAGGAGGTTGCTGAGAGCGCCGTTCTTGAGAATAAGAACGAGGCCGCTGAGAGATAGGAGTCACAGGGAGTTCAGTCTGGTGATTCTACTCGCGTCTCGATGGGTAGGTCAGAGTTTCAGGCTTATATCAGACGTGTGGAGGAGGCTGCCAGAGCCGGTAGGCGTGCCCCAGACTTGCAGGCACAAGAGGGACCATCTGAGAGGTACCACACCGTTACCCAGGTACCAGCTGTACAGGTACCCGCTGCTGAGATTGCCAGAGAGGAGCATAGAGGGCCTAGACCAGATACTTGGTTGAAGGCTTTTCATCAGATGGGTGTACCCCCTTTCACTGGGAAGGTGGGGTTAGAGGTTGAACTCTGGATCGGACATGTAGACTCAGCTCTGGAGTCTATTCGCTGCCCAGCTGATAGGCAGATTGAGTTGGTGCAGACTCTGTTCAGAGAGTTGGAACAGCATTGGTGGAGGTCAGTACGAGGTCAGGTTACCAGTTATGACCAGATGAGGACCCTGATCAGAGAGCGTTTCTGCCCTGCCTCACTGAGGAGGGAGAAACTGTGTGATTTCGTTGAGTCCGGATTTGAGGATGTGCTAGTTTCAGAGGCCATCAAGAGGTTCCAGGAGGAGCTGACTTTACTGGGTCCAGCTGCACCTCCTGTTGATCAGCATGTTTATCTGTTCTCTCGACGATTGAGGGATGGTACCCGATCCTACATGGCAGGTTTTCACTGTGAGTCCTTGATGGACTATCAGGACCGAGCTGCCGATTATGAGAGAGAGAGGGATGGACAGAGGAGAGCTTCTCAAACCGGAAGGTCTGAGAAGAGACAGCGTACTGGGCAGACCAGTGGTACGGCTGGAGCTTCTAGTGTTGGAGGTAGTCAAAGGCGTCAGGGTCGTTCTGTATCTGCACCAGTTACAAAGAAGGGTCGTTCTGTAACTGCACCAGTTACAAAGAAGGGACGACAGAGTCAAAGGCGTCAGGTGACGTGTTTTACTTGTGGTCGACAGGGCCATAGAGCCGTTTACTGCCGCCAGGGCGGGCTGCATCTCAGCAGGGTTCTACTCCTATCAGTGTAGCAGGAGGTGGGCAGAGACCACCCCAGCAGCAGCAGCAGGCGCAGGGACAACAGAGAGTCCCAGATCGCCCAACGACTCAGGGATCTGCTCTTGGGCCGAGTAGAGGCAGAGGCCGTGGTGGGGGCACCACCGATACCAGAGGCCCACAGGGTCGTGTGTTTGAGTTGAGGAGTGCAGAGGAGCCAACTGCACCTACTGCTACAGGTACCATTCTGATTCATGGTTTACCTGTTAGAGTTTTATTTGATACTGGTGCTATGCACTCTTTCATTTCTGATTCCTGTGTAGAGCGTCTTGGGTTAGATACAGTGGAGGGTATGCCTTTTATTATAGGGTTACCCGATGGTGGTAGGATCAGAGGTACCCGTGAGATCCAAGGTTGTCCCATTTCTGTAGGGACCCGTGTACTACTAGTTGACTTCTTTGTCATGTCATTAGAGCATGAAGAAGTCATTTTAGGTATGGATTGGATGGCTAGACACTCTGCAGTTCTAGATGTAGGTAGGAGGACCGTTACTCTTTCTACCGAGTTGGGCCAGATAGAGGTTTTCCGAGGTTGAGACCTTGGGATGGTAGGCACAGTTATCAGTGCGATACGAGCAGCCAGACTGATTGCACAGGGTTGCGAGGCCTTTTGGTGTTATGTCATGAAGGAAGGGGAGAGTCCCGCTGTAGAGGACATTCCAGTTGTCTGTGAGTTTACTGATGTGTTTGCTGAGCCGTCCAGTTTGCCGCCTCAGAGGAGTGTGGATTTTGGGATTGAGCTAGAGTCTGGTACGAGACCGATCTCGAAGGCCCCATATTGGATGGCGCCTGTCGAGATGCTGGAGCTGAAGAGGCAACTTGAGGAGTTGGCTGAGAAGGGCTTCATTCGCCCTAGCGTGTCCCCATGGGGAGCACCTGTCCTCTTCGTACGGAAGAAGGACGGATCACTGAGATTATGCATAGACTACAGAGAGCTGAACAAGGTGAACATCAAGAACAAGTATCCACTGCCGCGCATTGATGATTTGTTGGATCAACTACAGGGAGCTACTGTGTTCTCCAGGATTGACCTGCGTTCCGGATATCACCAGTTGAGGGTGAGGGAGCAGGATGTGCATAGGACAGCATTCCGGACCAGATATGGGCACTACGAGTTTGTAGTGATGCCATTTGGGCTTACGAATGCCCCAGCCGTCTTTATGGAGTTGATGAACAGTATCTTCATCGACTTCCTGGATCAGTTTGTGGTGGTTTTCATAGATGACATTCTGGTATATTCTCGTAGCAGTGAGGAGCATGCAGGACATTTGAGGACTGTATTGCAGGTTTTGCGGGATAGAGAACTTTATGCTAAGTTCTCTAAGTGTGAGTTCTGGATGCCAGAGGTAGCATTCCTGGGTCATGTGGTTTCAGCGGAAGGGATCAAGGTGGATCCAGCGAAGATTGAGGCAGTAGCAGCATGGACGACACCGACGAACGTCAAGGAAATACGTAGTTTCCTTGGCATAGCCGGTTATTACAAACGCTTCGTGGAAGGTTTTTCTGTGATTGCCCGTCCACTGACAAGTTTGCTGAGGAAGACTACCAGATTTTTGTGGTCTGATCAGTGCAGGCAGAGTTTTGAGGAGTTGAAGAGGCGTTTGACTTCTGCTCCTATTTTGGCACAGCCAGAGGGTACTGAGGATTTTGTGATTTACAGTGATGCATCCAAGCTAGGCTTGGGATGTGTTTTGATGCAGAGAGGCAGAGTTATTGCTTATGCGTCTCGACAGCTGAAGACGTATGAGGAGAACTACCCGACTCATGATCTGGAGTTGGCAGTGGTAGTTCATGCACTGAAGATTTGGAGACATTACCTGTATGGTGCTACATGCCAGATCTTCACAGACCATAAGAGTCTGAAGTATATTTTCACGCAGCGGGAATTGAATAACCGCCAGCGTAGGTGGCTTGAGCTGATCAAAGACTTCGATTTAGAGATTCTGTACCATCCAGGGAAGGCGAACGTGGTCGCCGACGCCTTGAGCAGGAAGACGCCTCGAGAGCAGGCGATTGCGAGGCTGACAATTCAGCATCAGTTACAGAGAGACCTGATCTGGTTAGAGCTGGACATCCAGTTTCCTGATGAGGATGCCCAGCTGCGTACATTAGAGGTTCCTTCCTGATCTGTTGGATGAGATCCGACAGAAACAGGAGACCTGCCCGACTTTACAGAGGATCAAAGATAGGATGTCTCGAGATGAGGCACCACAGTTCCTGCTTGGAGCAGATGGAGTTTTGAGGCGCCACGGTCGTGTCTATGTACCTACTGATACAGAGCTGAGGCAGAGGATTTTACAAGAGGCTCATTGCACCCCTTACTCGGTACATCCATGTACGAGTAAGATGTATCAGGATTTGAGACGTATATACAGGTGGGGAGGGCTGAAGCCCGATGTAGCCAGATTTGTAGCTCAGTGTGCGACCTACCAGCAGGTCAAGATCGAGCATTTTAGACCTGGAGGTGAGCTTCATCCACTTCTTGTTCCACAGAGGAAGTGGGAGAACGTCACCATGGATTTTGTGACCGGACTGAGGCTGAGTCGGAGTTTTGATGCCATTTGGGTTATAGTAGACAGATTGACGAAGACGGCACGTTTTATTCCTATTAGAGAGACGTGGCCGGTGAGCAGATTAGCAGATGAGTACACTAGGCAGATAGTGAGACTCCATGGTGTACTGAGGACGATCGTCTCAGACCGAGATGGACGATTTACCTCGAGATTCTGGCAGCCAGATTCAGACTGCCCTAGGGACGAGTTTACACTTCACGATTGCGTTCCATCCTCAGATCAGATGGTCAGTCAGAGAGGACCATCAGACGCTGGAGGATATGCTGCGAGCTTGTGTGTTGGATTGGGGACAGGTGTGGACGGATCATCTCCCACTTGTTGAGTTCTCCTACAACAACAGCTGGCATGCATCTATTGGGATGGCCCCATATGAGGCACTGTATGGACAGAGATGTCGTACCCCATTATGTTGGGATGAGCAGAGCAGTGTCAGTGGTTTAGCACCTGATCAGATTCAGGATGATATGGCTCGGATAGCATTGATCAGAGAGCGTATGCTGACTGCACAGAGCCGTCAGAAGTCGTATGCTGACAGAGGCGTAGACCTCTAGAGTTCAGGGTTGGAGCCCATGTGTGGCTGAGAGTGTCCCCGACCGAGGAGTTCAGGTTGGAGCCCATGTGTGGCTGAGAGTGTCCCCGACACGAGGTGTTAGGCGTTTTGGCATTAAGGGGAAGTTGAGTCCCCGATATGTCGGACCGTTCGAGATTCTGGATCGAGTTGGGAGCGCAGCTTACAGATTAGCCTTGCCTCCGAGATTAGAGGGTGTTCACCCTGTGTTTCACGTGTCTCAGCTGAGGGAGTATATACCAGATCCGAGACACATCGTGAGTTATGAGGATTTGGTGGTTGAGCCGGACCACACTTTTGTTGAGCATCCGATTGCAGTCCTAGAACGAGGTATGAGACGCCTGCGTTCGAAGGACATACCTATGCTTAGGATACAGTGGTCGAGACGAGGACCTGAGGAGGCTACATGGGAGACTGAGGATAGTATCCAGAGGAACTATCGAGTTCTATGCTGAGTTAGATGCACAGTAGGATCACCGAGTAGATCTTAGCACTAGCTTGGTGAGTCTTATCTGCTTATATGCTTATATGCTATGATGTGATTATTTTCATGCTAGCTTTGATGTGATTATGATCTTATTAGATCTTGTTATGCTAGTATGATTTTTATTTATAGCTGGAGATGGTTCTTCCCTCCATGCTATTGTGATACGCTTAGGTTTAGCTGGAGATGGTTCTTACCTCCATGCTATTTGATGGACATAGTAGTGCTGGAGATGTTCTCCCTCCATGCCTTTCTGTTATGGTTATGATACGGCTAGAGATG
This sequence comes from Fagopyrum tataricum, assembly GCA_002319775.1. Classification (NCBI taxonomy): domain Eukaryota; kingdom Viridiplantae; phylum Streptophyta; class Magnoliopsida; order Caryophyllales; family Polygonaceae; genus Fagopyrum; species Fagopyrum tataricum. The sequence goes on from CM008284.1 coordinate 1,698,989, forward strand.
TGCTTCCTCTATGCCTTGTGATGTGTTTATAGCTGGCTAGAGATGGTTCTCTAGGCCTTGGATAGTATAGTTTACTGCTGAGTTGATGTTTCCTCCATGCTTATGTTTGAGGTTATAGAGAGTGTTACCTCGGCTTCTGAGTCCGAGTGGTTTGAGGATCTTGCAAGTTTCGGGACGAAACTTGTTTTTAGGGGGTGAGATGTGAGAGCCCTTTTTTCTTTCGGACCGAGATTTGATCTTTGACCGAGCTTGTTTTGGCCGAGTTTGGCTCAGCCGCTCCCGTCGCACCTGCGGGTCGCCGCTCCCGCGGCCCATCTTTCGCCGCCTCGCGGGTTCTTGCGGCTGCAGCCGGTTTTGTTGACCTTGTTGACTCGTGCTTTACCCTTTTGGTTACTTCTTTCCTTTCCTTGCTGAGCAAGGGTCATCCTTCTTCACTTCTCTTCCTCAGCCCTACGTCCTTTCTTGCTTCTTCATCCTTTTCCCCTTGAGCTTGCTTGAGTTTCTTGGAAGTTTGCTTGGAGATTGTATCTTGTGGGTGATGTTGATGTGTGTGAGTGTTATGCTGAGCTTGAGAGCTAGTGGAGGTGTCATCTTAGAGCTTTTTCGTGCCTAGACCACAGTGTGGTATGTTCTCCTTGTTTTTCTTCTTTCTTCTCTCCTTGTTTCAATCCTTCTAGCCTAGGATTAAATGTATGTTAAGGGTTCTGATGTTGGAATGTGAATGTGTGGGTATGTATGTGAATCTGGAAGAGTATAGGCGTGATTTGATCACGGGAAGAACCGAAGAGAAACCGCGAAGTTGCCTTCTGCACTGTCACCACCCCCGCGGCCAAGAGCCACCGCCCCGCGGCTACCGTGCCACAGCGCCTGCGGCGTGCCTGCCACTTGCCTGCGTCCCGTGTCACCGCCCCTGCGGCTTCTTCTTTCCGCGCCTGCGGGTGACCTCCTCCGGCCCTGCGGTCTTAGTTCACGCAGGTGCGTTTTGTCCCGGAACTACTTATAGTTAAGTAGTTCCTTTCCTTTCTAGTATGAAGGAACTAGTAGCATGCTAGGTACCGGTTTTATGACGAGTATGATATAGATATGCGGTTACGGCCTTGAGGTTATGAGTTGGATTTGATCCCTTATGGATCCCTTGGGTCTAGGAGTGACCCTTTATATGTGTTAGGATTGTGATATATGTATGTGTACCTTGTATAGGTTGTGTTATCCTCCAGTTTGGAGTAGACGTTTCTGAGAGTGTTTGTAGCAGGATACTCCTGAGATCGAGGTAAGTCCAAAGGACTTACTTAGCTACTATCCTTATATTGGATGTATGCTTGAGTGGTGTGTGTTATGTGCTTTACAGCATGTGTTCTTATTTTTTGCTCACCAACCTATGTTATATTGACCGCCCATTGTAGTGGTTGTGATAACCTTTCCCTTTCATCCCGTCGTGGAGTCTGGGAGGTTCTCTGTAGTCAGGCCAGATCTGGTATAAAAGGAAGGCCCCTCACCATTCCCACAAGGTACACGGGAGTGTGCTGATACTACTCCAGCTGGTTAGAGTACTCAGAGGCGAGGATTATATTCCTCGTGTCACCTATCTTTATATATATATATATATCTATTTATGCGATTGAATGATTCAACTTATTAAAAGAATAAACCGGGTAAATGTTTGATATCATGCTGAAGTGTTTATTACTTATGATATGTGTTTGTGCTTTAGCATCTTCTTATATATGTGTATAGTTAGCTAACGGTTTCATACCGTGTTGTAGATCCCTCGCAGGTTAGGAGAGCTGGAGTGATCCGGAGGGGTGATCTGCTGAGGGTTCCGTACACGGGGCATATTCGTGGGTTTTTGAGATTATCCATTGTACGGATTTCTGTTTTGATTGTACTCAACAGTACTGTATAAACCTTTTGATATTTTATATATCAGTTTTTATGTTTTGTTTTAATCTGTTGGTGTCTTGTTGTAAGATTCAGTGAGATTTTGTCAGGCTAGGGCCAGGATCCATTGTGAGATCCTAGCCCATTAGCACTCCGAGTCCTACGGATTTGGGGTGTTACAAACTCATAAGCACATCAACACACAACTTCTCTAATTTGTGTTTGTATCCACATATTATAGTTATAATTAAGCTAATAAGTCTACGTAATGATACACACAATCTAATTTTAACATATTTATATTTTAGTAAATTATAAGAAATTAATAACTAAAACTAATTTAATATATATACTATATATATATATACTATATATATATATATATATATATTATCAACATATATCCGAGACATTTAAGGAAAGTTCTGTATCATAACAAATGAAACTTTTTCATCCATTTTTTTTAGTGGAACCTCTAATACATTAAGATTTTGGTCATACGTTCATTAGTCTCCTCCATTGTCATGATGTATTTTTTTTTCCAAATTTATAACACATAGGTTGTTTCTTTTAAGTACTTTTTCTCAATAATCCTGACCCATATATTGTTTGATTCCGCCATAATTTTCCAGAGGAGTTTCATTTGAAGTGTCTTATTCATGTTCATCGCTTTCCTTATTCCACCCCCCTTGCTTTGGTTTGCAAGTCTTATCTCAGCTTATTAAAGGGTGAAAATTTGGTCCTTTGTTCCGAAAAAATTGTCTATTGATTTGGTCTAATCCTTTATGTATGGATGTTGGGAGCATAAATCTTTTGCATTATATAATTGTGTTTTGCATTGAGATTTGCCTTGATCAAAACCGTTCTTCCTTCCTGAGAAAGGGATGTCGCTTTCCATTTTTGGTTAATTGTTGCCTAGATCTAGCAATAGCATCTTCAAACATGGATTTGCTCATCCGGCCATCAATGATTGGACATCCTAGGTATTTTTCTAGGCAAGTGTTCGGGGAGATACCCGTATTTTGTTGAAGCATCCTTTTGGTCGAGTTATCAACGTTTTCCGAAGTTTGAAAAACTGATTTGTGGTAGTTTACTTTTTGTCCTGATATCTGGCAATATTTTGATAGAACTTTAAGCACTTGATTGCACGATGTAGTTGTTACTTTTGCAAATATTATTATGTCATCCGCAAAGGCAAGAAATGATATGATTGTACCAACTTTTGAGATTGAAAAACCGATGCTTTTCTTGTTTTCATTGCTAACTTTTTGGATGTTTTTGGCCAGGACCTCAGCTACTAAGTTGAATAATAGAGGAGATAGTAGATCCCCTTGGCGAAGGCCACATTTTGGACGGAATATCCTAGTCGGGTTATCGTTAATCAGGATGGAGTATGAGGTTGTAGAAATACATTCCTCAGTCCATCCTATGAATTTGTCTGAAAATCTAAATTTCCTTAATACAACCATGATAAAGGGTCATTCCACCTTGTCATATGTTTTTTCCATGTCAAGCTTAATTGTCACGTATCCTTTTTCCCCTTTTTTGATTTGAAACCGTGAAAATTTTCGTGGGCTATCAAGATGTTGTCATGGATTGATCTGTTTTGGGTGAAACACCTTGTAAAGGGTGAATGAGTTTTGAAAGGATCTTTTTTTTAGTTTTTTGTTAATATTTTTGCAATAATTTTGTACACTGTTGAGCATAGACTAATAGGTATGTAATGGGTTGTTGGCAGATGGGTTATCAATTTTTGGGATTAAAGCAATAAAGGTATGATTAATCTATTTTTAGTATTTTTCCAGTTCTATAAAAAACTCTTTATTGCACGAGTTACTGATGAACCTATTATGTGCCAACGTGAAAATTTTCGTGGGCTATCAAGATGTTGTCATGGATTGATCTGTTTTGGGTGAAAGCACCTTGTAAAGGGTGAATGAGTTTTGAAAGGATCTTTTTTAGTTTATTTGTTAATATTTTTGCAATAATTTTGTACACTGTTGAGCATAGACTAATAGGTATGTAATGGGTTGTTGCAGATGGGTTATCAATTTTTGGGATTAAAGCAATAAAGGTATGATTAATCTGTTTTAGTATTTTCCAGTTCTATAAAAACTCTTTATTGCACGAGTTACTGATGGACCTATTATGGGCCAATATTTTCGAAATAACTAGTGGATTGTTTTTGACTACGATGAGTTGATGCATGTGCAAATTTTTATAACTAATCCTTTTTTCCTATAAATAAATTAATGTTCTGGATTCAATCAAGTTACACACACATACAAAAAAAAATCATTGAATGTAAAAAAAACAAAGATGCGTAGAGATTTTTTTTGGTAGGAAGGAGTGCTAGTGATTTCTAAAGCATCTACTCGCACTTATTATATATGAAAAAGGGCTAAGTATTCATCATACGGGGATAGCCCGACCCCTTACATCATTAGCTAAAAGGTCAACTATACCCTTAGGCGGGTCAAACAATATACTGAAGCCCATAGATTTATTATAAGTTATACTAGTTAAATAATCCGCACATTTATTCGCCTCGCGGTAGCATGTTCGGAACTGGATAGTCTAGTTCCTACGTAAAAAGTTTTGGCATTGTAATACCAGACTAGATAGAGGATGAGGAGGAGGAATTGAGCGAGTCAAGAGAGTGATAGCAAGTTGTGAATCTATCTCAGAATAACATTCCTGAAACCGCTCTTCCAACCTAATCTTAATCCATGTAAAATGCCCAACAATTCATTGATAGAATTTTTTTTTATTAAAAAAGAAAATTGGCTGAATATATTAAACCATGTCAAGCTCCGACAAGGCTAATAAACCCGACCGAAAATTCTAGAAACACACATCGATCGGATTGAGGTCTAATATGCGATCAAGAACAAGAACAAGATAACATACAATTCATAACATACAATTCATAAGACTAGAAATATCAGAGCAAATTATGCCATCATAGGAACGTGAGGAAGGACGGATCGGAGCACATAGCTTGAGTACCGCTGGGGTCCGTCTGGAGTAAATCGAGTTGAATCTGCATGAAGCGGAGGATGAGCAAGCCATAATGATTAGCCAAGAGCTCAACTGTAGTAATTTCAAACTTGCCGGGAGTTGTTGAACCGCTACAACCATTATAAAGCCATATGAGTCCCTAACAACAACCCCCAAATCGATGGAGTCCGGATTAATTGCCACATTTGTGTTGCACCAAAAGGCTCCCGTTGCAGGTGGGTTCCAAGACGTACTTGCGGTCTGTACAGGTGGAGGAATGAAGATAATGGTCTTGTACCTAGCTCTTAAAGTCCTGTACCAACAAATGCAACGAGAAGTTGATGGCACGACCTTTCCGGGGAGCATCAGCGAACAAAGTGGCATTCCTACTCGTCCATGCCACCCACACAAGAACCGGAAACTCTTCAAAAGATTGTTTACCATTCCGTCGAGCAAAACCAAAGCGATATCAACAACCGACAAGCCAAGGAGAGCGGTGTTTCGGTTAAGAAGGAGGCGCATGTGACCTTCTTGACTTATCAACGTGAGAGAGAAGATCTACGTTGAGGCCGGCGACGTCTTAGTGTTTGTGTGGGTGGTGTAAAACATGCTTATATTTATGTGACAGGGTTTTCCCACTTGTTAGTTTAGGCAGCGGGCCTTTTGTGGTGGGTAAAATGGCGCTTAATGCAACATATGCCTAAGGTGGCTAAACATGAGAGGATTTTTATCGAAAACCAACATGTGTTTATTCCGTTCGCTTTTGAAACCTTTAGTTTTCTTGCGTCCGATGTTGTTGAGATTTTCAAAAGGGTGCAACGGGTCTTACACGGTAATATTATATTTCCTACGTCGTTGAATGTTTTTTTAGGAGAATTAATTTACCAATTCAAAAAGGATTGATAGCGCAACTTATACTCATCTTTCCTCTGACTCGATGTAAATGAAATATATTATTATTTATCTATGTAAATAATATTTGATGAATGAATTAAATAATCAAGCGAACCTTTACACGTGAAAACCTTTACGTGTGGAAGCTCCGATTATAATTAAGATTGTAACTCAACTAAAGATGATATTAATCATGGTCAATAATATATAGGTAAGTTACGAATTGCAATGATTTTGTATTGACGGTTGAATCTTTCGGAATGAAGATTTTTCATATACATTATATGTACGATATTATTATTACTATTATTATTTTATGTAGAATATTTCGGTGTATATGTCTTGAGATTTGTTTATATAATTGATGTGAATATTTTGTATATTAATGTAAATTAGATATATGTTATGTGCAAATATTATTTTTTGTGAATATTTTTAATGCCAGTTATTAAGATGAAATTCTAAATACTTTTATGTTGTGGGATTTTTTTTAAATAATAAAAAAAAACTCTAAATATAAGAAATGAACAAAATTATTTACGAGAAAGGGATTGTCAAGGTTTGGAAAAATTCGCAGTTTAAAAGTTCGATTTATAGAAGAAGTCATTGATTTTTTTTCATTTGTTTAACATAAACCCACAAATTTAAACTGCGATATTCTACATCTGACACTAATTCCGTATGATATAGTTTTGTACTAAAGTAGTGAAAATATTAAACAAGAAAATCCCAGTTTCAGTTGTAAAAATTGTACGTTTATGATGGAAGGTGCATAATAAGTTCCTTAAGGTGAGAATCAAATGATTATTTTTCATTATTCATTCATTAAATAAAATACAAATTAAGAAATCATATTTCTTATTTTTGGGTTAGTCCAAAAATAAACGTTGACGCAACTGATCGTTAATATATTTTATAAGAAATTTGATCGTTAATTTATTTGGTCATTAGTATATTTGGTCGTTAATATATTTTATAGAGAAATTTGATCTTTAATAAATTTTATAAGAAATTTGATCGTTAAATTTTTTAGGATTGGTCGTTATTTGTTTTGGTGGTTAAAATATGGGGGAAAAAACATTTTAACCACCAAATTTTCTATATAAAATTTTAACGACCCACAAAATATTTAATGTCCAAAATTTAACGACGCACAAAATTTTAACGATGACTATATTAATTATATAAAAACATTTTAACGACCAAATTTTCTCTATAAAATATTTAACGACCAAATTCTAACCAGCATTCTTTCCATATTATAAATTTTAAAGACCAAATTTAACGAACAATTATAAATATTTTATTTTAATATTCGGTCGTTATTATATTTATTTTGGTCGTTAAAATATGAAAAATTGTTGATTTGAATCGTTATCTTAGAAATTGACTAGATTTGGATCGTTAAGGTTTGTTTGAAAGCTAAATCGTTAAAATATATTTTTTTTAATTTTAATTTATATTTTTAGTAATTAGTTAAAAATATATATAAGTCTATTAGAGGAAAAAGAATATCTCATTTTATTTACTAAAATATGCTACCATATATATCTTCAAATCATGTACGTTCATAAACTTTAATTTAACGGATCATATTAGTTTTTATTCCCTATCCTAAGAAGTGTTCCTACCTAATTCTATATACCTTTACTGAACTTAATTTTATCGGCTACTATGTCAACTTCATTATACTATAAGTACTCTCACTACCGAAAGTCCTGGTGGTTGGAATTCTATTTTCGTTAATAGTTATATAAACTCAAATAATTAAACACGTAAAATGTAAACCCTAGATCAACCAAACATATATTTTAATACTTTATTGACCATAACAAAGTGGATGTGTGTATATTGAACATGTCGTCTAAATGAACTATTAATTATTGGTAAAATAACTTTATCACGGCTAAACATTAATAAATTCCAAATTATTTCTACACTTTCAAACATTTATTACGGGAATCCCACCATCAATAATGTGTTTATATTACAAAGAATAAAATACACCAATGCAAACACTAGGTGATAACAAGTTTAAGGTAAATCAATATAGGAAATAACTTGGAAATTTCAAAACTTTCATAAATATTATCCTTTATAATTGGTGTATATATATATATATATATATATATATATATATATATATATAATAAATAATAATATGAAATAAATCTCAATTTATACTTATTTTAAGATAAATAATTATATTCCTTGAACCCAATATTTATATTAGGCGAATAAAATTTTGTGTTTCACATACATATATCCCTTATATTCTGGATATAATTATTTGATTTATATTGATAAATACTTACAATAATTTGTTATTTTATATTTTTTTTATATACTATGTGTATTTAGCATGTTGCATACATGAATTTCACGTATTAAATACTTTTAATAGCTTTTTGTATTTAAATGCATTATAATATGTTGAATGTATTGTATTTGAAAATTTTATATTCATTTGTCTAAGTTATATACTCGTTATCCTGTAAAACTACTCTATATATATATATATATATATATATATATTCTTATAAGAAAATAATATAATATTATAATTATATTTTTAAAAATAGATTTGTTTTGTTTAAGACCAAGTGTTGTGTGAATAATGTACACTCGTATGAACAAGACCCATGATTTCACTCGATCATCTTGTACGTATATACACAAATGGAACCATTATAAATATTCTTTAATAAAATTTAGTTTTACAAAAATCTCTTTTAAAATAGTTTGTAATTAAACAGAATTGCAAAATACATGAATAAAACTTTCAAAAATACAAGGTGCATTTTGGTGGCAGTTTAAATAAAAGTAAGATATTCTAGGCGGTACCCGGTCTATTTTTATATATTTATTTTTGCTAACTTCATCTAAATTTAATATAAATCTCGTCGATACAACAATCCATGTAAATAAATAGAGCTCGTCGTAATATGTTACACTGTTTCTTTCGTAATTTTCCTACCGTGCCTTCTTCCTAGTATAAACATTTAGTATGCATTGTGTTATATATATATATATATATATATATATATATATATATATATATATATATATATATTGATGAATGAATGTTGGTATATATAAGTATTACATTGTCAAATTGTGACATATATATTTAAATCTTGAGTGCACTTAACGTAGATTGTATATGTTAATTAAGATTAATTTGACTATCCAAAGTTACCAAAACCTACCTTCCAACCACTTCACTTAAAAGTTATCCATTATTTGACTCACCTAAAGTCATTTGAGTTATTTAACCAAAAAAAAAAAGTCATTTGAGTTATCTCATCTTCTTTGCTAGGTTAAACTTTGAATCTCACAAAGGTACAACCGTATATATGTTACGTACGCAACTAATCAATGTCATATGAACATCTTTACGTAAGAGATCATTTCAAAACATGAGCATATCTCGTCTCGCTCGGTCATTGGTCCATCGTATCAGTATATCTAAATTTATTGTCTTATTATAACAGACAGTTATGAGCTACTTGCTTGAAGGCCGTGTATGAAAAACACATGAATATAATTATTATCTTTGTTAGGAAAAATATATGTTGTATTTGTCAGAGTCCGATACAGACAGACCGGGTAGAGCGGGATCGTGTGTATACGAGCGCATATGCACGTTAGGTTCAAGCCCAGTACATAAACTCGACGAGGTTCTATCCTAAAACAATTGACAATAGGAGGACAACTGATTATCTCCAACAGTTTTATATTTATGACAATATCTATATAACAGAGATGAAAGAACCTTTTTTATTAAAAAAATAATAATCGTATTAGAATTGATTTATTAAGCGATAAGGTATACAATTCAATAATTTTTAATATTTTTATTTAATGAGTAATAGTTTGTATAATTTTTTTATTATAAAAAAAATGGTTTCCAACACCGAACGATGTTACTTAATTTCTTTCACTTAAGCAACGTTTGTAGTCGAATGCAAAACGTTTTCAAGTCGACATAGTCATATATGCTCACGTCTAATTGCTGATTAATCTCATTTTACGATTAACGTACGTTACTTATAATTCAAATGATTGAATTGGTAGACACATTAAGATTGCAGATTTGACCAAATATAACTATATATACGAATTAGATTTTAGTCTAAAGTTGTAACATTTTTGGCCTGGAAACTTTCTTACGCTAGAAATTTGTGCTCAATGATGTTATGTATGCATGCATGACTTGACTTAATCGATGATTTTCATGCAAGTACGTACACACGAGTTATGACTTAATCGACGTGTTTCATTCAAAGAATCAATATCTTTTTTTTTTTATCAATAAAGTACATGATTTTAAATATACAAAGTGGATAATCTTATCTTGGCTATAAGTATATGTTTGTTTAATACATAGTTGATTAAGAAATAATAATTAAATCCTTTAGATATAATTACACTATTATGTATAGATCGATTTTTAACATGATAAATTTGTGAATATCGTACTTGAAATACAAAGTTGGTGAATACAAATATTTAGAGTCATGTATATAAGTATTATTGTATTAGATATAATGGGGTTAAAGTTTAACGGACTTTGAACACGACTTAAGTTGTGGGTGTATGAGTGCAAATACACGTTAGGTCCAAGCTCAACATATATTTTCAATGAGATTTGTCAATAGAAGGGTAGTCCACAAACCTTATAAAAATGACGAGAAGAATACTATCTCCACAAATAAATATTTAAAGTCCATTTGTTGTGTCAGAAAATATTATTTTGGAGAATTGTAATCTCTGAATGAACGATATTCCAAGTTATAAAGGATGGAAAAAATAGTTGATTTAATCTTCACCAAATAACCTCTTAAAATAACCCGCACAATAAATCGATAGTATATACTATATACAAATACGAATATTTACCATTTAAAATTACCATTCAAAATATAATCACAACATTCAAAATATAAAAATATCAGGTAAAAAAAATAAAATATTTACATTAATAAATATATCCTATATTATGAAATTTTCAGTTCATACAAATTGATTTACATTATTATTTATCAAAAACAAATACAGTAGCAAGTTAACGTTTTAGGTAATAGGTCAATTGTTTATATGATGATTGATGAAGCTCACCAAATTTGTTGATACTTTTCCTCCAATTAGATAATCACAACATTTAAAATACTAATTCAGTACCTAAGTTTGAATGCATTATCCAATAATACTTAGTTATACAACACTATAACATCTCAATTCTCAAATGAGTTGTTTACTGAGTCACTGTCAGTCGAGGCGAAAACGTACCAACGATCCAATGTCTATTATCATACACTTGGCGACGAGAAAAATCAAACTTAAAAGAGTTGTTCTTAGTAGAACAAGTAAGCATTTCAAAGCAAACCACTACCTTTACCTGACTCGGCCAAAGTAACCCTACCTCATTAACTCACACAAACTGTCCATACAAAGTCAACGAGCTCGAGCCAAGATTAGAGAGTGAACGAGCCGAGCTCTGACATTCTCGTGTTCGGCTCGTTTATAAACGAGTCGAGCCCGAACTTGAGTATGTTCGTATACGTCTCACAAAACGGACTGTCACTCGAATTATTGTAATCCCTATCCCTACCCTACAATATCCATTTCAAAAAGTGGTTGTGGATTGATAGCAGTTGAGTTGCAGTGGACTAAGTCTGCTTTGGCATACAAAGAATTGACAAACTCATCTTCATTTGGCTGCTGAAGTTACAGTAGGGTCCATGACATACTAAGCACCCACATGCTGCTGTTATATTCTGCTTAAACTGAAGAACAAGATGGTTTTTCATCAAAAATAAAGCATAACAAGAACATGAATTTTACAGAACTTCTAAACAGAGCAACCAATTTGATTATTTCCAACTGGCACAACAATGATATACAGAAAATGCAATCATCCATCTAACATTGTTTTATGTTACCACAGTGGAACTCCTAGTTAAGTCCTAGCTAGCAAGTATGCTTACAAGTTCATACAAAAGAGTTAGCCCACCTGCATAAACCATCCAATGGTACTAGCTTATGTATGGCCCAAGTCGGCGTCATCTTCATTTTGAATATATGTTGATCAGTTGAGAACTTAAGTCTTCTTCCGTCTCGAGGGGCTAATCTTCCCTTCCTGGGTTTACCCCTGATCATTTATTTCATAACAGTTACAGTTTGAACAAGAATTTAACAAAATCAGTCAAAATTCACATCTGCATACACAGAGGAAATGATCGTTCGTAATTGGTACTGAATCGGGATTGGTTCTGTATCAACAGTCTCAATATATTCATTTGGCTCCTCTGGTTATCGAAACAATCCGTATGATACACTCTGCCATAGTGTTCAATTTGAGATGCTGGCTTAATTGGTTACACTTTGCTAGTCAGATGAGGTTGTGAGTTCATTTCGATGGGTTCATTTCCATGGGTTTAGTTACCACAGTAACAACTAGAATATATTTCTACTCTGCCATAGTGTTGAAACCACCCGTTCAAATAAAAAGTAAGCATGTCGTAAGAAATTGCTTTCAGTAATGACAGGTAGAAACACATACCCTCCAATTCCAGGCAAGCCACCGCCCTTAGTGCGCCCAGCAGCAATATCTGAAGTTCCATTTAAACAAGAATGAATGACACACAATTTCAAGGCAGTGTCATATGACACACATAAATACATAGAGAAACTTTACCATCTCGTCCGACTCCCTCTTCTTCAACCTGGAAATATAAAAAACTCAAGAGTGGGTTATTCAGAAAATACTGAGCTCAATACCAAACGTAGTCGTAGCAAGCTATGGAATCTAAATACACCAAAGGGAAATGGCATATTAATCATAAAATTCCAGTCAATAAATGGAAGCATGCAAGAATTACAGAAAAGTAATATACTCCTTCACCGGCTTGATTTATACTCTCAATGACAAAGTAATATACTCCTTCACCGGCTTGATTTATACTCTCAATGACAAACATGTATTATATCATTCAGGCATTGGATTTGGAGCATACGAACAACTACTATTTGGAAACCGAAAATATGTTTTAAAAAAAAAAAAATTTAAAAGGGTCTATGATATTAACTTATCAAGTGATATCAAATTTGTAATTGTAAATTATCTAAATAAACATATGTGCAAAGTATATAGGTGGAAACACAACAAAGGAAAATGTCAAAACGACAAGTATCACTCACTGCTGGTGAGGTAATTGAAGACAGTGAGAAAATTCGATCTTCAGGTTGAAACTTCCTTGGCCTCTTCAAACTGTAACGGCCATTTTACAGAAAATGCTTTAATGTCAGGATCAAAGATGACAATACACAGACACATTTCATCTAAGCAAGACGATGATCTAGGAAAGAAATACAAAAAGATGGTATGAACATCGGATCATATAAGAACAACTCTTGCTTGTTCTCAAAGATGTGAAAAGACTGGAAGCTTTTTATTAAGAATTCATCATCTCACTAGGCTTTGATCAGTTGCACTTATCATTAACTAACTTCATCAGTCCTAGCCTATATGTAAGACTGAATCTACAAATGCATTGATGTTATATTAGTGAATGAATACATGATATAACTAAATTTCCCTGATTAAGTTAGCCATTTAGATTTCAGTTGTTCACAGTAGCTCCTTCGAGCATTTCAGGGGACATAAGAATCAGAACCAAATAATTGAGCATCGAATCACCTCTAAAGTTTACAGCCTTGAACACTAAACTTAGAAATAACTCAATGTACAACCAGAAACATGAAGTCTATAAGAAGATGTAACACAAGATTTAGCATAAAAAAGAAGATGCATACTTATTTGAAGCCTTGGATGAAGACAAGGATCCTTCAAAACCCTTAAAAACATTCCCAATATGGCTTGAATCCTGCAAGTATGTTGTCTCTAACTCGTACACCTATCATCAAATACTTGTTTGACTTAGAAACCACCATTGAAACATCCAACTCCTTTTTAATTTCGTTACAAAAACATAATTCAACCAACAACAACTCAACTGAGAAAAAAATATCAGTACCTGTTTTTCAACACCGCGGAGCTCTTCCTGGAGCTTCTTTCGCTTGCTCGTCAGGAAACTGAGCCTTGCCGCTGGGTTAGTTGAAGTCTTTTGCCCTATATAACCAAAATTCAAATTTCAAAACAGCAAACCCTAAAACAGAAAATTTCCCGATACAAAATTGATTCGTCAAAAGAAATTAGGGTTTTACCGCTGGTACCCATTGAACAGTAACACTTGTCGAGTTTAAATCGAAAATGAGAGGATTGACGATTGGAACACGTAAACGCTTCAAGAATTCAAACTAGGACAGTGAACTCAGCTCTACCTAAATTGGTAATTCAAATTTGCCGAATTGAACTGGATTGTCAGAACATTGTGCAGAATTGAAACAATTCAACAGATAATCCTCGAAATCACTGTGCGTCGACGATCGCTGCGATCAAAATCGCAAGAAATGATTACTATAGAATATATGCAGATTCTAAATTGTAGGATAAGCAATTGTTTGCAGCTTAGAAAACTGTTGGGCCTATATTCCAGAGGCATAATTGGGTCGCAATGTATTTCATTTTGGGCCGTAACTTAGCCCAACTAATTAGCCCGTAAACATCCTATCGACATGACGACATGGCATGAGAGAATTCACGTGCTAAATAATATAATCTCATTATAAACATATAGATAGTTAGATCGGGAGATTCGGGACCACATTCATAAGCTTTCCTGATAAACCCAATTGATATTTATAGAATTAGTTAATTATTTTGAGTAAATTTCGGATGATATTCGTATTTTTTAACTTTTCAGATTATGTCCAATAATTTTTAGTTTTTAGACGATATTCATAAGTTTTATAAATTTTTTGGGTTTTATCCATCTATCGTCCATCAATTAAAATTTTGAGAGAACGATAAGTTCGAAGAATTATCTACATATTTAGAAAATAATAATGTCCGTAAAATTAAGAACATAAATATATCATTCAACCTGAAAAATATGTTGGATGTAATCCGAAAAAGAAAATAATACAAGGAAATCATTCAGAATTTCTTTTTTTTTGCCTCAAAGACGTATTATAATATATTATTTAAATATATAAATTATATAATACTAAAACTATATTATCATATATTAACTTGGGAAAAATTTATCCTGGCAACCAATGACGCTTCACTCCACATAAATTAGTGTCTTAGTTGTTAGTTTGTCGAGCTTTTATTTTATGTTAATCTAATAAATATCATTTTAATTTTTATATTATATAAACACCTTATTTCCTATATTTATCTTTATCTATAGGTCTTTTTATAGAGTAATTTATATATTGAAATGAATTTTTTTATTAATGTGAAAAAATATTGTTCAGAAACATATTTACGAATCCGTATAAGCATATTTGTATACCTATAAATTAAAAACTTATAAGTTGGTAATTTATTTTATTTTTTAAAAACTAATTAAAATCGATATATTGATCGTCTAAAAGTGTTAATTATCTAAAAATAAATAATTTTAAAAAATACTAAAATAAGGTGTTTATCAAAAAAATGAGGAATGTAGTTTATATATTGCTAATTAATGTAAAAAACAAAAGTTGGAATGAAATAATGAAATTAAAAAAAAATAAGTTTACAATAAGTTGTCGAATATTTTTCTACGAAATAAATCAAATATAAATAAATTATATATATATATATGCTTTAACTCGAATGAATTAGTAAATGTACATTTAAATTCATTTATCATAGTGATTATGTTTTAATTTGAAAGGAACTAAACATCATGCAAGTATGCCAAAAAAAAAATCAGACATGTTCTTGTTGTAAACACATTAAAATGGGAATTTCTTTTGTATCTAGAGAATTACTTGTAATATTGGAATCCTACTTTCTTATCATGATTTACCATCTACGTGTAAAGTTGGAAGTGGGGTAATTTTAATACGTTAAAATAATAAAGTAGGTAGGATTAGGTAATTTTGTTTTAATTTAGCTTTCTTGGATATGGTTTCCTAATGAAAAAGACGTATAACACACCATTATATGTGTTTTACAGTTGAAAATGACATTAGTTTTGTGAATCCCGAACAAAATATTTGTACTTTTCTTTTCAAATAATGCAGCAAGTATATTTGAGTTTTTTTTTGCTTGTTTAGAGAAGTTTATATAATTGAATGAAGTGTTGTGTCGTGTCGTGTCGTGCAGTTTAAATGTATGAGATATAACTTATCTAAAGGTACAAAGTTGATCATTACCCCAAACGTGATTCAGGGTATAGTATAGTTGTCTTTGTGTCAATTATGCACACACAAATTTTTCAGGAAGTCATTCATTCTGAAATTACGCTTTTATACGAACATACTTAACTCAAAAGTTATTTATCATCACTATGCCACTTGAAGAAGAATTTTTGTTGACATGAGTAACAACTTATCATTTTAAGCTAATTACAAATTTCCATTCAAATGATGCGAGATGACAATTTTACGGGATGTTACATAGTGTATAGTTTAGTCTTACTTTTTAAGTTAGATCTTGATGATTGTAGTTTAAAAGACGATTTTTTAGGTAAATTGATTTTTTTTTTTCCTTTTTGTAGTAGAGTATAGTTTAGTTTTACATAATATACTAAATATCCCTAAATACCATACCTTTTATTCGTATATTGCACACTAAATATCGGTAAGTAAATATATATGGCATGTGAGAGTTCCCGTCATGGGATCTAGACAAATGATCCAAAAAAATATTCAAGTTTTTCTTTATCGATCATATTAGTAATTATATTTTGAGATGTCGAGATATCCGAATAATTTTGAATGATCAAATAACACGAATATAAATGCACGTAAATACAAAATTCACTTTAAAATGTGGTTTGTCAAAGACTTAGTATGTGGTAAATATGTGCGGATAATTTTTAGAGAAGATATCAAAGAGATGGAAGAAACAATAACCATTCACATACGCCTAAAAACAATTAATATCTTCCGTTTAGACTTGTACAAATTTGGGCCGGATCGTCTACGGATTACCATGAAAAGTAGATATGTGTAACTACTCAAACCCGAACATGTGGGTATACCAGCCCATTATCCAATGGGACGGTCTTTACCTATTATACTAGGCTAACACGACCCAATCCTCATAGATTAACCTAATTATTTTATCATAAATGCTTATTGTAGTAATGGTTCGCCGTCAGAATGCCATCCTCATTCCTCAAAATCATACGCATATTCTCTCTCTATATCGCAAATCCCTCCCATGTGACTCTCTCAACCCTACGTACCCCCGTTACTTAGTGTGCGTGCATTCGTTTGTCATTGTGTCCTCTTTGCTCTCTCGATCTAGCTTTTTCCAATCTTCAAGCCGATTAAGGTTCCAGGTTTATTCTTCTTCTACTACTAATCGTCTTTTTTGTTTTATACACGTTGATCATATAAACATGATTTTTGTAAATATCGGTTGTACTAGTATTTTATTCTCGATTATATGAAATGTCAAATAGAGATTCAACCTTCGTGTTTGTTTTATATATGTCGAATAGTCGATAGCGAGACAGAATATAATATATATATTTTTGTCTGTTAATTGCAGATAAATATAATACTTTAAAATTTTCTTATACATTTTAAATATTTAAACAATTTAAAATGATATTTAAAATAAAATTTATAATAAGTGTTTGACACATTTATATTCGATACTTTTTTCTTTTATTGTAATACAATTTTTTTTATATCTTTGAAAAAAGTTCCTATTTTATCTTTTTTTATTGTAGTAGTAAAATCACGTCATTTAGTGTAAATTGTGATTTATTTAAAAGCCGTTAGTGTATAATTTTAAGTTATTACTAATTTATTTTTACGAAATTATATGACGATGTGATGTTTTATTGGTACAATATTCACTTATATTTAATTACATGTAATTTGAAAATACAACTTACTTATAGTAAATATTGAATTAAATTTCACAAAAATTTCTTCTACAAGTTTATTTTTACAAAATGTTGGCTAGCTAACTTGCAACATTTCAAGTGATGATTTTAATTTTGGGTTAGTGCAGATTTAGTTTATTTTGGGTTGGGAAATTATTTGTAAAACTACAGGATTATTTATTATTTTATTTGTATAATGGATAGGGTAAATAAACCGTTGACAAAGAGAAAGAGTAAGGACTGAGAACATGCTAAAAAGAATATTATTGGATAAAATATCAACTACGGCTAGACATTTGGAAATCCAAAGGCGTCCAAGTTCTCCTCCCCTGCCCTTTTTCTTTTCCCTTTTCTGTTTTTATCAAACTCTAACCATTAAAATGATTAATTGCACAAAACTGCCTTTACTTTACTAGAGTTTTAAAAATCCTTATTTAAGAATCCTTTTTTTAATTAATAATAATATCATTTTACAAATGTCTAATGCTACTCTTTGTGATTGTACTTTCTTTAAAAAATTATTAATTAAAAGTATAGTTATTTTGTTCATAATATTTGGTATTAGAGTTTAAAACGAGTCTTTGGATGATGCAATACCATTTTAAAAGCAATTGCTATGATATTAGAGTGTTAAAATTATAGCTTAGAATGTATGTCATTACGAGTGTTATTAACACTTAAACTTTTTTCAAATAAAATTTTATCTACTTTTTTTTATTTATTATTTGTTTCTAAAAAAATATTCATTATTTTTATATAACTTTTCACTACTTATTATTATTTTTATACATTTTTTTTAAAAATTATTGTCATCGATAAATATTACACATTTTACTTTTAGGTTTCTTAATACATGTGTATTTTTTTCATATCAAATATTGTAAATCAGATGACACTCATTTTAAATAAAGTAGATAATTATGTGTTTTGTATTATTTTGTAGGCTATACTATGCTGGATTTGTTAAAATTTTATATGCCACTGAATTCACAAGGATACAGTTTATTATTGAAAGGTTTAAAAGTTAGTAAATTTATAATTTTTTCAAATTAGAGGTTATTTTAGAAGAACTAGGACAATTTATGAGTGATTTTGTGTAAATAATACAATATAGTCTACTAGGGAAAAAAAAAAAAAAAAAAAAAAGAAGCTTACGCTTACTCGCTTAGATTGACTGCTTGAGCATTCTTCTCCCATCCCTCATTGGTTAAAGGCTCCATTGAAATGCTCTATTTTAACCCTAGTGGGTCTTCTTTGATGTGACGACGGTGGTTGTGGGGTCAGACAAGCGTCGCCATCTCAGTCTTCTTTCTTCCTCGTTTCTCATTTTTCATTTCCTTTCTTCTTCTCATCCTCCTGGGAATTAAAAAACACATATTTTAATGGTGTTTCCTGTGCCGGGGTAGTTTGCTTGAAATTCCAACGACTTATAGATAGAGATTTAGGAAACGGGTTTGAAACCAAGGTGCTACGACTCGAAACTTGAATACCCAACTTTTCAATTTTGTTTTCTTTGTTTCAATTTTCTAAAAAAATTGGGGTTATCTATCCTCAGCACTGAATTCTGCGACTTACACGGCCCGAGGCCACCTGATAATGGTGGGTTTTAGGGACTGTGTGTAGATTTATCTGTTGGATTCGGTTCTGTTTTTTTTATTCAATTGATTTCGTCAAATGGGTAGTGGTAGATTTGTGATTTGGAAGAGATGGTCCTTGGCGATTGTCTTGAAATTACTTTAGTGCTGAAAGATCTGGGTCAATACAGATTTTGTCTTGCCCCCCTTTTCTTTTCAAGGTAATGTTGCTTAATTTCTTCTCCCACCTTTGATTCGAGTTCGTTTCTCTTTCGGGTGATTGCTATTTCGTAAGTTGACAGATGAAATGAATTCTTTTTGGGTTTCTGAAGCACGACCAAGTGACCTGAATTCTGCGTGCAATTCAAGTGGCAAGAATATATTGATAGTTTATAGCCTAGTGTCTGAATCTATGAACTTTTTTGTGGATGTATATTTATAAATTATATTTATTAGTATTATAAATATTGGGTATTGGGTTCTCAGAATTGCAAGTTGGGTTTTTTGAATCCATCTTACATTTTTGCTTGCATGTTGTTATGCAGGTATTGGATTGATAATTCAATTGAGATACCATGTTGAGAAGTTTAGCTAAGTTGCTATTGGTTTGTTCTGTGTTGATATCTTCTGTATCATCCACTGGCGATTCCTACGCTAACTGCAATTGTGACGAAGTCGGTCTGTGGAGCATTGAGAGTATTTTGGAATGCCAGAAAGTTAGTGATATCTTGATAGCTATCGCTTACTTCTCCATTCCAATTGAGCTAATCTATTTTGTCAGCTGCTCGAATGTTCCGTTCAAATGGGTTCTGTTTCAATTCATAGCCTTCATTGTTCTATGTGGATTGACCCATTTTCTCAACTTCTGGACTTATGGCCCTCATTCTTTTCGGCTGTCTTTAGCCTTAACCGTGTCTAAGATGCTTACGGCTTTTGTATCATGTGCAACAGCCATTACTCTCTTCACTCTTTTCCCTGTACTGCTAAAGTTGAAGGTTAGGGAGTTTATGTTGAAGAAGAAAACATGGGATTTGGACAGGGAAGTTGGGATAATCAAGAGACAAAGTGAGGCTGGACGACACGTTCGTATGCTTACTCGGGAGATTCGTAAGTCACTTGATCGACACACTATTTTGTATACAACGATGATTGAGTTGTCCAAGACTTTGGATTTGCAAAACTGTGCTGTGTGGATGCCAAATGAGGATAGGACTGAGATGATATTGACACATGAGCTAAAAGGGAGGACACGTCAAAGCTTTAGTAGCCGTTCAATTCCTTATTCGGATCCTGATGTTAAACGGATAAAAGAGAGTGACGATGTCATCGTTTTGAGTCCTGATTCGGTTCTTGGTGTTGCTAGTTGTGGTGGAATTAGCAAGCTAGGTGCTGTTGCTGCGATTCGTATGCCAATGCTTAGGGTTTCAAATTTCAAAGGCGGAACTCCTCAGTTGATCAAGGCTTGTTATGCAATACTCGTGTTGGTTGTTCCTGCAGGGAGAAACCGAAAATGGCATATCCAAGAGCTTGAGATAATCAAAGTGGTTGCTGATCAAGTGGCTGTTGCAATCTCTCATGCTGCTGTGCTCGAGGAGTCTCAGAACATGAGGGAGAAACTCGTGGATCAGAACCGAGCACTACAAATGGCGCAGAAGAATGCTATGATGGCGAGCCAAGCAAGAAATGCTTTCCAGAGAGTGATGAGAAATGGGATGAGGAAACCAATGCACACAATTCTCGGTTTGCTTTCGGTTTTACAAGATGATAATCTTAGCAGTGCACAGCAACTAATCATTGACACAATGATGAAGACGAATAGCGTCCTCTCCCTCTTGGTGAACGACGTTATGGATGATTCACCAAAGGAAAGCGGGAGGTTCCCATCCGAGATCAAGTCTTTTCTGTTACATGCTTTGGTTAAGCAAGCCGGTTGTCTTGCTAGATGCTTGTGTGTTAACCAAGGCTTCAATTTCACCATTGAGGTTGACAGATCTTTGCCAAATCATGTTTTGGGCGACGAGAGCAGGGTCTTTCAGGTGATTTTGCATATGGTTGGGAACTTGTTGGACAGTAACAAAGGACGTAAAGGATCATCTTTGAGATTCAACACTTTTTCGCATCACGGGCAAGGAAGGGGTGATCACAGAGTGTCAACTTGGAGATCAGGCTCGTCCGACGGCTATGCTTATGTCCGGTTTGAAATTGAGGTTGCCACGGATGATCGTGTTGTGTCACTACTCTCCAATGATCAGAAACACAACCGAGAAGTGGCTGAAGAGGAGTTGAGCTTCCGCGTCTGCCAGAAACTCGTCGAGGTAACATCAATCACCTTAAAAAACTTAAGCTTATACCTTTTATTGCGGGTCCGTTCAGCAAGCGCAGTTTATGGGATTATTGTACTGGGATTATTTTGACAAAAAAATATAGTAACCAAATATACTTGGATTATTGATTATTTGTGCAGAATAATCTGTTGAATTTTAAGCTGATACCTTTCATTACATCTATTGCTTATTTTGTGTGTATTTTGACAGTTAATGCAAGGAAACATATGGGTGATGCCGAATCAAGAAGGGCGACCGAAAAGCATGGCTCTAGTTCTATGTTTCCAGCTTCGCCCATCAATCGGAGTAGGAATTCCCGACACAGGAGAGTCGTCACAACGCGTTCCCGCGAACCAAACGGTCCATTTCAATGGCCTACAGGTCTTACTAGCCGACGATGATGACATGAACAGGGCAGTGACGCGAAAACTTTTAGAGAAGCTCGGTTGCTGCGTTACGCCAGTGTCATCAGGATACGAGTGCCTTAGCGCGTTAGGTCCAGCTGGGTCACCAAGCCAGGTGGTGATACTCGACCTCTACTTGCAGGACCTTGACGGGTTTGAGGTGGCAACGAGGATAAGAAAGCTAAGAAGTCGAAACTGGCCATTGATTATTGCCTTGACTGCTAGTGCTGAAGAATGTGCCTGGGAGAAATGCAAGCTTACCGGAATCAATGGGGTGATCCAAAAGCCGGTGTTACTCCAAGGAATGGTCGATGAGCTTCTTAGGGTTCTCGTCCAAGCCAACAATTTTCCTCAGTAAACAAAGTTTTAGGTGAACATTATAAACGTTTCATACAACCAACTTTACATTGATGCTTGAAGAATTTTAGGAAGCAATACACATGGTAAACTTACATTGAGGATTATTATGCTTGCAATGGATTTCTTTAGGTCAAGGACTCAAGATCATCTACTTCATAATGATAGTTATATAAGTTCAACGGGCTAATCTTCTTAGTTTCCTATATACTCCTTTCGTTCATAGATATTTGTAATTTTAACCTTATATTTTTGTTAATTGTCGTTAGTTTGGCTTTTATTTTCTACATTTACCTTCTAATCATTAGTACAATTTTCAATAAAGTAAAAAAAATTAAAAAAAAATTAATTAGGTATATAATGGTATATTTCATAAATTTATTAATAAGTAACAACATTTATACGTGAACGGAGGAAATACTAATTGCGAGCTTTAAGGCATGACGTCAGTTGACCCAAACAATTGTATTTTAGAGCACATATGACGAGTTTGTACCTAACACCCATGTGTATGACTACGTACGTATTCGGTTCAATAAGTATGGTGCATGCATTTTTTTGGCTGTGGGTTTGGTGGAAAGTGATATATGAAGATTGTGACATTGTGAGCGACGTACCAAGACACTTTGTGTAGCTTTCATTTGGGTGGATCATATAATATAACCATCAATTTCACATGGTATGATATCAAAGGGTGTACTTGTAAATTTAACTCAAATTTGGGCACTTATTCCATTGTCACAAGATAATGAGTGATGCTATTGATGTAGACAAGTTTGGAGAGTTTTTAATCCCATTGTGTGTGTGTATAATTTGCGGTATTTGGTTGTTCAAATTACAAACCACAAGTCACAACTATGGTCAAATAATTTGAATCTAATGTCTTTGTCAAAGTGTTTTTTTTTTTGCACTTTATTCAGGGAATGCTATTCTACCTTTGTCCAATTTCATTTACTTTTGGTTATTTGTCTTTATTTATTTTACTTTAAAAAAAGATATAAATAAATTAGGACCGTCTAGAACATCTTACAACGATACGTCGGGCGATCTAGAGCATCCTCACGGATGAAATATATCAAAATCTCTTATGGATTCATGAACGTAATATGGAAGAAGTTTTCAAGGTCTGCCAACTTATCAATATTATAATTGATCTCTTTGAAAATATAAATCACCTTTCAAGAAATATATATATATTTTAATACAAAAAATATTTTTATAATATCTATTTATAACATTATATTGTCCATGGACTTGGACAAAGTCGGGGTCAGCCTGTCCATATGGATGAAGGGGTGGATACGCTCATGGTCTTCAAGCCCGATTGGGCTGGTACGAGCAAGGGTCTGGGTCTAGTCGATCCAATATCCCTTTTTAAAAATATTTAAAATTATATATTGAATATAGAGGCATGTGGTAGAATTCGAACTTGAGAACTACAAGTCTCCACAACCATTAGACTACTTCGTTGTTGTGTAATAATTTCATATTTACATTTATGCCCGTTTGGTGAGTATATACAAAGTTATGTAAAAGCCTGAATTTCTCCGTAATTCCCATAATCTATCTATGTGAAATTAAAGAAAATTCCATAATTTTCATGCCAGATAAATCGCATAATTTCCATAATTTATGCTTACCGAACACGTCTTTAATATTAACTTTTTACCTTTTTAAAAATAAAATAAAATAGCCTCTATAAAATAATAATTTTCATAAACTAACATAAACTTCCATAGATTTATAACTTTCAAACTAATGTTCAATAACTTATATATTTAACAGATGTCGGTACTCCATTACCAAACTGTACATAAAATAACCCCTACATATTATGTCACAATGCACATATATATCCATCTACTTTATCGATATTTTCTTAACAAATATGATACATTTAACAAATCTTCCTAATAATTATTCTCATAAAGATTAAACCACAATTAAGCATAATGATTCAAACTTCATCATAATTGTTATACCTACCACGACCAATTGACAATACTAAATTCACCTAATAATTAAGTATAAACTTACAAAAACTACTAAAAAACTTTATTTCAAATCATAGCACCCAAATTCCAAATTAACTTAAAACCTAAAGTTTGTGCAATATAATTGTAATTAGAATATTAGGTGGTGGTCCATTGAGTTAGATATAATTATTATAAAACTTGTCTTTTGTATTATTATCAACTATTAATTAGTAAAATATTCAAACACTTCTAGCTTAGATTTGGTGGTCTCCATTTGCATGGGATCATGAGACTAATCAATAGATCCTTAGATACTTTTATTTAATCATCCTTTATATATAATCAAATAGCATAAAATTTTGTCTTTAATTTGTAAAATTTATGAATATAATTACCCATAATTGATTTATTATTTACATGTCTCACCCTACACATGAAAGTTAAAACAACAAAAGAACCAAATGCAAAAAATACTGACCAAGGACTTGTTCATTTGGCCATAAGGACTTGTTCATTTGGCCATACCTCCTTAACCGGGGAGTTATATATACATTTTGAATTCGAGCTATTAGATGTTGTATTTTAAAAAAGATTAGAATTTCATAACTAGACTACTTGAATTATAAATTTGGAAGTCTAACAATAACTTTTTATTTTTTGATTTTTAAAATTTTAATTAACAATAAAATAATTTGTAAAAATATTTTTGAACTATCAACTTATTGACGTTACAATTGTGGATTTTCAATTGTTATTGATAGTGTAATTGATGGTCAATAAATGTTGTTATTGTTATTGTGTACTTGTTAACGATTATTGACAGTGTAATTGTGGATTAACAACAATTATTGAAAATGCAATTATATTTGTAATACCCGAAAATTCTATATCTGAAAACCGGTCACGCTATCGTTTTTTTTAAAAATTTTTTATTGAGACCGAAAGTTTTGGGTAGTTTGTATCCCGGAACGTGAGTCACTTATGGGCTTAGCCCATTCCTTACCTTTCCGGGCCCAACTCCTACTCTGGCCCAATTGTGTCTCTTACGGCCCATTACCTCTTTCTCCTCTCACCAGTCTGTAGGCCCACTTTCTTTTCCTCTCTTCTTCTCCGGGCCATGATGCTAGCAGGCGTCGTCCTCTCTTCTCTCGATCAACGTAACAAACTATTTCTCATATCTTCATCCCTTCCTCTTAAATCCGATCTTATCCCAACGGCTCACCACCTCACAACCTGCTGGAATCACCTGATCGTAGACCACCTAGTCTTCTCTGCGCACCGGGAACCAGCATCAACAAGACTCTTCTGCACTACGCAAAGAACAACAACGTATAGAATTCGGAGCCACCAGAAGCCTTAGCAACCATCAGACCGGAGTCCTCTTCCATCACCAGGAGCAGCGCAGCGAAGAAGTTAGGCTCTTCGTCATATCCAGCGACCGGTCGTCGAACGGCAGAAGTAGCGCGGTGTAGTGGTCAGACCTTGGGCTTCCACCAGTGCTTCTTAGCTGCAGCAAGCGAAGGTACGGTGGCCAAGCTTGTCTTATCTCTTCTTGACTTTCTGCTCACATAAAATGATAGAATTGTGTAGATGATAGGCCGAGAGAATCGAACCCGGGATCAGTTATTGCCAAGGCTTTAGGCCGTTTTTGTTTCCCGTGGGTATCGAACGGTCTTCGTGTCTCAGGGCTATTTCCGGATTTTTGTGGGCTATAGGATTCGAACTAGTAACCATGTGTATGCTACATAGTTTTAGAAAAATCTGGGTACAATAGCCATCTTTGGGAGCATGTTTCAATATCTTAGAATCATTTTTTACCGTTGAAATTTTGATATGTTGTTGATAAAAATATGTAGTTTAAGGTATCAAAATTTGGGAAAGATCTAACGGCCGGATTGAGAGTTATATGCTTGCAAAGTATGTACGGAACCTAGTTTAAAAAATTTGGCTAAGTGTTGGTTTTAGGTGTTCATATAGTCAACTTTGGAATTTTGTGTGAATCTTAGGGATTAGTATTTTTGGATTTTGATCATTCTAGCTTGATGTAGACACGGCATAATACGTTTAAGAATTTTCACGGAATTTTTGAGATTTAGTAGAAAGGATTTATCGTAAGTCAAAGTAGGACACTTGATCGATTTTCGAAAGAAGTTTTTTAAGGTTTTGGATTTAGAATGTAGGGTGGAGCAAGCCCTCAAATCCGATATGGATATTTTAGGATTACAAATGTTATTGAGCTATATTGAAAGACTTAGAACCGCTTTGGGCACTTTTTAAAATTTTAAAAAAGTTAGGGGTATTTTAGTAATTTCCTTAAAACCCGATATGGATACTTAAAGACACGGTCAAGAATGATTTATGCTTGTTAATAACCACAAGTAGTCTAATGTCAATGACTCAATGGTCGTGGAATTCTCAAAACCCGATGAGATTGTTGTCACATGGACGGAGAAGTAAATGGAGATGTGAACAAAAATGAGGATAATCTTCATTCTCGGCATGTGGATGTGATGGGATGAGGTTAAAGGTCCTCAATCCTCGTCTCGGGCCCGATTCCGTAAAGAAGATCATTTTTATTCTAATGTTTATAATAAATATTAAATCATGCCTGTACAGTGCACGAGTAATACACTAGTTTTATATAGTTTGTAATCACCCGCAAAAGGCTGTTTTGTATTATAAAACAAATTTTGTCAAAAATTATAATTATAATTTAAGGGAAATTCCGGTTGGTACCCCTGTGGTATGAGGTATTCCGGATTTTGTCCACAACTTTTTCCGAGTTCGGATTTTACCCCTCAGTTTTGCAATTATCCGACATTTGCCCCTCTCCTCAACCATGGTTAAATGATACTTTAGTTTATATTAAAAAAATAAAAAAAAATAATAATAATAAATAAAAAGAAAAAGAAATTAAGAAAAGAGGGAGATCTTCTTCTCCTCAACCTATCTCCACGACGAAGATCCCACCAAACAAAGATTTTGCTCTCTGCTTTGTTCTTCAATCCTATCCCTTTTTTAAAATTTCTTTTTGTTTCCCCTCAAAACAATTGTTTCCTATTGAAGAACTCAAGTAAAAATATTAGAGGTGGGATCTGATTGGTCCAACATCCATGGCTATCTTGTAAATTTTCCTGTTGGAATCATCAAATATTTAAATGGGTAAGTAACAATTTATGATTCGAGATTCTTGGTTTTCATTCTTTTTTTGTCGGGTTGCTTCAATTTTAGGAGATTTTAGAATTACAGTAAACAATTAGAATCTGTTTATTGTTCCAATTTTAGGGTTCTTCGAGTTGCACTTATCTCTGTTTGATGATTGTGTTACTTACTACTGCATAAATGGATTTTCGGCAATTGGTATCTGAGTATTGAGAGTTTTGATTTAAGAAAATGGAGGAAGATAAATGGTTATGTAAGACACAATCTTCTTTTGAGAAGAACCCAAGTGATATTGCAAGCTCAAGCTCAATGTCTTCAAAATCTGATAATTGCGTTGGATTGCTATTATTCCTATACCTTCACTTGCCTCGTTTGGGTTACTATTAGTCTTGTTCCATTCAGGCTCACCAATGCGTTGGATTGCTATTATTCTTATACCTTCACGTCCTGATAATTGCGTTGGATTTTACCCCTCGGTTGGGTTACTATTAGTAGTAAAGATAGGTTGAGGAGAAGAAGGTCGATCTCCCTCTTTTCTTAATTTCTTTTTCTTTTTTTTTAAAATTTATATTTTATATAAATTAAAGTATCATTTAACCATGATTGAGGAGAAGGGCAAATGTCGAAAAATTTCAAAACTGAGGGGCAAAATCCAAACTCAAAAAAAGTTGTGGACAAAATCCGAAATACTCCATACCATAGGGGTACCAACCGGAATTAGTAACGGAAAAGATGATAAGATTTTAACGGATTAACAAATTATTAAAATTTGAATTTGTAAATATCAAAATTATCTTCTATATACTCTACTAAAATAACCGTTATAATGCTGACGTGACGCTCTCAGAATTTTCCTCCTAATAAATCTTTTTATTAAAATATATATACTCTACTAACTTATTGTGTATTTTTTAAAGAAATTTTGCATACATAGTACAAAATTTATATTTTTAGAACAAATAATATTAATAAATAAGATATAAATTTATATAGGGTGAGAATGGTAAAGGTGTATTTTTTTTATCAAGGAAACAAAGTGTGTAGGCAAAATTTTATAGAAACACTAACTATGCACTTTCTATTTGTGAATGACTTTCTATTTGTGAAAGGACTCAACGTTATACTCTATTACCCAACCCTGTTACCCAACCCTATTACCCAACCTTGTTACCCAACGTTATACTCTGTTACCCAACTTTGTTACCCAGATTCACTTATGTTACCCAACTTCGTTGTTACCCGATTTTAATACCCAACGTTCTACATCCAAATTCACTTATGTTACCCAACGTCGTTGTTACCCGATTTTAATACCCAACGTTCTACATCCAAATTCACTTATGTTACCCAACTTCGTTGTTACCCAATTTTAATACCCAACGTTCTACATCCAAATTTACTTATGTTACCCAACTTCGTTGTTACCCGATTTTAATACCCAACGTTACATATCCAACTTCACTTCGGTTACCCAACTTCGTGGTTACCCGATTTTAATACTCAACGTTACATATTCAACTTAACTTCGATTACCCAACTTCGTTGTTATCCGATTTTAATATCCAACGTTCTATATCCAACTTCACTTCGGTTACCCAACTTCGTTGTTACCCGATTTTAATACCCAACGTTCTATATCCAACTTCACTTCGGTAAACCCACTTCGGTTACCCGATTTTAATACACAACGTTACATATATCTAATAAAAGCAGCGGCAAGAATGCAGTAAAACGATTGAAAGAAGCATCCAAAAGCAACAACAAAAATTGATGAAGAAAGAGGTAGCGAAAAGTAACAGAGTGACAAACTAAAAAAAGAAGCAAATAGTATACAAAATCTTTGGTCAGAAGTGTTCTTGGTACATCAGTCTGTTCTCATGGCAACCTATTTTCAATCTTATATGGTCCTTATTCATATCCAAAAGTGAAGCTCTTTATTCAAGTACTAAGATATAATAAATTAACACTCTTAAGCACTAATTTTAGGCTACAGTATAGCAAATGTGGAGAATGTAACCAATCTAGACCTAACCATGAACGACAGTGAACAAGATCTCCTACAAGCAAGGAACAAAGGCCCCTTTCCAATGCAAAATCCATCTCTTGGTTTCCAGAATCAACATATGCAGAAGTAGGCTCTGCTAGATTGGCCACTTTAGTTTGCTGAAGTTGCTGGAAAAGGTTGTCAACATCTTGGATGTTTTTTCCCGATAAAAGCTTGAGCCACAAGAGCAAGGGCCACTCCATAAATCTCAAAGCTTTGTGCAGGAATATTACTAGGAGTGGCAGCAAACAAATCAACCTACAAAAATCCACAATCAATGATTTGGAATTAAGTAAAGATTCAGTATATTTATCCAAAGCATGCAATAAGAATAACATACTGGTAAAAAGATAAGTCTTTCGCATCACCTGTTCAGTTGTTGTCATGTGTACAAAAGCTTCATTCATGAACTTCTCCCGTGTAAATCCCCGGCAGTTGCAGTTGCACCTCCTCCTCCAACAGACCGTAAAATATTACGCACACCTTGAAGAAAAAAAAAGTGAAGGCTAAAGGTAACTAGATCAGTGACTACTAAAGCTGCACTCTTTAAAATGTCATACCAATCATCTTACTCTTATCTGACTTTTACTTTCTCTAGGAAATAAGGACTTTATTACATACTCTAGCAACTCCTTGAGCTTCTCAGAACAGGAAGCAAAGGTAGCTTGCATACTCAAATCTCAAATGAAACCTTACAAAAACTTTCAGAAATACATGTTCATAGTACGGTAGTTAGAAAAAATCATAAAAAA
The DNA here is from genome assembly GCA_002319775.1 of Fagopyrum tataricum. Classification (NCBI taxonomy): domain Eukaryota; kingdom Viridiplantae; phylum Streptophyta; class Magnoliopsida; order Caryophyllales; family Polygonaceae; genus Fagopyrum; species Fagopyrum tataricum. Next base: position 1,729,317 of record CM008284.1, read on the forward strand.
GTATCAACTGTCAAGACACTTGATCTTACTTGCATGCTCCCATTTTACAATTGACAAACAATAAGTTAGTGATGATGCAACAATGAAAACATAATAGTAATTGGCATTTGATTTCCGTATACCTACCTATCGCAGCTAGTTACTCTTATGTAAAAGTTGCACATTGCATAAGTCTTATTTGATTGATCAACTACTTTTAGCTCTTATTCTAATCATAACCAGCAAAAAGAACGGTTTCTATCAGCAATTATAAGCTTCAAGACACAGAGCCACTTTCTTCTACACTTTTCATCATCACTTGTTTTGTTGAACAAATCACACTATTAATTTCCTTGAAGCACCTTCAAGCTTAAAAAAACTAGTAGCTCCCTATACTGGATAACTTATACCTAAATGCAGGGTTTATAGTATCAGAAAAAATAACGTTTCAACACCGTAAATTTTGTATCATAATATTTAAATTCTCACCATCTAAATGCTCCCTCAAAGTACCATTTGACACAAATTCTGTAACAATGAGCCTTTTATTTCCATTGCCAACACAGCCGAGAAACCTCACTAGACTCCTGTGTTCGATTTTCAACAGAATGTCAAGATCAGTGTTGAACTCAGTCGAATGAAAATGCTCCTGCGCGTAGTAAAAAAAAAACTTATGATGAAATCACCGGTTTTTAGATCATAATGTGAAGTTAAAATTAGCACGACAAGCCTTCCTAGCTCGTTGTATAGCAATCTCCTGGCCATCAGGTAATCGGCCTTTGTAGATAGCACCAAAGCCTCCATCACCCATGTAGGTTGAGAAGTTATGTGTAGCTTTCACAACCAGATTAGAAGTGAGTTGTAAAGTACCATTTAGTGGTGCCCTCAAAAGATCGAGGACTATATGCAGGGTATCTCTCTGGACTTTGCGGTGGGCGTCTCTTCGGACTTTGTTGTAGGCGTCTCTTTGGACTTTGTGGTGGCTGTCTCATTGGACTACGAGGTAGGTGCCTCAATGGACTACGAGGTGGATGTCTCAGTGGACTGGCCCGGGCTTTATCCTGAACTGTGTTTTCAAAGGAGGATGATGAATCCACTGTATCACGTAAAGCTTTAATCAATCAGGGTACGTTTGGATGTCATACATTATAAAGAAAGGAATCAAGTTCATCCAACACACGATGTGCTAAAATGCATCACAGCGCATAAAACTAATATTCTGCATACAATCAAGGGCTAAATCATACATTATAGAACAAAATTTTATAAGAATTTGAATTCAATGAACAATCTCAAACCTTATAGGCAATGCTACACTGAAATGAGCTAGTGGCGAAAAGAATCAAGTTCATCCAATGACACGACGCATAAGTGATTAATCAATATTCCTGAAACAAAATAAAATTAGAGGCAATTAGAGGAACACGTATTGTTTAGGAAAGGAATAAGCTTGGAATTGGCGAATGAAGAGGCCTTGGGACCGCCATGACCATCGTAGATGCCAATGACAGTAGAGGAAGGAGAAGTAAACACCTGAGTTTGATCTTCAAGAGAGGAATTAGCTTGAACAACAGTGATGGAGAAGTCACTGGAAGCGTGATGCTTCAAATCCATATGACACAACAATCCATCCCTACCTGTCCTTCCAAAGCAGCGAGAACATGCCCTTAACATTCTCTAATAACTAACCACACAAATTTGAAGCCTCGATCTCGATTTGAAGAAATTGTCCGATCCAATTTCAAGAAACCAACACACCTTAGGGTTTGAGAGAACAATTTCAATCACGAAGGAGTAGAGAAGAGGGGATTGCAGAAGAAGAAGAGAAGATGAAGAGGTCGTGTTGTGTGGGAAGGGAAAGGAAGACAAACTCATCCCTTCTTCTTCGTCGACATCGGCATCGCGCAGAGATAGCAAACCCTAACCGAGGAATCGCCATTGTCGTCCGAGAAAGCGGAAGAGAGGAGGGAGAGGGGGAAAAAATTAAAAAAAATCTATTTATACCTACACACTTAATACCCATATAAAATTTTACCAACACAACTTAGTACACTCTATAAAAAAAACGCATTTATAGCCCATTTAACTCATTTATATACTGCTTATTATAACATGAATAACAAGAAAGTTATAATAATTTCGTGATTTTAAGGCTAAATATACAAAGTACTAGGTATTTCGGGTGTAATGGGTTTGTGACGGGTGAAAGTCTTTCACCCATCATTCATCATTTTCAAGTGCTCACTTTTTTTTAAAAATCGGATGGCTCAGTACACATCCAGTGCAAGTGAAGTTGTCATCCCGACTGTCACATGTTGAGATGGTAGGCATTCAACGTATCTATTCAACAATACGAGAATTAGTTCACCAACTTAGTTTATACATATTGTAGACTCTTTATTACATATAATCAACATTGTATCATTTCCACGTATATAATCGTATAAAGTTCATATCCAAAAATGCAAGCAACCGGATAAAATCATCCCGTGTTAAAATATTACACATATGTTATGAAAGTCGATTATATATAAAGCTATAGCGTAACTCTTATATAGTTATCATAGTTTGCTTTTGCCATTGTTGCTTCTCCTTCCAACAATTTCATCATCTTAACATGTGCAGATTCATCAAGAAGCTTGTTTTCATAAATTATTCTACAGTCTTTCTCATTGTTGTGCTGCTTTTTTCCTTGAGGGTGAAAGAAATGCAAAAGGAAAGATATAAGAATGATCAAATGTAAAAGTCACTTAAATAGTGTTATTTTTTGATAGATGTGTACATTTAAGTGACAGATACATTATATACAATTACTCAACCTCTCCTACCAGTCTACCAACATCTGTAAGAGTGTTAAATTTAGACTTGCTATCTACACAACAATATTAATGTCACCTGCTTTTCCATCATTATAGGAGTGGGTCATAGCAGCAACACCAGCTAACCTCATTTCCACAGTTCATAGCAGAAATTCAGCAATCTATCAAAAAATAACAGTATTGTGAAACAAAGGCTTACTGCCAGTAAAAAAAAAAAACTCATAAGATTTCGATTACTATGTACAACAATACATACATACAAGCTGAAGGAGTAAAATAGTTCTAAGAGAACAACAGAAAGAAAGAAAGAAAGATTTCATACCTTGCAATAAAATGCTATCATATCAATCAACTTGAGTGTACAACTAATGGAATCCCTAACAAGTAAAATTTGACAGGTATCTTTGTTGTCACCATCAGTGATTCAGTTGAAAGATGAAGCCTGGCATTGCAACTGCCACTCCATCCAGTCACCAAAGTCGAAACTGCTAGCACAGTCCAACAACGCGTTTTGCTGATGCTCATACCGACAAATGTAGTTCAAACCCATCAACAGCTGACAGATTGCTGATTCCATTTTTTCCCTATCAGCAAAATACAACGTTTGGAGCAGAAGGACGTTCGTCCTCTTGATGATCTGTGTCTGCTCAAAATTGCGCTCGCTCTGCCACCTAATCATGTTATGTGCAAGCGGCGCAACCCATTTCAAGATTCCATCTAGCTTCTCCCTCCATTCATGAGCTACCGGCGCATCATATATACCCATGTTCTTGAAATAACACTTCAAGTTCTTATTTAGTAGCTTCCTTAAACTCATGGGCAACATTTGGTACAAATCATCTCTCGCTTCCTCGCCAACTAGATGTGGGTAACGAAGAAGCTTCTCTATGACAATGATCACATTAGCATAATGCAAAGCCAATGCCGAACCTCCAATAGTTGAAGCGGTCGCGTATGGGGCTAGCCTACTCTTGGCACCAAAGATTGAACCTATTGTAGGGTTTGTAAGTTGATTGTCTTTCTTCAATGTAGTTGAAACTTGGCTAACACGGTCGTCAAAATCAGCATAACCATCATCATCCTCAACCCTAGAACCCGAGCTACTCAAGCTAAGGCACTCCATAAAGATCCTACCCGGACTAGGCCCACACGGGAAACTAAAATCCGGTTCATTAAACAAGTTCACATCAACTCTTCTGATACCAGGCTGAATCCTAACATTACTGTTTTTCTTCACAAGCTTGTTACATTCCTTAGGAAATGACACTGAAACCGAACTCTTTACACTAATGTTTCGGCTTAAGGCCAAATTTCCATGGCCGAAAGCCACACAAATCCTTGCATAGATCGTGCAAACCGTCCGAACTAACATCTCAACAGTCTTATCATAAGTCTGATTCCAAAGAGAAACATCCTTCAAATGCTTAACATCTTGTTTTTGCCAAGAGAGTTTCTGCTCAATGGCGCGGCGGCTTTCTTCGAGTTGATTCTGCTGGAATTTCTTTGCAGCTTGTTCTAGCTCATTCAAAACCTCCAATTCACTATACAAATTACAAGTAGCACCCACATATCTTTCCATTTTCCTAATCATACCCTCCATATCCTTCACCAAGAACCCTAAATCGTTCACATCCATAACCCCACTCAATAAATCCCCAAATACATGCTGAAACCCTAATAGTGCAGGCTCGGTACATTTCTTCCCTAACCTAGAAACAACCTCCCCAACTCGGTTTAAATCATCAAGCTTTTCAGCACAAGCAAGCTCCAAAAGGCGGATTTCATCAGAGGAAACCAGCTTCTTGACACCATCAGACTTAATTATATCATTCTTAAGCCTAGAGATTTCCTGATCAGACAGTGATTTGTGGAGGTGTACAACTTTAGACATGACATTGGCTACTTCAAATGACAAAATCCCAATTGTTTGCTTCTTTTTCTGGTTGCTTTGATTACCGCTAATATCATCTTTCCTTTTTACAGACGAAGATTGATGTTGCAATAAAAGAGTGTTCTTGAGATTGCTACTTACCTGGCTCCCCATTTTGAGAATCCAACGCTCTGCAACCATTGCTAACTCAAGATTGCTCTTTTCAGTTGGATTTGGAAACTGGGTATGAATGATTATTCGGGATCTGGGTAATGAGGTAGTAGTACTGAAAATAGCTGCATTTGGGTAAGGGTAGATTTGGGTACCCAGATACGAAGGTGCTTGCTTTGCAACTGATTCAGCTCAAAATAGGAAAAAACAACAACAACAAGATATGAAGTCTAGTTCCTTATGAATAGAAAAAAAAAAAAAAAAGTGAAGAGTTGAGTTGTAGAAGAAGGGTTTGAACTATGAAAGTACTTAGGGAGATGTGGAGAGAGATGACAAACAGTTTTGAGTGTTTGAAGAGAGAAGGGTCTGATTTTTGTAGGAGAGGAGTTTTCAAAACAGGACTTTTTTTAAGAAAAAAATATTATAATAATATTCTTGTAGGACTTTAAATATTTCTTGAAGCCTCACTTTCTACTTTTGGTGTTGGGTTTGGTTTAATTTGAATGTGGCACAAGTAATTTTGATTATAGGTATTAGGTAGTGTTTTCATTCAACTCAAAGTCCTCCTGTGAGCAATGGACCATAGGATATATGGTCATGAATGGACCATATTACCCTTTGTTTATCACAATTTCAAATTGAAAAATTAGGTGAACTAAAGGTTGAATTGTTAATGAAAGAGTCAAAAGAGGGAATGTCAATTGTCAACTCTCTAGGTCAAGGACAAAGATGGTAAATTACCTTCTTCACTTTAAGATATAACAAATTTGTGTATTTCTGTACTTATAGTTTCCATATTCCTTGTAAAAGCTAAAATGTTTTAAAAGATAGATTGGAGTGTTTAATACCCATTTATATTTGGTCATTTTAGAAAGAAAAAATGTTCAGAGTTTTTTTTAAAACATTTTTATTTTCAGCTTGATAAACAACAAAGAAATATTTAAATGTAAAAGCAACTACCATATTCATGTTTGAATGAGACTGACTATAAAATAATGATGTAAAGTTATGGGATTAGCATCATTTACGGGAGTATTAGGTCACTATAGTGGATTTGTTAATCTGTCATAATTAAGCTAAGATGGAGTAATGGACTAGGTTGGCTAAAAATACCCGTTAAATATGTTAATTTGTAGAAAACAACCCATTAAAAATATGAAGTTTTTTATAAAACCACCCGTTCAAATAAATTTGTCTTAAGTTAAGATGGAGTAATGGACTAGGTTGGCTAAAAATATCCGTTTAATATGTTGATTTGTAGAAAACCACCCACTAAAAATAATATAAAAACCTCACTATTGTAATCGTTACACATTCGTGACGAACCGAATAACCAATCATTATTTTTTTCTCTTTATAAGTTGGGTTGTAAAGTATTTAATGGATGGTTTTATGCAAATATATATTTAACGGGCAATTTTCCATAAATGTAATTTTTTAGCAAAGTGGCATAATTATTGGGTGGTTTATTATAATTACCCAGAAAAGGAAACTTAAAAAAGGATACAATGATTTCGTCAAAAAAGTGGGAAAAAGCAAAGAAGCAAAGTGGGGTTAGGTTATATTTCTTTGAAAATTTGTTGTCTTCCTTTTTGTTTTAGGGATCATCTAAAGGGCAAATTGCAGGCCACTAACTTCACACTTACATGCTTGGTTAAGGTTGTTCTCTTCTTCATGAGTCACTACAAAGCCCCACACAAGAGTCATGCAAGTAACTCCAATTGATTTTGACATATCATTACAATATAGCAAAAGGAAGAAGATGATGAGTTTATATATGTATTCTTTTGATGGGATGGTCTTGTATGTCATTAACTTAGCTACCTAATCTTTCTTATCGACTTCTTTTGTTTCTAACCTTCCTCTTTGGATTCTTGTATTTGATCCTTGTTTATATTTAAGCATAAAAATGTTATCTTCTGTTAATAGGTTTGAGTCAAATTAGGTTCACATGTATGATATTTTAGACATCTTCTTTCTCATCCTTATACTCCAATCTCGATCAAACTTTGATTACTTGAATGTTCAAGATCAAATCTTTACAACTATATATATATAATTGTAAATTAATATTAAAAAGGGTTTTTTTCGAATAAATTTATGAAATAAGAACACAAATTTATTGAAAACTTCACATATTTTTTTATCCAAATTTTGTAAAGTAGCATTCTTTTTAACAAAATAAAAAGAGAGGGAAAGTGGAAGAAAATTTACTCTTTTGGGACCAATATAAGAAGATATGGTATATCACAATATGTGCTATTTTGTGCCCCCTCTTTTTACTAATCCAAATTGTCTTTAGAATCTAAGGAAACACTAAAGGTGTGCTTCTATTCATCTTTAGAATGTGTCACCTTGAAGCCATTACTTTTATTTGCAGTAAGATTTCTCTTCTTTTTCTTTTTTTTTTATTTATTTATAAAGAGCGCCATATTATATTTAGGGAGAAAAAAAAAGTTACCAACTTCGTAATAAATACATGACCACGTATGAAAAACTACTAAGGCTGTGTTTGTTGGGCGAAAATCACTAGTGATTTTGTGTGTTTTACGAGTGTTTGTGTTATATTGGTGTTTGTTGCATTAATAAACACTTGTGGTTTGTGTTTTATTACGAGTGCTTTTAAAACCCTCGAAAAATGAGGGTTTTCGTTCCTGTCTGAGTGTTTTTGAGCGTGAATGGACATTATTGCCCTTAATGTTACGAACATTCACGACGATACCAGGTACAAAAATTCTTTTCTCTTCAGATTGTTCATCGCTTTTCTCTAGTGTTTTTCATTTCTCCAACAAACACAACCTAAGTCATGATTTTTTCACTATTTAATGATGATTACAATAACAATATTGATATAAGTAGATCGAAATCATCTAAAAGGATAGAAGCACTAAAATATATAATCCTATAATCTCCGTTTAGAAGGATAGCTTATGTATAGGTGATATGGGTGTTTGATAGATCTAATTTATATAAGTTTATGCTAACTTATACAAGCTTAAAATTTTCTTATTTCCTAAATTACATGAGCTCCATTCGGTTGATTGAGAATGAAGGGGATTATTGAGAATTAAATTTGTCCCAAAATTTCAACCTCCAACTCTTCAAGGGTTAGATTATAGGAATGAAAGGGGTTTATCAGCCCATTTTATTTTTGTACGGAACAAAGATATGGATAGAGTTTATAATAACTTATCGAATGTAAAAAAATTAATATTAAAGATAAAATTATAATAATTCCAAAGTTTCTAAATGGACTCCTGAAATAAATATTAGTTTGAATTGTTTGTCCATGTGGCACGAGAATTCTAAATAGCTCCTATAATTTTAATATGAAAATAAAATTATAAATCCTACAAAATTCAATTTTGCTTAAATAATTCCCCCACACCCCTCTGTTATTTCAAGCTCTACAATAAAGCCATGGTAGTTGGACATCTATAAATGCATGCATGTTAAATTTGTAAGAAAACGAAGAGTTTTATTTTTTGGGCCTCTTATTGGGCCCTGTATATGGGCCTGGGCTTTGATGACTTATCTTTAATTATCCCGATTATTGATTAATTAATAAAATATTTAAATGAATGTAGTGGGGCCCTACTCGTGTTACGAGCAGATCAGTCAAAAGGGAGAGCCGTTCATTCGAGAAAGTGCGGCACTTATCTCTGTCAGTATTATTTATATAAGACTTTTCCAATATTATAATAAAAAATAAAAAAGTATTTAACACTTTTAATGTTTCTTTTTTTTTAATTAAAAAATATAACTAATTAAATAATAATAATAATAGCACCATTGTTGTTAATGGTTAGTGGTGCCCCATAAGATATTGCTGCAAAGTTATTATCATTACATAATAATCAACTTGTTTATATATATTGACACGTCATATTTCGGTGGTTTCCTATGTGTTTATCTTTTCACTATTACCATGTGAGGACCATTCTACAATATTTGTAACACAAATGGTATGTATGCAATTATCAAACGGTTTGGATACCCTATTCAAATTCTTACATGAAATAAAACGCCTCACGTCTTTAGGGTTGGTATACAGTGACAAAAACTTCTAAAAATATATGCATATTCAACTCATTTGAAAAATAAACGAGCATGAACCAAGTAATTTTTCGAACTGAATAGTTCAAATATTATAGCAAACGAGCCTTTACATGTGTTCATATCTAGTTAGTTTATAAAAGTGAACTAGTTTGAACTTTGTTCATAAATAACGTTACAATCTTAGTATGCATCAATTATATGTTAGTAATTCCGACGTCGTGTATTTATTAATTTTTTTTTAAATATACGAAAAAAGCCCTTATAGTACCTTATGACTTGTGAAAAAATGAAAGACAAATATAGAATGAGATGTAGTGGAAGTTGGTCTACTTTATCAGCGGCTTTATTGTGTATGTGCTTAATGCTTTCTTTGTAGTTATTTGTCTCTTTCACTTGCCTTGGTTGAGAGGAATTCACGTACGATATGATATGATGGGGCATGTGGCCCTAAAAGATGTCAAAAATCAACTCACCATTCAGCACAAATTACAATGTTGATTTTAAAGCACATATCACCATTGCCTTCTCATCTCATGTAAAGATGCTACTACGAACCGACTTAGGGTTTGTTCGGCGTAGCTTTTTTGGTAGATTTTGATGAAGTTTTGCGTTTTTAGAAAATTACATGGTGTTTGGTATGAAAGCTATTTCATTAGATTTAGGGTCTGTTCGGTGAAGCGAGATTTTTGGGTAGTTTAAGCTTTTTTGGTAGATTTTTGGGTAGAGTATTGAGTAGCTTTGTAAAATATGAAATTCTAACGAAAAAGCTAAAAAGTGTTTGGTATGTGAAGATTTATGGATAGATTTTTGTGATGAAATTACCAAAAAGGATAGGTATTAAAAATAATTAAAAAACATGCAAATATATTTGAGGGTAAATTGGACAAAAATTAGGAAAAGCTCATGAAAAAGCTAATGGGAAGAGGTTATAAAAACCTTCTCAAAAAACTCCTAAATAATCTACCAAAACTCTAAACTCTCAAATAATCTACAATTACCAAACACTAAATAGCTTTCAAAATTGACAAAGCTACACAAAAAAACTCTACAAAAACCTCTACCGAACAGACCCCTAAAGAAAAGTTATAGGACATAGAGGCTAGCTGGTCTGTTGACGAGCTGGCATCACGCTAGATATGGCGAAACCGCATGATTCATTATTCAATACAAATAAAGTCCCGACATTGCTGAACGAAACTAGCCAAAGGGTGAGTTGATGAGATCCCTTTAGAGATAAACCGTAAGCAGATGATCGAATTCATATCAGCTTTTCAAACGCGATATTGTAAACGAAAGCAAGGGAAAATCTACCTCGTCATTCCTTATGATCCCACCAACGATTGGTGAGATCCCTTTGGAAATTAAATAAACTAGATGAGTTGTATATAAAAACAATTTAAATTTTTTAATACACTTTAGGGTAGGACTATGGTTTGTTATGAAACAAGCTACTCGGGCTCGAAAAAGGATTTGGTTGTTCTTTTAAAAATATCTGAATATAAATATATTTTAAAGCTCATAAAAAAATTAAGCTCGGACTGACGGACTCGGCTAGATTATAAGTTCGGCTCGTTTGGATAAAATGACAATATAGGACTTATATATTGACCGGATTACTCGGGCACGGCTCGGAAAAAAAAAGCTCGGCTTGTTCATTTTCTAAACGATCCGAATTGAACAAACTTAATTAAAGCTCGTTTAAAAATTTAAGGTTAGCTCATTTATAAACGTGCTTGAGCATGTCAATGTTTGACTCATATAGCAACCCTAGTCCGTACTCGAAAAAATTAAAGCTCAGTTTGGGCTCAATTAATTTCTAAACGAGCTATATACGGACACATTCTAAAGCTCGGTTGGAATTTCGGGCTCAAATCAAAATCGACTCTTTTATAAATAAGTTGAGCCTAAACATGCCAAAGTTCGACTTGTTCAACTAGAATAACACTATATATAAGGTTGTTATATTAGTTGGACTACTTAAGTTATGATTCAACACATTTATTAATGATCGAGCAAGATCTGAGCTTGCCAAATCTCTAATCATTTGACAAAAATAACGTTATAAAAATGTTATACATGCAGAAGCCATGTGTACTCGACTCTATCAACACAATAATGTTTTTGACTTGACGAATTTGTACGTATTTTCAAGCTCGATTAAAACTAATGGTTCATACTTAATTTATTTATAAACGAGTCGAGGATGCGGGTATAATACTATGTTTTATAAAAAAAAATATATGTTTAAAATTAACAAAACTTTTGTGACACATCATATCAACAAGAAAAAGTTAGCTAGCTTATGTGGTTGGCTAGTAGGCTAAGTGAAGATAACCCGGATGTCACTAAACTAGTTTATCATAATCACAAGTTTAGCTAAACCATCATTATCCGCCTTTTACTAATATAAACTAAAGTAACAAACAACTTTATTTTATAACTCAAACTGTAACCTGTCAAACACATCACACTATTATACTATCCTTTTCGTGTTGAATTTAACACAAATTCAAATGCAAAATAAAGTAGGTCGCCTAAGATTTCCAACAATTAGAAGTTGGGTGATTATCATTGGTCACTACCTATTACCGTGTCAGCATCAATATATATATATATATATATATAAACCAATTTTAATGCGTTGTGGTTTAATTTTCTTTAGTTAAAGAAATATTGTTTGATTCATAAGACAACACTTTATCTAATGGATCAAAAAGTCGGAAAAAAAGTGTAGACTGATAAACTGTCACAAATAAACTAGATTGACAAAAAGGGGGAAAAACAAAATACACAAAAGTGTGTCGGATGATTCGGACACAAAGAAGCCTTCAAGGGAAATCAAAACGAGACAATCCAAAGAAAGTGGAGATAAACAATTGTGAACACCTCAAACGTGGACTCGAAGCAAGCAGAGTTATCCTGAGGCGGTCACAAATTCACGACGCCTCCTAGACAAACAACTCAAACCGTCACCAAAACTTACTCCAAACTACGAAGACGTCACGACAAATCGCAAGAGAAACCTTAAATAAATTTTATTGTTATTGTTAAATTAATTATATTTTCTAGATAAACAATAAGTTTATTGTATAATATTAAAACAGAAGTGAATAAGGGCACATATCATTCTTACGTTAAGCCACCTCGGCTTTTACCACTTGTCATCGACATATTAGGTCACATGATTTTACAATTTTCCATTCTTACAATAAACCCGCATATTTAAAAAGAAAAATAGTCTCGCTTCTAATTATTACTTGCACATTCCTTAATTACTAACGTGTATTATTCTTATATTTATATTTCAATCCAATCTTTATTTTGTACTAATGTAGCTAAATGTTAGATATTTTTATAAGAAATTGAAATTTCTTAATTATACTATATAATATTCCCTGAATTACATTTTTTTTCAATTTCAAATCTCATATTCTTTAATTGTAATGATTATCGTTAAATTATTTTATTATAATTTTATTATAAATTCTCATCTTTTATTTTTTATTTTACATTACGACCTATATAAAATTATATTTATATTAATATTGAGAATTTATTTATGTTAATAAAAGAAATCAGTTCTACTTTACAAATCTCGTACAAAACACAAAACACGGTTCCTAAACTAGTTAAATAAATAAGATTTCTATCAACTAGAAGTTGGGTAATTATCTTTGGGCACTATTTACTGACACGTCATCATCAAGATTATTTCTTTCATCAATTATTGCCAACGTTTATTGGTCCACTATGTATTTATTATTTATTGCCATAATCTTATATATAATTTTCACTATGTATTATGTGACTATGTAATCTTATAGTCAAAGGCCAGATTTAATTTCCCACTATTCTATGTCTTCTAGCATCAATTTATATGAGCTTTTCAACATATAATTTAATTTAATATAAATATAAATTTTACAAATTCGAGATATGGTATTCAAGATCCAGCTGCCTGTGGGTCACATATTGAATAAGAAAAATCAACACCAAATCATATAATTGGTAAAATTTTGACCAAAAATCTATGGAGCATTCAATCTCACTTAACTATGAGTTGAGTGATTCATATGAGCAAGAAGACGATAGAATTGTATTCACAAATCCAAAAATCCTAATCAATTGTCGCGAAATTACAATAGTTGAACCCTAGAAAAGCATCGGCATCGTCAAATTCAGTCAGAAGATCGATCCTAAATCAATTGATCAACATTTTGAATCACTAATCTCTACTTATTGTGAATAAATCATCTTCTAGAACCATCTACAACAACGAAAGGAGTGAACGGTGCTGGTTCGTAACAGAACGGAGCTGCCTGCCATTTTTTGAAAATTGGGGATGGTTTTAGATCGGCGCCGGCGGATGATTTGTGGTTGTTGTGGTGGACGTCATTTCGTGAATCGACTTCCGATGTTGATTGGATGAACGACGGCAGCGCCTGAGGAGAGGTGACTGGAGAGAGGAGTGGGATTGCGATGTTCCACTCTGTTGAACGGTTGATTTGTAGTGACGCCGGAGCTCGGCGCTGGAGACGACTCGGTTGTTGTCGCCGGTGGCTTGGAGTTTCTGCTGTTGCTGCCATGGCTGATTGAATTTTGAAACTGTGTGCTGATGTGTGTGTGAGAGAGAGAGATTGGAGACGGCGGAGAAAGAGGAAAGAGATAGACGACGTTTGTAGACTTGTGACCTATTGAGGGTCTTTTATATAACAAGAGATGAGGCGTGTGTGTAGCACGCGTTTCTCTGTAGTGAGTTCGGAAAGTGAGAGTTTCAGTCAAAGACAATTTATAAATGCTGAGCTGGCATTGTTAAACCGGTTCATCCAACTATTCGAGTTTGATTCGATTTCAGAAAAAAGTTTAGATCGAGTTCGTTCACCTTATATTTATACCTTATCATATTTTTATGTTTGGTCAGAATTAGGTTGAATATAAATGTTAAAAATCGTCTCGTTTAATTTAAATAAAAATATTAAAAAGGCTTATATATTAGTCGATTTACTTAAATCGGAACCGAAAAAAAGCTAAAACAAGAGGGGCCACTAACCTAAAAAAAAGAAGTGAAAAGTGAATACCATTGAACAATTAGTTGTATAGTCAAACCTCATTTTTTCCTTTTCTAAACTTCAAGTACACTGTATTAAAAGGTATATATACATGCCTAATTAAATACTTAATCCTATTCATATGGTATGTTTAATTTTTATGCATTGTTCAATGTAACGTAGCTATGTCTATCATTTTTAAAAATTTTCTTTTAACAAAATCAATGTTTAACCTAGTAACGAAAAAACCGAATCTGGAAACTCGAAGACAGGGATATTTTTTTTTAAAAAGATAGTCACATCAGTAAATTGATCGGAAATTTGAAAAAAATATACATAAATTAGTAATTTTTTATTTGATTTTGGGTGTTATAAAATATGATATTATGAAAATAATGGTAGATAATTTGTGAAAAGATAAGATCTGAGACGAAGGAGTAGGGCCACGTGGCAAAGAGATCGACCATCGATGGAGAAGAAGAGGAGATTGATACGTGGAAGTTTGTGCTCTCCTTGGAAGCAAAATGACATAGGATTGGGAAAACAATAGTTCTTGAAATTTGACTAGTTTGTGAGACATCTCCCACATGCACTTGCTTGTCTCTTACTAACCCTCGTGTGCTTCTATAGATTCCTGCTTCCATCTCCACTAAACTCTTTTTTTTATTTATATATATTATCCCATCATTCTCAACCTCGAATTGTTCTAATGTCATAATTTCGGGAGTTGATGGATGTTTAAAACACATTGTTTCAGGCTAAAATTTTTCGACAATAAGTAATGTATCAAACTTAGTAACCAGACGGGTTACTGTGGAGTATTATAGTTTCAACATCGATAATATTGAAATAACAAGTCTTGTATATAAGATTGGTAGGTTAATCTTTCTATTGTCAATTAGTTTTAGCATGAAAAGACTTATGTGTCAGACTTATGTCCAAACAATATAGGAAAAATAGACCTAGCTGACACTTATTCAGATAATTGAACGGTTAAGGTTTTAAACTCTCTTAGTCTTACCATACAAGTACGTAACAATACACTTTTCATAACTAAAAGATTATTATCAATGTTCTTCCATTGTGTGTGAATTCAATTATCGCGTTTGAAGAAAATACTCTAGTATAACATCCATACCGGCGTCTGAAGAAGAAATATTTGTACAACCTCTCTGAGTTTAAAATCATTATGAAATAGAATAGGAACATTATACATGCATTTGAACATGCAAGAAGAAGTGCATAAGACTAATATCGGACATGTACACGTGCATGGGTTAATATATACGGCTTAATTATGTATATGGTAGTGGAATCCATAGTAAAGACGTTGAATTAAACGTGTTTATATCGGAAGCACGATTGAAGACGCCGACCAAATAATTTCAGAACTTTTTCTCGTGGAAACACGAGTAAAGACTTTGACCAAACAATTTCAAAATTGTTTCATATATGTTGATTCACTAGTGAAGACGACGGTAAAACAATTTCATAATGATGACTAGTGGATTCACGAGTGAGGACATCGGACAAGATAGAAACAATGAAGTCAATTACGCTAATAATGGAATAAGAAATACTTAACGTGCACCTTAATTATAGTCAAACAATACACTTTTTATATTCACAGAGACCATATAGTTCAATTACCTTTTTACACGAATGGATATTTAATTTCATAGTAAACTTGACATAATATAACGATAAACCATAACCTTTCATTCTTTGATCTAAACGTCATAATATAACTGACAAACCAAAAATAAACGTATGACCGACCACCATATAATAGAACTCATATTTCATTGGAAGGTATTATTTTAGGTGTCTTAGTTGACCATATACAATGATTTGCACAAATATGCAGCCGTGACTTCTAGAATGATCAATGATCACTTCTAGAATTAGAATGATCAATGTTGGATTATTAATAAAAACTCATAAATAACTTGATCGTTGGAGTTTTAGTCTACATATATTTTGACAAATATAATACTAACATGATACAATTTTGATTAGTCTAAAGATGAAGAATAAGCAAGAAAACATGTGTTTTAGTCTAATATAGTTGGCTCTCTTTCTAGAATGATCCATTCATTAGACTCGCTAAAAGCTTTATAAGTGAGAATATGTAAAATACTTTAACTAATCCACTTTCTAGATGAGTAGATGTCCATGAACCATATGAAAATATAAAAAAGAAGAATTTATATGGTGTTTCTATACTTGGGCTGCATTTTGTATGAGGTTATTTTAAGTTATTATTCATGAGGTTATATTTTAGGGGTGTTTATTTGTATCTCGAAAAAATAAATTTGGTTTTAAAATTAGTTTGTTTCAATTCGAAAAAATAAATTTGGTTTTAAAATAAATCTCTAAAACATACCCAACTAATAGAAATATAGATCATATAAATAACCAATAAAAATATAATTCAAAAATAAACTATAACTTCAAATAAAACCCTAAATGTAATCCAACCTACAAATAAACACAACTATAATGTTTTCGAATTATACTCAAGAGTTTTCCGTTTTTTTTCTTTCTTGAACTTTATAACTTTTTAAAATATACTTACACAAAAATAATTAATAATTAATCTAAATGATATGATTATATAATTTATTAATTTATAGTTAACATCTTTTTACCTTAAAATGTTAATCGTAAATATGTAGGGTCGAAAGTTAACTTATCTTTTTATTTACGCTTAAGATGTCAAAAAGCCTAGCTAATTATCAATGTTCGTTTGATTAATAAAACCAAAATTAGTATGTTGTAAATATGACTAGTTTAGTGGCCGTAATCGGATGAGTTTGTTTCTTCAGCGTCTCTTACGCCGTTGTTGAAGCTTGACAATGGGGTTCGTCCCATTGCAGTAGGTATTATATGGAGACGGTTGGTGTCCAAAGTAGGTATGAAGGGAGTGAGTAAAGATATAAGAGAATATTTTGGAGATTTTCAGTTTGGAGTTGGTATTTCATGTGGTGCAGAGACTATTCAACGTAGTGTTAACAAGATTTTGAGAAATAAGAGAAAGATGTCCTTTTATATCTTTTTGGGTTGAATTCTTGTATGGTCCCACGTCTGTATGTTGGTGATGGTTTTATTTGGTCAGCTACCGGTGTGCAACAAGGAGACTCTTTGGGGGAGACCCTTTGGGGCCGCTTCTTTTATCCGTTGTCTTGTACCCACTTCTTTATCGGATCAAAGACATTTGCGTTTTTCTACATGCTTGATATCTTGATGATGGTACTATTATTGGCCAGACAGAGGAAATGGCTAGAGCGCGATATCATTAGAGAGGTTAGCCCGAGTTTTGACCTTGAGGTGAATGTTTGCAAGACTCTTCGTGTGATGGATCAAAACTTATATGAGATTTATTCTCTCGTGGCATTGCTAGCTCTGGGTCTTAGAACTCGTCACTGAAAAGAGTTGTTAAGACGGTTGAGTTGATGCAACTTCTTCTGTAATTGGAGGGTCTACATAGTGAACTTCTTTTGCTTAGTTCTTGTATGATTGTTGTTAAGATGTTCGTTTACCTTCAGGACTTGTCTATAGGAATATGGAAAGGGTGCATCTCGTGCTTACATCATGAGTCAACACGTGCCCTCCCTATTTACTAATCTAATCTTAAGCCACTACTAACATACAGGGGTTATTCACTCTTCCTATCGGTTCTCACTACAAGTTACTCGACATAACTCTTTACCCACTGCAACTTTTCAATATACAAGGTCCAGAAAACATTAATTTATCAACAAACCTTCACAGCAGTATAGAACTACATAATCGTCAACTCAAATTTCTCACCCAAACAACCTACTTACTTATCCTGACACTGAAATCCAAGACACACAGCTTACTAAAACTCAACAACTATTTAACAAGAGGCTTACATATATAAAGATCAGTCGAGATGATGAAACTTTTATAATGGAGGGAACTATCACTTACCTACGACGGGCGAGAGGAACCGAACGCCGAGACTGAAATTCACGATAACATCTTGGAGACTGAAATTCACGTTCTCTAACGAGAAGAAAATGTACAGAAGACCCAACAACAACGGATAAGCAGATAAATAGGAACGACGAGAGGATCGTTGTGGATCGTAGTTTACCAGCCAGTTCATTGTTCTAACTACTCAACCGAAAATTTTGGGAAAGAAAGAGTTAAAAGATATGTTTGAACGGTTATTGACTAATTTTTCTAATAAGAAGCTTATACCCTTTAAGTCTATCTGGTTCGCTCTAGACCGATTTAACTTGTTGGTACGCACGCATATAACTACACTTGTAACATTAATATCATAAGCTTCTCTTCCGGAGCCACCACCGCCGCTAAGTTTCGTTTATCTCTCTGTTCTTCCGGAGCCACCACCGTCGTCCGACAACTAAGCAGCTCGGAATCTTTCAAGAAACAAATATAATTCATGGACCTCGATTTCTCCGATATCGTCCAGATCGCCACTTCTCCCCTCTTTCTCTCTTCTTCCGTTCAGCCTTTCTCTCCTTTCTGCACCTTCACCGATTTGTCCGCATAAGCCCGCCAATATTGCCTTTCTCCCCACTTCTCGCCGTCGGGCTCCATTCTAGGTTCATCCAGTGCTTTTCCTTTCGAACCCTTACCGATGGATAATCTTATCTTTTATATATATATATATATATATATATATATATATATATATATATATATATATATATATATATATATATATATATATATATATATATATATATATTATAGGAGTAGCACTTCTTGCCACGTGTCACACCGAAAAATGGTAACAGCCACGTGTCATTTTAGCATTTAACCGCAGTCCACAAAATATTAATAAAGTTTATTTATTAAAAATATATTTAAAGAAATATGTATAAAAACATAAATTCTGCTGAAAAAAATGTATAAAAATATAGATTTTGCTGAATCCCACGAGAAATTTGAACGTTTAATAAATTTCAACGACCAACAAAACAAAGATTTTCCCTAAGCAAATATTTATTAATGTATTATATAATATTATATAATAGATAAAAATATTAACATATGAACCAGTATTATAAAGGAGAAAAAAAATCATATTATGAGTTATTATACAATTAGATATTTTATTAATGTATTATATAATATTATATATAAAGTGTACAAATATTTGTTGCTTATTATCTACTCTATCTAATGACAAAAAAATAATTTATATATAATCCCTTAAAGAAATAAATAACAAAAAATATTTTTATCAAATCCCGTGCACTAGTATATATTAAAGCGGACGCACTTATTGCCACGTGTCGCCGCCAAGATTTTACGTCCGCAAAAACTTTTTTTAATTTCAATAATTTAAATCAAGATTTGTAATCATAATTTAAAAAAATAATTGTCAAATACTTTAACTGAAAATTGATAGAATTACAAATTGAAAATTGTTTTCTAAAAAATATATTAAAAAATTTTCGTTTTAGATAATTCGTCACATTTTTTAAAATCTCCGGTTAAGTTTTTATATTTAAATAAAATATTTTAGAAAACATAATTTTTTAAATTATGCAATTTAAATCAAAATATTAAAATCAAAATTTTATAAGAAAATAATTCAACCTTTTGACACATATTACGTTTGATCAAATCTTAATTACTAACCACCATATCTTAGTTGTTAAATAGTAATTAATTTAGATTATTAAAAATAGATAAGAACGTTTGTCAGCCATATTACAATCATTTATATTTTCTAGATTAATTAGATTTATTAAAAAAAAATTCATTTTACATAATTCATCAAAATTTTAAAATTGAAACTCAATAAATTCGTAAATTCTTTAACCTAAAGTTTACTATATGTTTGAATAGCAAATTATTTATATTTTCTAGATTAATTAAAAGAAAAGTTTTTGCAGCCGTTACAGCCTTAAAATATGATAATTTTGTTTTGTTACCTATATCATTGAAAATTTACAGATTTATTTTTAGTTTTAAACGTTTTTAATTTACATAAAAAAAATTGCAAATGAAAATGTTGTATACCTGTATCTAGATTTTCAGAGATATTTTTGAGAGATCTTAACAAATTTAGTTACGGTGTACATGTATAAATAGATGAGCCTAGGATTTATAAAATTTGTCGCTAGGTCTACGTTTTAGTAAGAGATAATGGTGGTCAATCAAAGTGTTGAAATTCCGTATTGTGAGTTTCTAATGCAAACTTTTTATTTATTCTTTCAAAGTTTACCTCTTTTTATTTTATATGTTATGTTTAATATGTTTAATTTTAATTTATTTTTAGTTTTAGATCCATTTTGAGATATTAATGATCCAATGACTTATGCTTGCTTAATAGTTATTGTCCGGATGATCATAGCCTCTTACGATGCATAACCTCTTTTGCTTCTAGCCTCTTTCCAATTATTTTTGCGGTCGTAGGTTTTGTATTATGAAGATCTTCTTAAAATTTTAAAAATTGGCACACTATTTCAGGAGATGTGAAAACATTTTTAATTTTTTTAATTTTTTTTTGTTACACTATATTTGAATTGGTCTTCGGTAATTTTATGGTCAGAAATACGATAGTTGCAATGATCTTTTTTCTCTAAAATCAAGATTGCACGTGATAGTGTTGCCGAAGGAGGAAGGGATTGTTGTGTTATTAATCACCATTTCTAATTTTATTTTTTGATAATTTTGATTAATGTCTCATAACTGCATTTATGATTTCTTATTAATGATATAATGAATCGAATAATCAAATGTGTATTGTTAATAGCATATATCATCGATCTTTTTTAAAAAAATAATAATAATAATATTCATCACCGTTGACTATAAATTACTTATATAATTCCTTTATAATTGGTATATGAAGCTTTCGAGACAAATAATTAAAAAACTTATCATGGTAAGTGAAATAAATTGGTCCATTTGAAATTTATTTATCTTCAAATTATTTTAATTATTATTAAATATTCAAAAATCTGGAGTATTATATATAACTGAATTAAAACTCAAGTGCATGAGTTTTCAAATGTGAATAATTAACGTAAGCTAGGCTCAACTTCAAACGAAAGAATTAATGAGTCTTTATTTTAATTAATTAATTAAATAAAAATAATTCAAAAATACATTAGATTTAGTTTTAATCCCAATTGATTTATAGATTTAATAGTTTGATATTATCTACGGTTATGCTTTTATAAATCATAATTTTAAATTTCTATATACAAAACTTTTCATCCTTAAATGTTTTTTTAATAAAATTTTTCTAATTTGATCCAACAAATTAGTAAATCCGTTTTTTTTATTAACATAAAAAATTAATCCAAAACCAAAAAATATATTTTTAATCTCAACTAAATAATTTATATATTTAACAATTTGATATAATCTATAATTATTTATGAAATGTATGAAGATGCGCGAAAAATATTAGACCTCATTCTAACAAAAAAAACTACTACTATTATCTAATATTACTTTTCAATCTATAAACATTATCTAAAAATTTGTCCTTTTTACCCTAAGATTCAATAAATAATTACTTATCAAGTAATTTATACATATCAATTTAAAACAAAACAATATGAAAAAAATATAACAACACATTAATGCATATAACCCGTTATTATTCGAAAACCCGCACAAAGTGCGGGTATTACACTAGTATATATTATAGGAGTAGCACTCCTTGCCACGTGTCACGCAGAAAAATGCTCACTGCCACGTGCCATTTTAGCATTTAACCACAATCCACCAAAATATTAATTAAGTTTATTCATTAAAAAATATTTAACGAAATATTAAAATCAAATCTTAATTAAATCCATCTCAATTAAAATCTTAATTAAATCCACTTTTAACAACTAAATATTACAACTTTCATCCCTTCCAATCGCCTTTTTGGTTACGTGAGATATGTATAACAAATTAAAATCACATCCATAATAAATTTTAGCAGTATAAAAAAAAGAAAAGAATTAATAAAAGGCTAACTGTCATGTGTCATATCAACATTTGAGCACAACCCACCAAAATCTTAATTCAGTTTCTTCATTAAAAAAATATTTTAAAAAATATGTCTAAAAATATAGATTCAGCTGAAGAAAAAAATATGTATAAAATTATATATTCTGCTGAAAAAATCATATTATAAATTATTATACAGTTAGATATTTTATTAATGTATTATATAATATTATATGTAAAGTGTACAAATATTTATTGCTTATTATCTACTCTATCTAATGACAAAAAAAATAATTTATATGTAATTACTTACAAAAATATAATAACAAATAATGTTATTATTAAATCCCGTGCAAGACACGGGTAATACACTAGTTTGGATTAATTACGTAAGGGCACGTTAATGATCTACATTCTTTGTATTTGTAAATATGCATTTAAAAGTACAACCACATAAATTATCACAAGTTTATAAATATAGAAAATGTCTTTAACATTTATAACTATACTCTTGTGTAACTAGAATAGGGCTTGTATAACTCGGTTGGGACTTGTGTAACTCGATTAAACATTCGGTGCACTGATATAAGGATGGGAGGGAGTACATGTCATCCAATGAATCAAATAATTGATTACTTAATATTTTGAAATTGTTTTGTATTTTTAAAATATGAAGTCAACGGTGTCAAATGTAAGTTTACGGATTGTGCTTTATATATATATTAAAGATAGATGAATATAGATTAATATCGAGATTACTATTCGGTGGACAATTATTAACAATTGCGCAACAATGAATACTCTGTTAACATTTGTGCAACGATGAATACTCCGCATGCGCACCAGGACCATGCGCATGCAAAGTTCTCATACGCCATTTTTTTTTATTTCAAAAATTGTTCTCGTGCGTATCATGAAGCAAGAGTTCTCACCTATATCCGGATTGAGAACTTGGAGCACAACCAAATTTTTTCAGGCCCATAACTCGAAGTCCAACCTTACAAAACTTAAACAAAAATCTAGAAAATTAAAAATAAAAATATTGATAAATTGAGGGTCGGCACACATTCTGGAGAAAACACATTCCAATTAGCAAACCCTTCGTTTAAATTTTCTAGTTCATTTCTATTGTTAATATAGCGTAAGAAGGTCTTGCTTTAAAGCTTCAAATTTCGATAGGGGATAAGATAGCTGTAGACATCCAACTTTTAAAAGAAAGGCGGGAGAAGCCTTACCTTTTTAAAAAATGGCGGAAGGTTCAAATTCACAGTTGAAGACTTGTGGTTATTACTTGTCCGATTTGGTGCACTTGATGCTGTTTCCGGTAGAAGACGAGCAACGCGGCTCCAATTGTGTTGGGGTGTACAGCTATTTCATGGATTTGTGTCTTTCAGTAATTATATGATTATATATATGCGTAGACGAAAGTGTATAATTGAAAGATGCATATCTCTATGTCTTGAGTGTTCTTCTTTTGGTTGATCATCTCAGATTAGTGGTTTACAGAGAGAGGTTAGACGCTGGGGCATTGGTGACCCAACGTTTTATGACAGTACTGATTTTGAATGTATTTATGTTATAATATATGTATTTTGTTTGAATTTGGACTGCTTTTTAGTATTTCATATTATATACTCCTTCCTTTGCCATTGCTACCCTCCTTGTCCCGAGCCAGAACTCACCCTTGGCGTGTCCAAACACGAAGATAACGACTTCTTAACCGTGCTCTTATAATATATGTATGTTGTTTGAATGTATTTATGTTATAATATAATAATGAGAAAGATCATTTCCGTTGAACTAAGATTCGATCAGCAACTGCATTTGAAATTTCAAACCCACGTCTCCATGTACAAAAGCCTTTGGTACCTAAAAATCAATCAGTAGTTAGATTAAAGTTCAGACACAATGTTCTATAATTGCAATTATGCTTCAATTAGGACAAAAGGTTTCAAGTGTAGTAAGTTACTACATACAAAGGTGACACATTAGTACTGTATGTTCGTCTTCTAGCTATCCAGCCGGAGTCAAAGGTCTTGTTGACCCCGGAATCACATCTATACCTCGTATGTTCATCCACCAACAACAAAACTGCCAACCCCGCTGCCGCCGTCGCCGACACCATCCCAACCATAGACCTCCACCGCGTTCGCCACGACGCCGCACTCCGATCCCAAGCCGTTGAAAAGATCAAGCATGCAGCCGAAACTTGGGGTTTCTTTCAGGCAAGTGATGATATTCTCTCTTCTTTTTTTGGTGAAGAGATGATATTCTCTCTTAATAGTCTTAATATTTAATCGAATCAAATATTAGCCTGGATCGCAATTGAAGCTGATATATTGTGAAATATTTCTGATTTTTTTTTTACTTAATTTTTGTGGACATTATTTCGGATATTTTGAATAGATAATTTTAGATTTGGGTAGATCTATCAATTAAGATATCAAAATAGACTATTCAAGAAATAAATAAAAAAATTCAAGTGCAAGTATGTTGCGAAATTTGGACGGTTCGAATTGGTTAAGTTTTAACGACATGCGTTAAGATTGGTTAATCCAATTGAACGGGATAAATATATTTCCGTCATAATATGTCTTAGTTAAGGCTGATAAGCTCAATAGAAAACGTCGATTCTCCCTACGCATAATTAAGATTATACTTTAGCGGTTTTAAGTTTTAACTATTTGATCGAGAACATATCCAGGTAGTGAACCACGGCATATCGAACGAAACCCTAGACTCTACTCTCGCGATCAGGCGAGAATTCGTTACAAAGAAGCAATACTATATATACGTCCTCGCATGTAAAAGAATGGTATACAACAGCAACTTCGAGAAGTGTCCCACATCGGAATAAAGGCCTTGACGGCACTGGACGGCACTTCAGCTCTTTCCCACTCCAGGATTTGAGTCTTTAAGAGTAAAGATGTATTCTATTGTGAATCCCACATCGGAATCAGATAATGCATTGTACTACTTATAAAAGGACTATTTATAAAAACCAAAAAGTCACATCAGATAACAAACACGTACACAGATTACTAACATTAATTAACCATCAGGGTAGGATGCAATTGAAGATATTTCTTAAATAGACATAAACGGTTCTCGAGCATTCAAGCAGTCTTTGTAGTGGTGCTTCACGATGATTAAAACGCCGTTGATCAAGAGCGGAACGAATTGAATAACATGCGTATTCTGGAAAATTAACGAGATTTTTAGTTTCTTAGTGGCAGCAAGATAATATTAAGCCAATAGACAGAAAACTATACCTTCATGATGACCAAAATTAACAAACTCTGGATCATCGTTAACATGTATCTTTGAATTCATGATTGCAGAGTTTCTCTTTTCTCTTGCTGATTTTTTTTTTCTTGAATTGATGAATAATAAGGATTTATAAGAATAACAACTGTAGTTATAACAGAACTAGGTTAGCAAATATATGATAGAATTAAAGAATAGTAAGATTCTATCTTGGAATTATTAAATATTAAATTGGTCTGATCTTTTGGATAAGAAATCTATCGTATATATGTTATTTTGTTTGTTTTGGAGCTAAAGATAAAGATCTGAATTTTATGGTTATATATGTTTATTTTGATTTTTTTCCCACTGTTTTGGATGATAAAAAGTGTTAATAAAGTTTATGTTTGTATGTATAATACATCAAGATTCGCGGGACATGTATGAAGGTCTTGCTAAAAGCTTCCGATGTGGGATGAGTGTAGACATCCAACTTTTTAAAAAATGGCGGAAGCTGCCTTACCTTTTCTTCCATCTCTGCTGTTCCGATGTGGGATGGTGGCGGATGAGCTTTGTGTACAACAGCAACTTCGATCTCTACAGAAGAACAGAAGCAGCCGATTGGCTCGATACCTTTTACACATTCATAGCTCCTACTCCTCCAAAACCTGAGAATCTCCCTCCTGTTGTTGGAGTCTTGGAGACACGTTTCTCGAGTTCACGAGTCAGGTGTTAGATCTCGGTGTCTTGCTCTTTCAACTCGTATCAGAATCTTTGGGGCTGAAACCAACCCATTTGAATGAAATGGTTGCTCTTTGCCATTGCTACCCTCCTTGTACCCAGCCAGAACTCACCCTTAGCGTGTCCAAACACGAACATAACGACTTCTTAACCGTGCTGTTACAAGATCAAATTGGCGGATTACAAGTCCATCAAGATAATCATTGGGTTGATGTTGGTCCTATCCCGGGTTCTTTGGTAGTCATGGTACGCAATATACTACAGGCAAGTGAAAGAACAACATGACATTGACATTCACTTATGCTGATGCTTTCTTATAAATGACAAGCTCAAGAGCATCGAGCTTGCAAGCTGCATCCATAAAGTATGGACCCATCGAGGAGTTGTTGAGACCACGGTGCAAGACTTTGTAGTCTACTCGAGTAGCCAAGGGCTCCAAGCTAGCCAAATCTCCTTTGTTACATTATAGGCTCTAAGTAGCAACTTGTCTTATCTTCAACAACCCATGGTTATTAAGCTTTGTATCAATATCCAGATATGGGTGCAGATATCTTGTATATATATATAGCTATTTGTTTGATATATTTTAACATAGATAACAAACTAGTATATGTTATTTGGTATATTCACAAAATATTAGATAACAAACTAATTCATATTTCGATATTAATATATATCTGGATATCAAGGTACGAGATTGATATCAGATTCTTTTTTTCTTTTTTTTCTTTTCATTTTGGTATATATTTGATAAAATATGAGATGATTTGGAACGTATCATAAAGGGGTAAAAGTGCATTTAGAGAATTTAGGATAAGAAATTGATATTCATATACAGTTATACACATATGTCAAAAAGTCAAATATCAGGTCTGGACTCTTTTTTTTTTATTTTTTATGTTGTAACCTATATCTAATTTTAAGATATGAATACCTGCCCTAATCTTTGTTGTTTGGCAAAATCAAAATGTTTCAAACATTCTATACAAATAAGTCAAATATCTTTATATTCATACTTGATGGATATTTTTAATAAAGGGCCAATAGCGTTATTTTAAACACAGGTAGATCTGATCATATCCGGACAGCCCGTCCATCCGGAAAAAACAGACGGGTATGAACATAGGGGGAAGTCCGGTCAGACCGAAAAGTCCGGCCTGTCAAGCCCGCCGGCCCGGATGTGGACACCACTATAGGCACGCCTGGGCCGAAAAGTCCGGCCCGTCGGCCCTTATAAAAATAAAATATATATTATATTGTACATATTTAAAATATTAAATATAATTATAAAATATTTAGCATAATTATTATAAATTTAATGTATATTACATATAATATCTTAAATATATTTATTTTTATATAAAATTTATATTTAAAATAGTTTTTAAAAAATAATATAAAACGGGTATCAAGAGGTCCGCCTGCCCGCCCGACCAAGCAAAGTACGGCAAGAATTGTAGGCTCGTCAGCCGGACTTAGCCTGACCCGGGTCCAGATAAACGAGTCGAAAATTCCACAAAGACCGATCCAAGTCCGGACGTGAACAGGTCTAAACATGAAATAAGTTCGGTTCCTAATGAAATAAAATTAAAAAAGACAATTCATTTCCGATAATTCCTTCATATTAAAAAAAGTGGGACAAATTTTATCTCTTCTTTCAATATCCATCATTCCCTTCAACGCAATAAATTCCATTTCAACCCTTTCACCAAAATGACCCATAATCTCATTTCAACGAACTGACCCATAATCTCATTTTACTAATTGAAGGGGATGGTATATTATTATAATAATTTAAGTCTTCAAAGTTTATAATCAATTGTTTATTAAAATATTCCGATTCTCAATCCAATTTTACCCAATATTACTATTGAAATAAGTGATTCTCATTTTTAATCTCAATATATATCAATATCAAACAAACCCTTAATTCTTTTGAACAAGCAGTATTTTTTAAAATAAGTTAAACATTAATGAATTATAAAATTAGCAACACTATTATCTTAAGTGGTTCATTTCGATTGTTTATTTAAACATTCCGATTTTCAATCCAATTTTACCCAATATTACTATTGAAATAAGTGGTTCAATTCGATTGCCAACGATGTTAATTTATCGTCTAGCTGGTGTCAGTGATTCACAACTACAAGGCACTTCCAGGTTTTGACTGGTAGCGTTGAAAATATGATAACATATCCACATCATTCAAGAAAGGCTGCTGCACCATTGTTAACCTTTCAAGCTCAAATCCCAAAAATGCCCCTTCAAGATCTTGATAATGACATAACTAAGAGCTCTGGCTGCACTATAAATTACAATTACTGCTAAATCTAGAAACCTATTCATTGCCATATTTACCATTGTTAATTAGTACATGCATCAAAGGTGACACATCTGTACATCTCTGTATATTGCTTCTCCAAAGCTTTATAACAATGGCGTCGAGTGAAGCTTTATACGACCTAGACGCTGAACTAAGAGCGTTCGACGACAAGAAAGCCGGAGTCAAAGGTCTTGTTGACTCTGGAATCACATCTATCCCTCGTATGTTCGTCCGCCGACAACAAATTCAACCATCAAATCCGCCGCCTGCCGCCGCTGCCGTCGTCGACAGCATACCAACCATAGATCTCCACGGCGTTCGCCACGACACCGCACTCCGATCCCAAGCCGTTGAAAAGATCAAGCATGCAGCCGAAACTTGGGGTTTCTTTCAGGCAAGTGATAATATTCTTAATCTCGTTTTATTTAGGAAATTCTCACGTGGATTATTTCTAATTTTTTTAAGGATTTTAATCAAATAAAATATTAGCCTGGATTTTGAGATAATATAGATTGCAAATTGAGATGATATATTGTGAAATATTTCTGGTTTTTGGACTTAATTTTTGTTGACATTAGTTCGGATATCTAGATAGATAATTTCAAATTTGGGTAGATCTAGCAATTAAAAAGATTTAAATGGACTATTCTAGAAATAAGGAAAAAATTACTTACTTTGAAAACGGCAGATGTAGAAAGTGCAAGCATGTTGCGGAAATACACACGGTTTCGGCGAATGTTCAAACAAAAATATGTGTTATATATATATCATCGGTTTTTATAATTTGGTCGCGAACAAATCCAGGTAGTGAACCACGGCATTTCGAATGAAACCCTAGACTCGACTCTAGCGACCGGGCGAGAATTCTTCGAGCAAGACGATGTTACAAAGAAGCAATACTACAGCCGCGAACTCGCCGGAAAGAGAATGGTATACAATAGCAACTTCGACCTCCTAACCCGCGGCCGAGCCGCGGACTGGAGAGACAGTTTCCTTTGTATGATAGCACCAAGCCAAGTTACCAAAGACGAGCTATCCGAACAATTCAGAAAGCCGTTAGTAGAGTATGGTGATCAAGTCATTACACTCGGGAAATTACTCTTAGAGCTAATGTCTGATGGGCTTGGGCTCGGCCCAAATAAACTATTGGATCTGGGCTGTGCTGATGGGCTTGCTATGATCTGTCATTACTATCCGCCATGTCCAGAGCCTGAGAAAACCATGGGAACAAACAACCATCATGATAATGATTTCATGACTGTTTTATTACAAGATAGAGAGATTGGTGGCCTTCAAGTTAAGAATGATGGAAATTGGCTTGATCTTCCTCCGAAATCCGGGGCAATTGTCGTTAACATTGGCGATCTTTTACAGGTAATTGATATGAGCGGTATCTTTGCTATACTGATTTTTCGTTTTATTGACATGAATTTGATAATTGTACAGTTGCTAACAAATGATAAGTTCAAGAGCGTAGAGCATAGAGTGCTGGCGAATAGAAGAGGGCCACGGGTATCCGTTGCGTGTTTTTTTAACACGAACTTGGATCCGAACTCGAGAAGTATCCGACCCATTGAAGAGTTGGTGTCCGAAGATAACCCTCCGAGATACCGTGAAACTACAGTCAGAGACTACGTTGCCTTCTTCAACAATAAAGGCCTTGACGGCACTTCAGCTCTTTCCCACTTCAGGATTTGAGTCTTTTAGACTAAACATGTATTGTGTTGTGAATCTCATGTCGAAATTACCTAATGCATTGTACTACTTATCAAAGGAATAGTTATAAAACCAAAAAAACTCACATCAAATTGCATAACATAAACAATTTTGAACACATAGATTACTAACATTAGGATAGGATGAAATTAAAGATATATCTTAAGCAGACATAAACGGTTCTCGAGCATTGAAGTAGTTTGTGATAATACCGATCTCTTTGTAGTCGCCGTTGATCAAGAGCAGACGAATTGAATAGCATGCGATTTTCGGAAAATTAACGATATTTTTTGTTTCTCAGTGGCATTAAGATAATATTAAGACAATAGACAAAAAACTATACCTTCATGATGGCAAAAATTAACAAACTCTGGATCATCGTTAACATATATCGTTGAATTCGTAATAAAAAAGTGTTAACAAAGTTTATGTTTGTTACGTATAGCAACCTTGCTGATTATATTTATTGCATTCACTTGATAAATGTAAGTATAAATTCAGACTTAGAACTCAACTAAATATTCACACATCTACACTTTGTGTATTATTATAGAAACTGCTATAAACATCAGTTAACCACCATACTCCAGACAAACAAACAACATAATTAGATTAGAAGAAAAAACTCTAACCACTAGATTACTCAAAGAGCTTTTGATTACTGATAAATAAAATAATTTGACTATAAATAAAATAATTTGACCCTTTTATTAAATAAATAAATAAATAATTTGACTATTTTTTAAGTCGATGTGCACAATGTCAACCATTGATATTATGAATATAGGCTTGTTATAGACTCGCGATTCAGGACAATTCTTGTTCACAACTTTTTATTTTCAAGTGGCATTTCTATTGCCATAATATAGCGGAAGGTTTTGTTTAAAGCTTTAGATTCCGATGTGGGATGAGAGTGGACATCCAACTTTTTAAAAAATGGCGGAAGCTGCCTTACCTTTTCTTCCACCTGTGTTGTTCCAATTCATAAAGAAAACAAAGAATCCACAACCTTCGTCTTGTTCTTCTTTTTCGTATCTCTTACAATTCTCTGTATGAACTCTAGCATTTTCACAAAAGTGGAGCATAGAATCTATAGCCTTCTTCGCTCCATCAATGGCGTTCATACTTTCTGTTGGGCAAGAGTAAGTGCCATCACTCAATTTCTAGTTTCGGTAGATCTGTCTTCCTCTTAGATTTCCGTTGCTTTCAACTTAATAAGATAATATTTTCACTTTTTTTAATCTCCTCCTTTGTTGAAATAATTAAATTTTCTGAACCGTAAAACCAAAGATTGAAATCATACTAGAGTTATTAAGGAATCGAGATTTACATACTAGGTTTCATAGTGCAACAATCCGATAAATATTTAGTGCGGAATCCACGTACCGAATGAGCTCCGCATGTATATCGTCTTCCTCGGCCAAATCATACTAGAGTTATTAAGGATACGAACCACTGGATACGGTTGTTCATCACACTACAAACAAGTGAAAGAAGAACATGACATTGAATCTCATTCACTTATGTTGATGCTTTCTTATAAATGATAAGCTGAAGAGCGTCGAGCATCGAGTGGTGGCCAATAAGGAAGGGCCAAGGATATAAGTGGCTTGCTTCTTTAGCACGAGCTTGCAAGCTGCGTCGATAAAGTATGGACCCATCAAGAAGTTGTTAGAATCCTCAAAAGTACCGACCAACATCGAGTGGTTATTAAGCTTTGTATCAATATCGAGATATGGGTTCATATTTCTCATATTTGTAGTTATATGTTTGATATATTTCTAAGACATAACAAAATAATACATGTTATTTGGTATGTTCAAAAGATATTAGATAACAAAGTTAAGGCATGCCATTCATATATGTAATATATCGGTATTGATATCGGGATATCTATGGTATGAGATTGATTCGTGATACCTTTGTTTATTGTTTGGTAAATTTTAGTAAATGAATGACAACACAAAGAAGAGAGAGATATTTTATGAAAATTTTTCTCTATAAAAAGAGTTTCGAGAGAAGAATGGAAGAGAGGAAAAATATAAGATATGAGATAATTTGGATTGGTAACTATATTTGATATCAAGGTATGAATATCAAACATGCCTTAATATTTGTTATTTGATACATTTAAAATATTTTAAACACTCGTACAAATATTTTTATAAAATTCTCGTATCGATATTCATGCTTGATATCTTTAATATGGCTACCAAATGTGACATAATAATTTTTTTTAACTTTAACGGACCACTAGTTTAAACCTTATTTCAAACCGTTCGATGCTTAATGGAATCTACAATGTATAATATTAAAACAAAAGTTAATAACGTCACTTGTCATTCCCCATTGAACCACCTCGGATTTTACCACATGACTTCACTACGTTAAGGCATAAAATATTTTGCCACGTGTCGTCTCTAGGTTGCGTCACCCGTTTTTACTTTATATGATTTTAATATTTATTTTAGTAGTCTCTAAATTAAGTCATCATCTAAACAAGGAAATTATATTATTATATAGGATATATGATTCAATTTGTTTATCGAATTTCTATAATTATAAGAGGAGGATTTTCAATTTTCAATTTTTAATTTCTTATTCAAAACTTATTATATTTTTCTTTTGATATTTATTACTTTTTACGGTATTACTTTTACATAACTAACTTTACACATTATATCATTTTAGGAGAAAAAAAAAAGTTAAATTACGTATTATTATGTTGACCTATTTTAAAATCTATGTACCAATTATATTTGTTTGGAGAGAATATATCAATCTTATCTTTATTATATATATATACTTCAAAACTAAACTATTTGTCTTTTATATGTAAAATTCATACATAAAAATATTAAACTATTATTATTATTATTATTATTATTATATAACCAGTGTTATCATCTAAATAAATGATTAACTTACTTAATGACATAATTATAATTATAAATTTTTTTGATATTATTAAAACGGTTTTTCTAAAGTGAAGCACACAATAACATTAATATGGTCTATTTTTTTATTAAATAAGAGTCTAATAGTCATAAATATTTTATAAGACAACTAAAAAGTATTTATTGAATCATATTTATTTCCAAGACTTATAAACAAAATATTATTATAATATGACTGCTCAAGCCAGAGAAATTGTAGGACTGGAAAAATATATGTTTTTTTTTAATTAAATGAGAGTCTAATACTTATATTTTTCACTTTCATAATTTATGGGCATACAATAACATCAAGAAAATTTTATTGTAAAAGTAAAATATATATTTTCAAGATTATTAAGTGAAACTTTATTTGTACTAACTATAAATGTTTTTAATAATAAAAATATATATGTATTTTCAAGACTTATAAATTTATTTTTATTGTGATTTGTGAAACTAAAAATAATTAAAACTATATAGTTTTAATTTCTTTTCGGTGAATATTAAGAATTATTATGTACGTTAGATTTAGGGAATAATGTGTTAGGAGGATAGTGTTTAAGGAGAGGGAAAAAAAAATTTCATTACTTTCAGGGTTCAAGCTTATGTACGTGTGTACGTGGATAGCAAATATTGAAGGAATTTGAAAAGTATTATTTAAAATGGATTTGGGTGGGATTTGATTATCTCATTGCTTAATACAATTATTTTTTTTAACAAAATAAAGGATAAAATTTAAATTAGTTTTAGTTTCAAAATAAAATTATATTGTAAAAGTTGAAATTTGGGTGAGAATTGAAAATCATTATTTTGATTGGTTTTTGGTGGGATTCAATTATCTTCTTAGTACATTAAGGGAAGAGAATAAAAGTTGAATTCATTTTTAACTGTTTTATATTATTACAATAAAATTTTCTTTATAAGCCTTGAAAATAAACATGATACAAGGTAGAATTTTCTTAATGTTATTGTGCGACATGTGTGTCCATGAACAGACATTAAAAAAAACCGTTATTAAAAAATATTAAATTTTTTAAAGTTGTTAATTATAAAAAAAATTTATCTAAATTTTATATATTATTTTTATTGTGATGTTAACTATTTATTACATTAATAATTATTATTTAGTTTAACTTCTTAATTACCAATTCCGTACAAAACACGGTTACTAAGCTAGTGATGTTGAAAAACACAATTTATTTCCCATACTTCGTTTCATTCCCTTGTATCCACACTAAAGAGGCGGGAGTAAATTTCATCCCATCACCAAACGGACCCATTTTTTTTAATCAAGAAGGTAAGATGTTCGACTATGTCAAACATACATGATTTATCGAGAGATCGAAAATGGACATACAGACTCATATACTCTCATTAGTAATCTAACGGTGTTTGATATATTGTTATAACAACTGAAGTCTTCAAAGCTTCCGATTCTCAATCCAAAATTTACCCAATATTACTACTGAAATATGTGAGTCTCATTTTTAATCCCAAAATCAATACCACACAAACCCTTAATTCAATTGAATTAACAAACTGTTTCAATGATTCACAACTGCACATGATTCACAACGGTGTTTGGTATATTATCTTAAGATCGTCAACATAGAATTGTAATCGACACTTATTAGTGGTTCATATTATTGCTTTCCAACGATGGTAATCTATCGTCTAGTTGGTGGCAGTGATTGACAACTGCACAACACTTCCAAGTTTTGATTGGTAGTGTAGACTTTTGGTAATGTTTAGCTTTCAAGCTCAGATTCCCAATATGCCCCTCAAAATCTTGATAATTACATTACTAAGAGAGTTCTGGTTGCACTATAAATACAATTACTGATTACTGATATATTTATCATCCTACACCTGTACTTTGTTACTACATACAAAAGGTACAGTAATGGCGTCGAGTGAAGCCTTATACGACCTAGATGCTGAACTAAGAGCGTTCGATGACAAGAAAGTTGGAGTCAAAGGCCTTGTTGACTCAGGAATCACGTCTGTACCTCGTATGTTCATCCACCAGCAACAAAACCACCAATTAATCCCGCCACCCGCCGCCGACGCTGACGCCATACCAACCATAGACCTCGACGGCGTTTGCCACGATGCCGCACTCCGATCCCAGGCCGTTGAAAAGATCAAGCATGCAGCCGAAACTTGGGGTTTCTTTCAGGCAAGTGACGGTATTATCTCGTATTTGGTAGAAGATTATTGAACGTTAATTTAGATTAAAATTAGGAGGATTATTGAAGATGGAGGTTACAGGAAGGTGATAGTATTAATTTTAAAAGGACTGTTCTAGAAATAAGGAAATAATTACTCGCATGTGATAGTATTAATTTTAATATAATTCATGTCAGAAAAGCGTAAACTGTCCCAACACATAAGTAAGATTATATTTAGCGGTTCTAAGTTTTAACTATTTTGTCGAGAACAAATCCAGGTAGTGAACCACGGCATTTCAAATGAAACACTAGACTCAACTCTCGCGATCACGCGAGAATTCTTCGAGCAAGACGACATTACAAAGAAGCAATACTACACCCGCGATCTCGCAGGAAAAAGAATGTTATACAACAGCAACTTCGACCTCCTAACCCGCGGCCGAGCCGTGGACTGGAGAGACAGCTTCCTTTGTATGATAGCACCAAGCCAAGTTACCAAAGACGATCTATCCGAGCAATTCAGAAAGCCGTTAGTAGAGTATGGAGAACAAGTCATTACACTCGGGAAATTACTCTTAGAGCTTATGTCTGAAGGGCTTGTGCTAGGCCCAAATACGCTATTGGGTCTGGGTTGCGCTGATGGACTTGGTATGGTCGGTCATTACTATCCGCCATGTCCGGAGCCTGAGAAAACCATGGGAACAAACAACCATCAGGATAACGATTTCATGACTCTTTTATTACAAGATAGAGAGATTGGTGGCCTTCAAGTTAAGTATGATGGGAATTGGCTTGATCTTCCTCCCAAACCTGGGGCGATTGTCGTCAACATTGGCGATCTTTTACAAGTGATCGATACGAGTGGTATCTTTGATATATGTTGTGATCTTTCAACGAGTTACTTCAAAATTAGAGAGAAGAAGACAAGACGTCTTGAAACCTTCTTCTCTCTATTTCTCAAGTGACTCGTTGAAAGATCTCAACAATTGGTATCAAGAGCAAGGTTATCGATGAGTTCCGTTGTAAAATTTGAGGTTCCGCGATTCAACGGAACTGGAAACTTCGGTCTTTGGCAGCGACGAGTTAAGGATCTACTAACGCAACAGGGGATGTTGAAGGCCCTGAAGGAGACAAAACCGGAGTCGTTGAAAGACGATGAATGGGAGGAGATGCAGGAGAAGGCAGCGTCGGTCATTCGGCTATGTTTGGCAGACGAGGTAATATACCACGTTGATCTCAAATCTTGTCAAGAGATTTGGACTCAATTGGAGAAACGGTATATGTCAAAATCTTTGTCTAGCAAATTGTATCTCAAACAAAAATTGTATGGGTTGAAAATGGTGGAAGGTTCTGACTTGGTAAAACACGTGAATATTTTCAATCAAATTATTGGGGATTTGGCTCGGGTGGATTAAAACTTGGAGATGAAGATAAAGCTATGATCTTGCTATGTTCTCTACCCTCTTCATATGAGAATCTGGTGATGACGTTGACGTGTGGGAAAGACGAGATAAGTCTTGATACGGTGTCAACAACGTTGCTTTCACAAGCCGAACGACGACAACATACCAGTGAGAGTTCTCAAAGCGAAGGGTTGTATGTTAGAAGCAACCAGGATAGAGGGAGGACGAAAGAGAAGCAAGAAGGAAGCAACAAGCAATCCAGGTCTAAGTCCAAGGGTAAAAAGCCAGTAACTTGTTACTTCTGCAAGGAGGAGGGTCACTTCAAACGTGATTGTCCTGCCAAGAAGAAGAAGTACGAAGATAAGAAGTCAGAGGAATCTTCAAGATCAGCAAACGTGGTGCAGAAAGATGACTCAGATGGTGCAGATTCTGATATGCTCTCTGTGACGTCAGGCAACTACTCAGATGTATGGATCATGGATACGGGATGTTCGTTTCACATGACTCCGAATAGAGATTGGTTTGAGACGTACAAGTCTGGAACTTTTGGCTCCGTCCGATTAGGAGACAACAAGGCTTGTGATGTTGTTGGCATTGGGAAGATAAAGGTGAGGATGCACGATGGTGTGATTCGAACATTGATTGATGTGCGTCACATTCCAACTCTAAAGAAAAATCTGATTTCCTTGGGGACTTTACATGTAAAAGGGTTCTGTTTTAAAACAGAAAAGGAATGTGTAAAGGTGAGCAAGGGGGCAATGACAGTTATGAAGGGCAGATTACATCGGGTAATATCTACCGGTTGGTAGGGAGTACCGTTGTAGGTGGAGTTGTAGCCGTGGCTTCTGAGACAGATTACACAACTCTGTGGCATATGCGCCTGGGTCACATTGGCGAAAGGGAGATGATTGAGCTTCACAAGCGAGGTCTCCTGGATGGTGTGAAGAGTTGTAAGATCGACTTCTGCAAGTTTTGCGTGATGGGAAAACAATCCAAGGTGTCTTTTAAGACAGGTCAGCACAACACAGGTGGAATTCTTGATTATGTGCATTCTGATGTGTGGGGACCAACTCAGGTGTCGTCCCTAGGAGGATCTAGGTATTACGTCACTTTCATTGATGATTATTCAAGGAAGGTTTGGGTGTATTTTCTAAAGTATAAATCTAAAGTGTTCAGCAAGTTCAAGCTATGGAAGGCGGAAGTGGAAAATCAGACAGGGAGAAAAGTGAAGTATTTGAGATCTGATAATGGGACAGAGTACACGGATTCTTAGTTTCAGAGTTTTTGTGGTGAGCATGGCATTCAGAGACATTATACAGTGCGGAAGACACCACATCAGAATGGTGTTTCTGAGAGGACGAATCGGTCCATTGCAGAAAAAGCGCGGTGTCTTAGATTGAATGTAGGGCTTCCAAAGCAATTCTGTGCAGAGGCAGTGAGCATGGCGGTCTATTTGATAAATAGATCACCCCGGACTTCTCTTGACGGGAAGGTTTCATGGGAGGTATGGACTGGTTCTGATTTAGACTTATCAAATTTGAAGATTTTTGGCAGTCCAGCATATGTGTTGATTCCAGGTGATGAGCGAACAAAGCTGGATGCAAAGTCTAAGAAGTGTATTTTTCTGGGTTATGAGAAAGGTGTGAAGGGTTTCAAGTTTTGGGATCCTTTGCAAAGAAACGGATGATCAGTCGAGATGCTGTATTTGATGAGCAGGCAATGCTTCTACATGCCAAGGAAGTTGGGAAACCTGCAGTTACAAAGACTGAATCTAGATCAGCAGTAGAGGTGGAGCTTTCAGATTCTAGCACACCTACACCAGCAGGTGGTGAGCATGATGTAGATCAACAACAGGTTGAGAGTCTTGTTTTTGGCAGAAGTAGACGCATCACAAGGGCCCCTATAAGATATGGTTTTGAGGAGATGGTTAATTATGCTCTAGTCATTGGCACAGATGATCCATCCAACTTTCGAGAGGCTACTCATAGTCAGGAGAAAGAAGGATGGGTAGGTGTTATGGCTGAGGAGATGGAATCTCTCCATAAGAACAGGACGTGGGAGTTGGTTCCTCTTCCAGCAGGTAAGAGGGCAATAGGATGCAAATGGGTGTTCAAGAAGAAACAAGACATCTCAGAGAAAGAAGGCATAAGATACAAGGCACGACTAGTAGCAAAGGGTTACTCACAGAAGAAGGGGATTGATTATGACGAAATTTTTTCTCCTGTGGTCCAACACACGTCTATCAGATTGGTGTTGGCATTGGTAGCTAGCTGGGATTTGCATCTGGAGCAGATGGATGTGAAAACAGCTTTCCTTCATGGTGATTTGAAGGAGGAGATCTACATGGAGCAACCAGAGGGTTTTGTCCAGCCGGAAGAGGAGAAACTTGTATGCAAGTTGACAAAGTCATTGTATGGTCTGAAGCAGGCTCCTAGGCAATGGTACAAGAAGTTTGACTCTTACATGCTTCGGATAGGCTACCACAGATGTGAGTATGATTGTTGTGTTTATGTGAAATATTTGGATGATGGATCACCCTTATACTTGCTATTATATGTTGATGACATGCTGCTTGCTGGAAAGAATATTGATGATGTTGTTGAGTTGAAAACCTTGTTGAGCAAGGAATTTGACATGAAGGATCTTCGTGTTGCAAATAAGATCCTTGGTATGGAGATTCGTAGGGAGAGAAGTTTTGGGAGGTTATGGTTATCTCAGAAGACTTACATTGAGAAAGTGCTTGATAGATTCGATATGGCCAACTCCAAATCTGTCAGCACTCCTCTAGCGAATCACTTCAAGCTCTCCTCGGCTCAGTATCCGAAGTCTGATGGAGAAATCAAAGATATGTCCAAAGTTCCTTATGCAAGTGCAGTTGGTTGCTTGATGTATGCTATGGTGTGTACAAGACCTGATTTGGCCCAAGCTGTTAGCCAAGTGAGCAAGTATATGTCTAATCCTGGGAGAGAACACTGGGCGGCCGTCAAGTGGATACTCAGGTATTTGAGGGGTACTACTGACCGTGGAATTATGTTTGGTGGCCAGGAAGGAAATCCTTCAGTTGTAGGGTATGTTGATTCAGACTATGCCGGTGATCTTGACAACCGGAGGTCCACTACAGGGTATGTCTTTACTCTTGCTGGGGGCCTATATGTTGGAGATCAGTTTTGCAGTCTGTAGTAGCCTTGTCTACAACTGAAGCAGAGTACATGGCTTTAGCAGAGGCAGCTAAGGAGGCTCTGTGGATTAAAGGAATTGTGGAGGAACTGAGTGTTGAGCAAGGTGGAGTTGAGGTACATTGTGATAGTCAGAGTGCTATATATCTAGCTAAGAATCAGGTGTACCATGCTCGGACTAAACATATTGATGTGAGATTTCACAAGATTAGAGAGCTAGTAGCTTCTAGTGAGATCATCATGGAGAAGGTACACACTTCTCAGAATGCAGCTGATATGATGACCAAACCGGTTACCGTAGACAAATTCAAGCATTGCTTGGATTTGGTTCATGTCACTCGTTGTTAGATGAGTGAGAAAACCCCCTGTCAAGAGAAACAAGGAGGATCTGACGACAAGATCTTGGAGTTGTATATGTGTTTCCAAATTTTTGTATTAGATTATGTTGTCTAGGCGGAGATTGTTATAATAAGACAATAAATCTAGGTATACTGATACAATGGACCAGGGGAAACATATTTTGGGCCCATGGATTAATGGGCCCGGGGCGACAGGGGGTGCGGGGGCTTAGTCCCCGCGGAGGATTCTATCTATTTATAGAATCCTATCTATTTATAAGGAATTCTATCTATTTGTAGGATTGTATTATTTATAGGACTCTATCTATTAATAGAGGATTCTATCTATTTATGGTTATAAATAGATAGGTGTAGGGTTGTATTCATTATTCACCAAAGTATATTGAAAACCCTGGCTGCAAGGTTTGTGCAGCAAAACCACAAAACGTTTTGTATTCTCTTCTTCTCTCTATTTCCCAAGTGACTCGTTGAAAGATCTCAACAAACAACCATCAGGATAACCATCAGGTAACGATTTCATGACTCTTTTATTACAAGATAGAGAGATTGGTGGCCTTCAAGTTAAGTATGATGGGAATTGGCTTGATCTTCCTCCCAAACCCGGGGCGATTGTCGTCAACATTGGCGATCTTTTACAGGTGATCGATACGAGTGGTATCTTTGATATACTAATTTTTCGTTTTATTGACATGAATTTGATAATTGTACAGTTGATAACAAATGATAAGTTCAAGAGCGTAGAGCATAGAGTGGTAGCGAATAGAAGAGGGCCGCGGGTATCCGTTGCGTGCTTTTTTAACACGAGCTTGGAAACGAACTCGAGAAGTATCCAACCCATTGAAGAGTTGGTGTCCGGAGATAACCCTCCGAGATACCGTGAAACTACAGTCACAGACTACGTTGCTTTCTCCAACAATAAAGGCCTTGACGGCACTTCAGCTCTTTCCCACTTTAAGATTTGAATCTTTTAAACTAAAGATGTATTGTATTGTATTGTGAATCCCACATCGGAATAAGATAATGCATTGAATTCATGTAATGAAACCAGTGGAAACTACACAAGCACCATCACCTACAGTTATGGCTTCTTCAACATTCTCCTCGATCATATGTCTCAGGCAAGAACAACATTGAATTCCATTATCTTGAGACACTACACATTCTTCTTATACTTCTTGGATGCTCTTAAGGAACGACTCGTCGTCGGGTCTAACTTGACTCTCTATTACGGTAACTACATGCCCTAAGAATGTAAACTAACTATTTTCTCACAAAAATCTCGACACTCTTTTAATCGACATGGTAGTCTTGAATGACATAGCGAGTCCGAAACCCATATTTCTCAAATCCTCACTCTTTACTCGGTTGATGATATCCCAACTTCATATCAATCCTTGTCATCACGGATTCACAATAACTCCAAATAACTAGTTTAGCGGATCGTCAATACAC
Organism: Fagopyrum tataricum; assembly: GCA_002319775.1. Taxonomy (NCBI): domain Eukaryota; kingdom Viridiplantae; phylum Streptophyta; class Magnoliopsida; order Caryophyllales; family Polygonaceae; genus Fagopyrum; species Fagopyrum tataricum. Next base: position 1,770,745 of record CM008284.1, read on the forward strand.
GGTAAAAATTTACGTTCTTGACGATACTCAAATCAACTCTCAATAACATATGCACATGCAATGACCCAACTACACGATTAACTCCAAAGCATCCTAAGATCGCTCAAATTCCAAACAGACAAGTCACTTCTCATCTAATTCCTTTAGATGTTAACCTCACAAGCCAAAGCTTAAACATGTGCATTATGAAGACCGCTTAACACCACACTTGCTATGGCGATTTCCTTCCTATCATCTCATCTTTAATTATATGATTTTCATTTAATCATCAATCTCTAATGTAGTAAATTACTTAGGCATACACTGGTGTAAAGTTATACACTTTAGAATGACCACTTATAGGTCGTGCTTCTCAAATGAAAACATCTCTGCACTTCACCTCTCACATTAGTCATACTCAACGACATCAATTCCCGTGGACACACATCATCCGCTACATGAATATATTTGCATAGAACTTTAATCTTGTTCTCCTTGTGATCATATTGCATGCATCATATATGGTCTTCCTTTAAACGATTCTAACACAAAGTGAGTCCTTATTTATAGCAATACTTCTAGATGAAGGCAACATCACATACACATTCTAACAATGCTTGAGGCGATATGTGTCTTACGACTCCTTTAAAGTTATGTTGTCACTCGGTTGATAATGTATCCTAATGATTGGGACTACCAACATTGACTTTCATAATCACGCCATTGCAAGACGTGAAAAATTTTTCCGACTTCATTTGTGAGATCTTTAATGCCTAAGTCTACGGAAATAAGCATATTATGGTTAACTAAGTAGATGGAGAGACGCTCTAGCGGTTACTAGACCACACACGCGTGCGCACCTAAACGAGACGCGGCGCGGTCCGGTCCGGTTTGGGGAAATGACTTCGGGTTGAGGGCCTAATGTACATGATGTTGGGGTGACCACCTATCATTTTGTTTTTGGCTGGCTCAAGACATTTTTTAACCCGTTTGACCAAAAGTCAAGCAAGGCTAGTGGATGCAAACCTAATTCGACTTATCAAACCCATACTATCTCCAAATTGATTTTAGTTTTATTTACTAAGGGAATGTGTAGTTGAGAATGATTCTCTTAGTCCAATAACCTCCTCCAAACTCCTATATATGGAGTGCTTGAGAGCTCATTCAATATAAACCATCAACAACTAATCCTCTATTGCTTTCTTCTCTCTCTCTCACGTCCCAAATTCTGAGTTTGAGAGTATTCTACCTAAGGTTCTCGTAGGCTTATAAAGTTGGTTACGCAGTCTAAAGCAAAGGGCTCATGGGATTTCGAATCGATGAAAACCCTTCGAGGGCAATGCATTTGGAATTATGAGTGTGGAAAACACCTCTTGGCAATGCAAAAAATTGATCAGACTTAGAGAAGAATTTGAAAAATGCCTTAGATGGTGTGTGGGAGACGGAAAAACAATAAAGTTGTGAAAAGACAATTGGTTACTAGAAAAACCATTAATAGATCTAGCATCCGATAAAACCCTAATAAACCCTTTAGAAACAATTTGTTTCTTCATTTCTAGCGGAAAATGAAATCAACAACTTGTTGATCAATTAAGTGCAGTACTAGCAAGCGATATCATCAACAAAATTAAGAACTATAATCTTCCAATGAAGGACATCAAAGATAGAATTTATTGGTCTATAAACAAAAATTGTTGGTATTCGACGAAATCGGCCATAGAAATGATACAACAATGGAAATTTGGAGTTTCTAAAGACAAATCCTGGATTTGGAATATGAACATAATGCCTAAAGTAAAAAACTTTCTATGAAAGTTGACCCTAAACAGAATTCCAACACAAGAAAACCTTGACAAACAAAAAATTCCAGTGGTAATGCATTGCGAATTTTTTAATCACCATACGAGAGTGCTAAACATCTTTTCTTCGACTGTCCATGCACTCATCAAGTTGTAGATAATGTCAAAATTTCTTCAATACTGATCAATTACGATACTTCTAATCATAGTATTAATGATACCCTTCTACAAATGAAAGAAAACACACCCCAAAAAGAGTTTAGACAAATAGTTATGATTTGGTGGAATATCTGGTTGGCTAGAAACCAAATAATTTTGAATAACAAAAGGCCATCTCCGAACCTGAAACAAATCGCTCGGAAACAAATAGACGAATGGGACGAAGTCAGCACCAAACCAATGAGTAAAAATTCCCCCCGAATGAAAACAAGAAGAAAAACTAAGAACATCAAATGGCAAAACCAAATGATAATTTTGTCAAACTCAACCTTGATGCCTCAAGAAACAGCAATAATCAATATGCGTTTGGTTTCATCATTCGCAACAACTTTGGTTGTCCTTTAGCTATAGGGAAAGGAAGATGCAATGCAGAATCAATACTTGAGGCATAACTGTTTGCTCTTCGGGAGGGTCTACAAAAGGCCATAATTTTAGGGATTACATCTATCGAGATTGAAGGAGACAATCTGATGCTTATTAACTCGATCAACCATACTTGGAAACCTCCTTGGGATACGGATATGATCATCTCCGATATCTCTGCCTTGATCTCGAGCTTCGAGCTTCACACATTCTAGTGTCCTCCACATTTTTAGGAAAATCAACACGGTTGCCGACAAGCTCGCTCTGCATGTCCACGCCGCTGCATCAAAAGATGATGCTTTACTAGATGATGTTGTTGACCTCATCCGAAAAGATGTTGTAGGTCGGTTGGTCTCTGGAAACTAACCCACCTATTCTTCATACCTTGTATAAAAAAACAAAAACATTTTTCATGATGTCTAATGTAGAATTATGACTATTTGAACATTAAATATTAAATTGATTAATAAAAGGTCATTTGAGAAGTTAAAGGTTAATGTTTTAATTCAGTTAATGCTACACGTAGATAGAGAGTGTTGATAGTTATTTTAAAGGTATGTAAATATCACTTATTGAATAAATAACTTATTGTCCATGGCCAAAGTCAATAATAGAAGTGGCGTGGTCTTTAAAAATGTAGCTAAAGGCACAATTACCGTCAAAGCGTTGTAATCTATTGAACTTGATAAATTTAATCATCCTTCATCCGTTTTAAACCAAAGACACAATAATAAAAGTGTCGCGGTCTTTGAATAAATAACTTGGCGTACACTTTGAATAAAAAGAGAAAAAAGAAAAGAAAAGAAAAGGGTAAGGTTGTTGTGTTAAACCTAAATTTTGAATCTATTTCACAAATTCGCAAGTGGATGTTATATATCTAATGTACAGAATATTATTACTTATTACTTGTCTGGACCAAAAAATAGATTTATGTCAATTGACCTTAATCAAGCGAAGATGAAATAATACTAATAAAACAATAGTGAAAGTTAACTTCAAAATAGTACTGGTGAACGGGGATACAGTTGTTATTTGAGTTGAACGAAACAAGTTTTGGTATATTCAAATTCGGTTTGTTTAGTATTATACCGAGTTCGAGTCAATATTAAATTTTTTTATCAAACTTAAAATGTGTTCATACTCCCTTTATTTAGTCAAATAAACAAGTCCGGACCGAGATTTTCTGAACAACTCGACTCATATTTGTTCCATCAAGTTATTTTTATGATTGATATTTGAGTCGAGTTTAGATATGATCATGTTCAAAATGTTTACAAATGAGCTGAACCTAGATTTTGAATCGAGCTTAAACATGCGATCACAATTGACTTGTTTAGTCAAGACTCAAGAGAACAAGCCTATGTCTAGTTTTTTCCAACGCAAGTCCGAGTCAAATTAAGTAGCTTGTATAACAACTCTATTTCGTGATAAAAAGAATACTTATACTTATAACCTAAAGAATAATATAATCATATAATGTCAAAGTTAAAGTCCATAATATTTATTATAAATTTAAAATAAATATGATACTAAATTAACATAGTAATTGAGGGAGTAATTTCATGTCTACCTACATGTAAAATAGGAATTAGCCTAAAGTAGCATATTCATTTATTGTTCAAATTCCCATTTGTACTATATATGAAGAATTTCATGTCTTTGTTATTCAATGTACCTATTATATCGATGATTAGCCTGACCGATGAGTGTAAGTAAAAATTCGGGATTAGAACTCAAATGAAATTGCTTCAAAGACCCTGAACAAGAGCATGCAAAGTAGGCTTAAAGGGGAATTTAGATCAACTGTGTAGTATTATTATTTGCAGGAACTTTGTTAGTTGCAAACTGCATATAAACATCAGGGTTCAAATGACACGGGCTTCATTTTTGAGCTTGTCTATGAGCTCATCTACAGAAGAAACGATGACCCCTGCCTTCCTCTTAGGAGGCTCCGTAACTTGAACTATCTCAAAATCACTTCTGATTTGCACGTTTAGCTCTTCTGGTGTGACCTTCTTTATAGGCTTTGATTTTGCCTTCATGATATTGGGGAGTGTTGCGTATCTTGGCTGGTTCAGTCTCAAATCAGTGCTGTATGATGCAGATTGTTTTAGAAACAATTCAGTAAGGACACAGTTCAGTGTTGATGCAAAAAGAAACTGAAGAAACTAGCAAAACAATTAATATTTGTGATCCAGAACAGAGAAAAATCACCAGTTCATCATCTTAAGCTAAATTTCGGTACACATAATTATAATGTAGATGTTGATAAGAACATGTTTATACAAGAGCCTTATGATGTAAATTGAACGTTGCTAACACACAAATAGTAGAGAAGATACTTGATAAGAGAGAATGCCATGTCATCTAGTTGAACTTGATAAAAGAGAACATGAACTGAATAAGCTAATGGTGTGACTGAAGGAAATAAAACTGTGTGCACCAATGAAAGCTAAAAATAATATGATAGAGAGAATATATTACGTTATAACGGCTGGCATGTCTATACATATAGTCTCAAGACCACCGTCCACTTCTCTATCCACCGTTGCCGTTTGTTTCTCCATGTCCAGCACAACCTACTAGTCCAGAACTTCAAACCATAAACAACTATTTGGAATCTCAGAAATTTTAATTTAGGCCACATTGGTCTTCAACAAACCAAAACAGAACTAATTCTTTACAACATTCACAAATTTTAATTTAACAGGTACTGAAACATAAAAAGCGGCATCAATGCCAGTATGCCACTTTACTGTCCCTATGTATCTTAAGGTTTAGTTTGAATTGTAGTTTAGTTATAATTTTTTCAAGACTGCAGCATATTCAACAAGTTTAATGAAACGAACCTTTGAAGCAAATGTCCCTTGTGGCCAACCAAGTAGTCCTGCTACCATTTGCCCTGTTTGGTTACAATCATCATCTATCGCCTAAACAATGCCAACTCCACAGTAAGAACAAGGGTAAACTGTGTAATTCAGTATCATCCAATATGACTGCCAACTAGTATCTCTCAAACAAAGGGCAAAATTTTGCTCACTGACATTACTTCTACTGCAAACCATTCATGAAAGACTAAGGAATAACACAAGGTTCTAAAAATCATCATAGTAACAAACATTTAGATTTGTAACTTAATCACATAAACACCGTTTTGATTCAGGGGAAAAGTATTTAGCAAACTAAATGTCTCACCTCGATTAAACTTCATAAACCATCATAACAAAATACAGAAGTCACTAGAAAAGTAGTGAACGCGTTTTGACTCCATATATTTAGCTTATAAGCTCCAGGTAATCGTTTGTTAGTATGTTATAAGCTACAGCTAGCTGATTTGTATGAACTATCAGTTCTAGCTCGTATACTAATAGCTTATAAGCATTTTTAGCTGATATTCACAGCCTAGCTGATTAGCTTGAGCTGGTTTAAGCTAACTTATCAGCTAAACACATTCTATTTTAAACTTTCACATCCAATCTCATGAGTTCAAAGTACAATCCATCCCAATATCAACACCCAAATCAAAAATCTGATTGATAAAAGACTAGAATGACATAATTCCACAATGCATCAAAGCAATTGAACAGAAAAATGCACCCGGATCAAGATCAGTAGGAAAGAACAAACCTGTTTCCCCAAAATCAGAAGTCCAGGCTTCTCTACCTCAACAAGAGCCTTGAGAAGCTTAGCAACAGAAAGAGGATACAAATTAACCTTGGACTCGACATGGATCGCGCGATCGGCGCCCATGGCAAGCCCGGTTCGTAGGGTGTCGACGCACTGAGCGGGGCCCATGCTTACAGCTACCACTTCCGAAGCCAGTCCGGCTTCCCTGATTCGAAGCGCCTCTTCTAGGGCTATCTCACAAAACGGATTCATTGACATTTTCACATTGTTGGTTTCAACACCACTCTGAAATTAGGGAAAATACATAGTCGAATCGGTTAAATCTGCTGTTTGATTGATAGAGCATAGATGATTGAAATTGGTTATTGATGAAATTAGTGGGGATGGAGATAAACTTGTACCTTGTCGGGTTTGACTCGTATCTTGACAGCGTAGTCAACGACTCGCTTCATCGCCACCATTATCTTCATCTTCTCCATTTGGTGTCGTGGGGGGTTTTCTCTCTCGTTGAAGCTCTGCACTTATAGAAGTTAGGCTGGTTGTTCACTCAAACTCTCTGATCGTTTGGATAAGTACTACTCTTAGGCTAACTCTAATTATATATTTAAAACATAATAACATTATAATTAAAATAAGTATCAATACTTTATACTTAGAAGATTAATGGTCCGTTTGGTTTTAAATCCGGAAACGAAAACGGAATGGAAACGAATCTAGTTCATACGTACATACTTGTTCATAAAGTTTTTGGGTCATTCCTTGTGGTTTGAACTAATAGTAGTAGAATTTGATTAGTTTTAATATCTCATAGGTAACAAAATAGGGGGAAACAAGTGCATTTTGCCTGAAACCATCCGGAATAATTCCATGAACAAGGTACACATGTGGACTAGATTCGTTTTCATTCCGTTTCCTGAGTTACAACCAAACGGGGATAATTATATTACCAAAGTTCCTTAACATCTCCTTCTCTCCCTGCCTCGTCAACTTTAAAAATTCTATCTGCTTTTTTCATATTCATAGTTTCTTAATCCCAATCCCTTTAACTCTATTATTAACACCATACTTATTTACCAACCATATTTATATACATTTTAAAATGTTGATACTATTAATTTTATTTTAAAAATAATAAAATAATAAATATATAAACAATTAATAAAAATGAGATTTTCGACAAACACTTCATTAAAAATTAAAACACACAATGACATTACAATAATAATCCCAAAGTTAAGATGCAAAACATGAAAATACAAATACACCACTACATATGAAATCATACATAAAATTACTAATTTACAACATGGGTATTGCCAAACTTTTCTCATACATGTTGAACCAAATCGTGCATTAATTGTTCGCGTGTAATGCTACTCTGAAGTTGGACACGGTTGGTTATGTAATCCGCCATAGTATTTGGTATCCTAAACACGTACGTATTGTCAATATCGTTTGATTGCTCAAATTGAGACGGATCCCAATACAACGTGTATGTGTCTCGTTCATCTTCCACAATCATATTATGTAGAATTATGCAAGCTCTCATAATATTTCTAATGAAACCAATGTCCCAAGCAAGTGTTGAGTTCTTCAAAATAGCAAATCATGCTTGCAGAACTCCAAATGATCTTTCCACATCCTTTCAACACGACTATTGTAGATTAGCAAATAATGTATATTTCTCGCCTCGTGCAACCGGTATAAATGTTGCCCACCGTGGATAGAATCGTCAGTTAGATAATAACTCATGGTATATGAATACTCATTGACTGTAAAATTCACAGTTGGCGATATACCATGCAAAACACATCAAACACATGAGAACGGTCGAGAACTTTGATGTCATTACACGTACCTGGTGTTCCAATGAATGCATGTCGAATCCATAGATCATATGACGCAACGATTTCTAAGATGATTGTTCGTTTCCCATGACCGCATGTGAACTGACCTTTTCAAGCAGTTGGACAATTCTTCTACTCCCAATTCATACAATCAATTGAACCTATCATGCCAGGGAACCCACGTATCTCTCCAACATGAAGAAGTCGTTGCATGTCTTCAATGTTTGGTCTTCGTAGATATATGTCTCCAAACGAAAAAATAATTCCTTCAACGAAGTTGGTCAAACATTCTCGTGCAGTTGATGCGCTTATTCGAAAATACTCATTCACCGCGCATATGCACTCAGACCATAAGCCAACATGTGTAGGGCAGTTGTGCACTTTTATAAAGGGGATAGACCAAACCTACCGGTTGCATCTCGTATGTGATGAAAATATTCATATGTGGTTGACAAATGGTTCACAATGCATAAGAACAAAGGTCTACGCATTCTAAATCGCCTTTGAAATTGCTCGTCAGAATAAACCGGTGGCGGAACTTCACTAAAATAGTCTTTGACTAGGCGTTCATGACCCTTCTCACGCTCTCTATCAATGTATTGTCGACGTTGTCGTGGTTGTTGTGGTTGAGAGATTTCACCTTCGGATCGACGTTGTCTTGATCGAGTTTGCATTCTTGCAATAAAACGATCCTTCATTACAACAAACTCAGGATCTGCCAAACCACCAATATTAAAATAATCTTCTGCATGATTGGAACCCATTTTTGTTTGGCGGTGAAAATTAAGTAATTTTGCAAAAATATTGAAGGATGATGTGATTTTATGATCGGTTTTTGAGAGATCGAAGGAATGTGTAAGCTTAGAAGAGCGGGATGTTTTTTCACATATACAAACATAGAGTTTAAATAAGGGAGAACCAAGTGTTAAAATGAATTGGATTCAAATTCAAATCCGTCATAATTAAAGGTCACTTGTGTGATGAGTGGTCATTCAAATCAACATAATGCCAAAACTTTAATAATTCACCAACATTGGGAAAATTATAGGTAAAATGAATTGGATTTAAATTCAAATCCATTCTATTCTAATTAAAGGTCACTTGTTTGATGAGTTATCATTCAAATACACACAAGACTAAGAGAAATTAAAGGAAAACCCCCTTTTTTTAGTTTCTCTCAATCTCCTATCAAGGATTGGTTATTCATCTCTCCTCTAAAGAGGCAATAACAACATCAACGGGACAACTCCCAAAATAAAAATAAAAAAAGGAGAACTTTTTTTTTATCTAAATCACTTCCCCTCTCTCTCTATGAGGTAAAGAAAAAATGGGTGTTCTTCACCTTTTCATCAATGGTGGAATAATATAAAAACAATTTGAAATCTTCAAGGAAAAACCTTCCGAACCCACAAATAACAAACTCAAAGCAATAATTTGTTTGACTTGTTTCTTTTGGTCTTAAATCATGTCAAGGCGGTGACTTTTGCATCCTTAATGCCGTTTAAAAGTCTCAATGAAAGCCTCCTAACCGGGAAGTCTTGATTTTAACCGCAAATGCTATAAATTGATGTAAAATCTCATGTTCCTTGATATTTTTCAATGAATCTCCTTTTCATACTTCAATCAGTTTTAATGAGCCGCAAAAAAACATACCAGATTTCTACAAATCAAATAAAATTTAACACCACTGTTTCGAGCTCGTGAAATCCACAAAATCAAAGGTACTTCCCTTTTTTTTTGTTGGTTAATACCTCCAGTGGGCCATAAACAAAAATTTGGTTTCTTCTCCAACTCTACAAATGTTAAAAAACTTCTAAAAAATTGATGCACTTAACAAGACAAAGCTATATGTAAATGTAAACCATTGATGCTTAATTTTTAACTCAAAAATTGGTTTCTTCTCCTCTTTACCTTCTAATCTCCAATCGTAACAGAAAAGAAGAAAGATAGGAGTTGAATCTCCAGTTCCAAAAAACGACTATTCCGTGAGTCTTCTTCACCCTGTTCGGTTTCGTTTTCGTGATGGCCACTGCTCACTTTCTTTTATTGCGCTTCTTGCCCTCCTCTAATGGCCGCCGAAAGGCAAAAGTAACTTTGTGAAGCATTGATGCTGACTAAATTTGTTTATAAAAAAAAAAATAGCTCGTCTTTTTCTTTTATTGGACCTTTCTACTCTCAACCTATCTTAACTTTCATTAAAACTTGATTGGATCAATCCAATTTTATATTTTCCCACTACATGGGCCTTCTAAATGAATTTAAACCATAAATAGTAATTTTTATCATTACAACTAATTACATTTTGACCATTAATAGAGATTCTTTGTTTCACAATGTGGTCCTATGGTTTGGGTATGTCTTGATGGTGTGAGTTCCGTCTGGAAGATTAGTTGAATTGTTCGAGTCGATGATAGGTGATCGAGATCTGAAGGCTCACGAGAAGAGTCCAAATCTGAAGTTTTCACCGGTGGCCCCTAGGAGTTTTACTCTGCACTTGTTCTACAAGCATGTTCTCCTTCTTTCTTCCTCGCGTTGCTTGTTTGTTGCTTCCTTTGGTGCTCCTCCTCGATCGGCTCATTGTGATCGAAGATTCGAAGTTTTCTGTTAATGTGTGTGTTTTATTTTTATTTTATTTTTGTATCTTCTAGCTCCCTTATGACGGTTAGTCCATCTTCCGACTTGTTCGGCCTTTCGATCCATTAGACGGTGTGTCGTCTAGTGCATCGAACCGCTTTTCTTTATCAAAAAAAGAAAATACACATAAGACTAAAACTTTAATAATTCACCAACAATGGGATGTGAATATACTTTTCACACTCCAAAAATCTATTGAAATAACAATGCACATCTATCAAACATGTCAAACACCATTTTTTCCAACTCTTCGTCGTCAAACCTTTTTTGCTTTGCTCAACTAGTTGCTCGGTGATTTGTTTACTTCAACTTCTTTGAGTCACCATCAATCAACGTATATCAATCGTTCCACCATCAATCAACGTATATCAATCACAACCCCATAAGACATTCACCGATCCGACACAAAGTATGTTGTCTGCCATCTAATATAATCGTCAATTCTCAATTTCGGTGTGCATATATACTCATCTTATTTCATTTAATCATTTTTCAACGATTTCTTAGTTACATTTTTCTAACGATAATAAGTTATCGAGAACGAGACATGATATTTGGCGATATCTTCTATTAGGTTATTCAAACTATTGGCTTAAACACTCTTTTCTTAGGACATTACATTTTTTTTATTGTATGATAAAATGCTTAACATACTCGACCATATCCTTAAAAAACCGTATAATTATTTTGTTCAAGATATATCACGTTTTTTATACAATATTTAGTATTGTATGATAAAATGTTTAACTACTTTGCTAGGCGCCCTACGAGTAGGAAGCCAACTAAAAATTATGGTATGCCACTTATATACAACGATTACACAGTATTCTTTATACTCAATGCGTGGCTGCGTGATTAGAACCGTTCAACTGAGTTTCCCTTATGTACTTATTTTCTTTAGGAAAAATGACCAAAAATAATCTACTATATAATATTAAAACAGAAGTGGCTAATGCCACATGTCATCACCACATTAAATTTCGCCACATGTCATCTTTATAGTAAGTCATGTCATATTTTTCCACATGTCGTCTTCACATTGTGCCACCTACTTATTCTATTTTTATTCTAAAAATATTATGTTGATATTAATGAAGATAATATATCTTAATTTAGATGTTGTGATCTTATATTTAGAAATACAATATACAATTAACGAAATTAAAAAATATAATAGACAATAAATATTGTCCAATGTATTTTTTATGCCACATTTATACCTATTTACCACTAATAATTATACGTGATATTTATACAAAAATATTCATTAATGTACTATTTTCTTACAAAATTTTTTAGTATTGTTACGTATAGTTGGATGCATGATCATATTACTCACTTAATTTTATTTTTTTAATATTTATAGTTAATTTTTTACAGTAATATATCTATAAATATAATCACAACTTCAATGTATTAATTTAAAACAATTCCGTGCTTGGCACGGGAATTAAGCTAGTACCAACTATGAGGTATGAACCAAAAATAATACAAATTTTAAAAATTGATATATATAAACTATTTCACATTAAACCAGTTTTGATACAAGGTAAAATTGGGCCCAAGTTATATTACAAAAACCGCCCATATATTTTTAAATCACCCAAATGACCCATATATTTTATTTTCTTTCAAAAATCACCCATGTTTTTTTTGTATACTTGACAAAATACATAATAAAGATTATTCATCACTTTACTCTTAAATATTTAAGGTAGTTTATTCATTAAAAAATTGTGAAGTTTTTAAAATAAAATTTTGATTAATAAACCCATGTTTGGTGTCATTATTATCTTATACTTTTATGGGTAGTTTGAGGGGAGAAATCCATGCTTGTGGGTAAATTTAATGAAAGAATATATCACTTATTAAAACTTATGTGTAATTTGAAAATTTAAAACTAATAAATTTAACGTTAATTTGTGGAAAAAGGTCTTTATTTCATGTTTTAAATTTTAAAATTTTAAAATCAAAATTATTTCATACCAAAATTTTGTGGGAATGTTACCGAGTATGGGTCTTTTAACCAAATTTTTATTTTTACAATTTTAAAACTTCTCAATCATTCTTATAGTTATATTTTTAAATAAATGGCCTAAAATATTAAAGAATAAATTAATAACTAACCTTTATTACATAATTCGTTAGGTATACAAAAATAATATGTGCTATTTTTGAAATAATATAAAATATAGGGTAATTTTGCGTGATTTTAAAAAGTTATAGACGCTTTTTGTAATAAAATTGACTATAATTTCACCTCGTATCAAAATTGGTTTAATGTGAAATAGTTTGTATATCAACTAAAATTTTTTAAAGTTTGTATTATTTTTGGTTCATGCTTAATAGTTGATATTATTCTTGATCATTTTTCTTTTTCTTTTTTATGAAGTCCTCTATTATTTTCGTGGGAAATCTCATAAAAATATTAACCCTTACAAAAGTAGAAAACACGGGCCATGGCCCATAACAGATAATTAGTACAGGTCCAAACAATGACACATCCCGTTGTTCAAGGGAAGTGGGATCATCAGAACGATGTACGTTCGGGGTAGACCTGTAACAAAACCGGGCCGATCGATCCGAAGAAAATTATGGGTATGAATACTCATTTGGACTGTTCGAGCTTAATATAATGATAATAAATTTTGGTTTATTTTTAAACGCGGTAACTTAATGGAAAGTTTGTCCGGGTTTATGTTACGGGTGGACGTGGATGATAAATAATGCATGTTTAGGACAAATTGAGCTAGTCCGATTCGGAGATTTGGACCTCAAAAAATTGTCACCCTGAAATCGTGGAGGATAAAATGTTCTCACGTCGATAATAAAGTGTAATGGGCCTAGTATATAAGGACCATAACTCTATAAGGTTGGTAATTACTAGACATGTTCATATACGGGCTCAAACCGGGCTTTAGCTTTTAAAAAGCCCGTTTACCGGCGATCCACCCAGATGGACGGCCAGCCAAATACTCATATCTATTTATTTATTTTAAATAAAAATTGTTTTGATATGTTTTTTTAAAATAAAATACTTTAAGATATTATATGTAATATGTATTAAAATTTATTATAATTATATAAAATATTTTATAATTATACTTGATTTTTTGAAATATATACATTTTTTTTCTTCTTTATTTTGGTTGGGCATTTTGGCTCGGAGTGGTACTCGGATCCAGCCCGACGGGCTTGACGGGTCGGATTTCCTCTATTGTTCATACTCGCCTATTTTTCCGGAACAACAAGTTGTCTAGATATGATCATCAAGTCTAGTGGTTTCTTCTCCCTCAACACTTATGTATTGATATCGACCGGGTCCAACACGCATGCACGTTTCGTCGTGCCGTCGACATTATCTTTGACTCACTGTAATTTTACTTGAACTAATCAAATCTGTGTCTGGTTTTATACAAATTTACATAGCACGGCGGCAACATGATGTTGGTATAGTCTTATTTAAAGACTCTTTAAATTAATTAATTAATTAATTGTTTAAATTCGGTTAAATGATTGTTTTAACCACCAACCGTCTTAACCGACAAATAACCGACAATAACCGCCGTCTCCGCTGAACTGTACATAAACAGAATAGGTGTCACGGTTTTGAGTAGAGAATCGATTTTCAGATTGTTGTCTGATTCAATTTAGGCTTTGTTGTATCCTTAACAGTGATTTGCTTGAAACCCAACAGCAATATATATGAGAGCAAATATCACTTAAAAGAAAGTGATTCACGCCTCAAAGTCATACAATAACAGAAAATACCCTAACAATTTTTAAGTGATAATTTCCATGGAGGCCGGATCGCAAGCAGCGGCATTAACCCTAATGCACCAAGATTTTTTTTAAATTGGATCGATTCGACGGAACAAACTTCAACCGATGGAAGGATCAAATGATGTTCCTGTTGACCGCTTTGAAGATCTCATACATTCTGGATGACAACTTGCCTACAATACCAGAATCAACAGAGGAAGAAAGTCAAGAAGTGAAGGACCAACGCAAGAAACGTGAAGAAGATGAGGTTTTGTGTCGAGGACACATTCTAAACCGCCTTTCTGATCGTTTGTACAATTTGTTCACCGGAACCAAGTCGCCAAAGGAAATCTGGACTACATTGGAGACAAGATACACCAACGAAAAACAAGGGACAGATAAGTTTCTAATAATGAAATATTTTGAATTCTGGATGGTTGACGATAAGTCTGTTATGGATCAAGTCAATGATTTACAAAGTCTGGTTAATCGACTCAAAGAGTTGAAAATTGACATTTCTGATTCACTGCAAGTAGGGGCGATTGTTGCTAAATTGCCAAAAACTTGGAATGATTATAGGAAGAAACTCCTGCATACAACTGAGGAGTTATCTCTGGAGCAACTACAGAAACACTTGCGTATTGAAGAGGAAACTCGGTACAAATACAAAAAGCAAGTGGATTCGCAGGATGAAAAGGTAAATGTTGTTGGGAAAACTTCCTATAAAAACAACAAAAAGAGAAAGAATTATTCTGATGGAAATCAGAATAATAATAACAACAATTACAACGGTAATAAGAAATTCAAGAAGGATGATAACAGATTAAAGTGTCATTTTTGTAAGAAACCTGGGCATTTCAAAAGAGATTGCAGGGGATACAAGAAGAAAAAACAGGAAATTGCAGGCAATAGTGTCAACAATGTAGAGAAAGATTTAAATGAAATTGTTGCTATGGTTTCTCAATTGCACATTGGCATGGTGACTGAATTGAACATGGCAGCAGTCGAGAAATCCAAAGACTGGTGGTATGATTCAGGAGCCACTGTTCATGTCTGCAATGATAGATCTCAATACAAGACCTATGAAGTATCCGATACTGATGAAGGTGTTCTGATGGGAAAATGACAATGTTGCTAAGGTGCTCGGAAAAGGACGCATAGAGATGCAATTCACATCCGGGAAGAAGTTGACATTGACTAATGTCTTGCATGTACCAGCTATTAGAAAGAATTTAGTATCTGCTACTCTATTATGTAAGAATGGTATTAAGACCGTGCTAGAGTCTGACAAACTTATATTCACTAAGGCCGGTATGTTTGTAGGAAAAGGATATGCATGTGATGGCATGTTTAAACTAAGTATTAATAATATTAATAGTTCTGTTTATATCGCTGATTCCTCTCCTTATTTATGGCATATGAGACTTGCGCATGTTAACTTTAGATCTCTGAAATTTATGTCAAAACATGGTTTAATTAAATGTGACAATCATATATCTGACAGAAACTGTGAAATTTGTGTACAAGCGAAGATGACAAAGAAACCTTTTCCTTCTGTTGAAAAGACGAATGAAGTCTTGGAACTTGTTCATTCCGACATTTGTGAATTAAATGGCGTTTTAACAAGGGGAGGAAATAGGCATTTCATAACTTTTACAGATGATAAGTCAAGATATACTTATGTTTATTTAATGAAAACCAAAGATGAAGCATTTTCTAAATTCAAAATTTATAAGGTTGTTGTTGAAAACCAGAAAGACAAGAAAATAAAAATCCTAAGATTTGACAGAGGAGGAGAATACTTCTCTAATGATTTTTCTGATTTTTGTGAAATAAATGGAATAGTTCATCAAAGAACAGCCCCATATACACCACAACAGAATGGGTTGGCTGAAAGAAAGAATAGAACATTAACTGACATGGTAAATTCCATGATGTTAAATTCTAAATTACCCTTAAACTTGTGGGGAGAAGCGCTCTTAACAGCGTGTCATTTGCACAATAGAATACCATCAAGGAAAACAAAAGAATCTCCATATGAAATTTGGAATGGAAGACAACCAAACTTGACTTACTTAAGAGTTTGGGGTTGCATTGCATATTATAGAATTCCGGATCCAAAAAGGACTAAATTGGGTCCAAAGGCACTAAGAAGTGTCTTTGTAGGCTATGCAGAAAATTCTAAAGCCTATAGATTATTGGATACAAAATCCAATGTAATAGTGGAATCGCACGATGTACAATTTTTTGAAAATAAATTTGTAGGGGATTCTATAGTTGACATAGAACCTACTGAAGTTCCAAATTCTATGGAATCTGATCCTTCAACTTCTTCTTCTACGGCTCAAAAGAGACATGCTGAAGAGCCATTAGAACCAAGAAGAAGTCAAAGGGTTAGAAGAGAGAAATCTTTAGGACCCGATTTTGTGTCACCAGATGACATAATATATTTAGTTGAAGGGACTAGAGAAGAAGTATTGATAAAAATACCAATGATTTTTCAAGTAGATGGAGATCCAAGGACGTTTCAAGAAGCCATGTCTTCAAGAGATGTTGCATTCTGGAAAGAGGCAATACAAGATGAAATGGACTCAATATTATCTAATAATACTTGGGTTCTTGTAGATTTGCCAAAGGATCTAAACCAATTGCTTGTAAATGGGTATTTAGAAGAAAATACAACACTGATGGAACAATTCAAACCTTTAAAGCCAGACTAGTGGCTAAAGGATTTAGACAAAAGGAAGGCATAGACTATTTTGACACGTATGCTCCAGTAGCAAGAATAACGTCTATAAGGGTGCTTTTGGCATTAGCTTCGCTATACAAACTAGAAGTGCCTCAGATGGATGTTAAAACTGCGTTTTTAAATGGGGAATTAGACGAAGAAGTCTACATGGAGCAACCTGAGGGATTTGTCACATCTGGAAAAGAAAGAAAAGTGTGTAAATTGGTTAAGTCATTATATGGGCTAAAACAGGCCCCTAAACAATGGCACGAGAAGTTTGATTATGTTATTCTATCATATGGTTTTACACATAATTGTGCGGATAGATGTATTTACACAAAATTTATTGACAAATATAGTGTAATTATATGTCTTTATGTGGATGATATGTTAATTATTAGCACTAATATGATAGGTGTAAATGAGACCAAAGAATATTTGAAATCTCAATTTCAAATGAAAGATTTGGGTCAAGTTGATACTATTCTAGGTATTAAAATACTTAGAAATAGTGGGGATCTTGTGTTAACCCAATCTCATTACATACAAAAGATGCTTGACAAGTTTAAGCACATTGGAATTAAAGAATCAAATACACCATATGATGTTTCTTGTATGATAACAAAGAACACGGGAAGATCAAACTCACAAAGTGATTATGCTAGTGTAATCGGAAGTCTGATGTATGCCATGCATTGTACCAGACCGGATATAGCATTTGATGTTTGCAAATTGTCTAGATACACTAGTAATCCAGGAGTTGAGCATTGGAAAGCAATAGCTAGAGTACTTGGATATCTTAAAAGGACTATACATTTTAAGTTATGCTATACAAGTTTTCCTAGTGTATTGGAAGGATTTACCGACGCTAGTTGGATCACTAGTGTTGATGAAAACAAGTCTACTTCTGGGTGGGCATTTACCTTAGCCGGAGGAGCCGTATCATGGGCGTCTAAGAAGCAGACTTGTATAACTCACTCTACTATGGAGTCTGAGTTTGTTGCTCTTGCTGTTGTAGGGAAAGAAGCAGAATGGTTGAGGAATTTTCTTTTAGATATTACGTTGTGGCCACAACCGATGCCAGCTATATCTTTATATTGCGATAGTGCAGCGACTATGTCTAGAGCTTATAATAAAATCTATAATGGAAAATCTAGACATATAAGTTTGAGACATGCTTATGTCAGGCAGTTGATGACTGAAGGTGTTATCACCATTGTTTATGTCAAGTCATGTAATAATTTAGCGGATCCATTTACAAAGGCACTCTCGAGAGACTTGGTGAAGACAACCACAACTGCAATGGGCTTGAAGCTACAAGAAATCACCGACGATGGGAACCCAACTTCTTCCTAGTTTCCACTAGTCTTGAAGTTTAATGGGTAATAACAAATTGTTGATAAGTGATTAGTTAACAGTACT
Organism: Fagopyrum tataricum; assembly: GCA_002319775.1. Classification (NCBI taxonomy): domain Eukaryota; kingdom Viridiplantae; phylum Streptophyta; class Magnoliopsida; order Caryophyllales; family Polygonaceae; genus Fagopyrum; species Fagopyrum tataricum. Next base: position 1,789,125 of record CM008284.1, read on the forward strand.
AATGGTTATTAGGTACTACAATTTTAGGTTGAGTATTATTATACTCTTAACGAAATTCGTGTACTTTAGTTAAAGTCGTTCATAGAATTTTACCTATGTAAGCAATTAAGAGTGGAGTAACTCTTAGCAAAAATGGATCATATTTTTGTAAATTGTTTATGAATTTAAGGGTGACTCATGACATAAATATTATACTCAAAATTGTGAAGTTCGACGTGTAATGTGTATACTTTATCCGGTGTTTACTACAAAATCATGGTTTAAGGTATTTATCCACCATAGATTTGATGACACTTTGATAGAGTGTACTAAGTAAAAGTTTAAGTTGAAAAACACTTTTATTATGCATTACATTATCTGTTTGACGTCTAAAATAAGACTAAGCGGGGAATTGTTGGTATAGTCTTATTTAAAGACTCTTTAAATTAATTAATTAATTAATTAATTGTTTAAATTCGGTTAAATGATTGTTTTAACCACCAACCGTCTTAACCGACAAATAACCGACAATAACCGCCGTCTCCGCTGAACTGTATATAAACAGAATAGGTGTCACGGTTTTGAGTAGATAATCGATTTTCAGATTACTGTCTGATTCGATTTAGGCTTTGTTGTATCTTTAACAGTGATTTGCTTGAAACCCAATAACAATATATACGGGAACAAATATCACATAAAAAAAATTGATTCACGCTTCAAAATCCTACAATAACAGAAAATACCGTAACACATGAGCAACAACAACGTTTGCTCTCATATCCCTCCTCACAGCTCCCATCTTGTATCCGATGTCCATAAAATGTGCAACTGTGTCAGAGTGTCCTTAAATTGTGTGACTTGTGTCCTTTAGAATAACAAGTACGTAGCAGGCCAGATCCATCTTGTAAGCTTCTCCCAATCTCCCACTCACCACAAACAATGAGATTTGATTTTCACAAATTCCGCATAAGTGAATCTTTGCTTTTAGTCATTAAAATAAAATAAAATTTTAATTAAAATTCACTATCTAAACTATTATAATCAAAATTCAATCACTAAAATTAATATTTAAAAAATTGTACCAATTTTAATACTGAAAAATTTAATATATGAATCTTGTTCTCCTAGAATTACCCAAGGTGAATTTATTAAAATTTTATTGAAAATATTAAAATTAAAAAAGATAATTAAAAATAAAAAAGATTTGAAGAGAAAACTTCACCTTAACTAAACATTGAATTATCATTTAATGGTAGAGATTCATCCAATTATAGGTTAAGTTTTTTTCAAAAACTTCACCTTAACCAAACCCGTGCTTGATACACTGGACACGCCATCTAATGGAATTGAATAATTCAAAAAACGGATCCTTAAAAAGATTAATGAGTCGGTTACAAAAAACGAAAAGCAAAAAAAAAAAATCAAAAAGAAAAACGAGTACATCAAAATGATTAGAAAATCATCATATAACTTACCTCCCTAATGCAACGAATAGCCTTGGATCAAAGATTCAACTTTTGATGTAAAGCTATGTTTTATGTTTCAAATTTTTCAAAAGAAACCCCAAAAGTCAAAGGATGAAAAGAACATTAGAACTACCAATATGAATATCAAAATTTGTGGAAAAAAATTAAACTTACAATGATTAACATGATCCCAATCACATTTGTATCCATCTCCAACCACAAATAGTTTTTTTTTTGGGGACCATAATCTTACACCATCACACCACCTAATATCAATCCCCACTCTACAACTAAATTCAATTCAAAACATACCAATAGCCATCTTTTTTTTATCTTTCCTTCACAATCTTCCAAATCACTTTTACTTTATGTCCACTATGTATAATACATTACACAACTCCTATTTCCCCCCTAATTTTTGCCAATTCAGGTAAATAACCTATATTTTTTGGGTTTTCGGTTAGTGTACTTATTACCCATTTTTTACCATTTAGAACACCACTTAAAGAACGGAGTAAAAATTGAGTAATTTTTGAGATACTAAAAAAATAACACAAAAAGTTAGGTTACCTACTGGAATTGGCAAAAATTAGGTGCACTAATTGGAAATTTCCAAACTAAAACCAGTGAAAAAGGAAGAAAAAAATAAAATATAATGGAAATGGTGTAATTTCACTGAAGTGGTAAAACTGCACTTCTTGATGCTCCTCTTCCAACTGAAAATGAAAAGAAAGATCTTCTACTTCCTCTGTTTCTATCTTCGGTGATTGAGCTTGACTCTTCACTGATATGTTTTTTGTTCTGCTCTAAAACCTCTTGAATCTCCGAACAGAGTTGCCGGTGGCTGGATAAATCCATTGATATTGATCTTCTAATTGGATGAACTCGGTCGAATTCGTCGTCTTTTGGTCTCATATTGATGCAGTCATCGTCAAAGCTCGTCTGTAAATCCTTCCTCTTATGCTCTGTTTTCCATGGAGACGGAACAATGGAGATCGGAGACAAATCCCCTGAATCATCCCTTCTAACCATTATTGGGTCATCTAAATTGTTGTGAATAATATCAATAACAACATAATCATCGTCATTTCCAGTGAATCTATCTGGACTTGGGCTCTGGTTCGGATCAATTGAAGCAGGATTCGAGTGTTTAGGTGTCTTGTCAATCGAACGCAACGTGCTCGACGAAATGCACGACCGACAAACAGGGCAATTAGCGTTGCTCTGAAGCCAAACATCGATACAGTCAATGTGAAACGCGTGACAACAATTGGGTATCACCCGAAGCTTCTCTCCTTCCTTGAAATCGCTCAAGCAAACAGCACATTCAAAGTACTCTGTTTCTTCATTCGCATCCTTTCTAAATCGAATTAGAGGGATTAATCGAATAAGAGAATCTTCAAGTCCACGAGAGACGGGGGTAGGGGAGTAGACCTGAAGTGGGTCATCACCGGAGCGCCGTCGGGAAAGAGAGAATCGCCGGAGGAAGTCAATTCGATGCCAAGTCAGGCAACATTTAATGACGAAGACATAGTAACCGACCAGTAAGAAAGCTGTGGCTAAAATTCCTATTATCGCAATGACGAGAATAGGGATGTTGGAATCAGAAGATGATCCATAAGAAGGAGGAGGTGAAGAAACATCCATTGTAATCAGAAATGAGAAATGTGAAATGGGTTGTTTTATGGAGTCACGAGATCGGAAGAAACCATTGGAGTTGCAGGGAAGGTTTCAGAGAGAGAAAGAGATGGGCATTGAATGAGGAGCAGAGTGGAGGTGGGAAAGACATGAAAAAGAAGGTCTGAAATTAATTTAAAATGGAGAAAGAGTGTTGAACAAGAAGAAGAGGGCAGACATTTTAGGTGTTGAATTTCTTGGCAGGCCAGTCCCCCACAAAGAAGCTTTAAAGATTTGGGGACGACTCAAGTTTTGTGTTTACACATTGTATTAGTTTGACGAAGTAAACTCATTCCTTTTAAACATGTTTTGCTCTTATAAAATTAAAATGTAAAGTCTTTATTCTATCCGAGTTTTAGTACGTTTTTATCCAGCTTGATATGGAGTAAAGGAGACCAAACTTAAAACTGTAATCATATTCGACTTGTTTAAACAAGTGAACTAGCCTAAAACGAACCATTGTATCCGTAACAAAGTGAAGAACTCAAGACCTGTTCCGACTTGACCCAATTCAAGTCGATCATGTAACCCGAAACAAAACCCGATATAAAACAAAATATGAAGTCGAAGTAGATCCAACATGAAATAACCAAGACTAAATCAGACCTAAAAGAAACCTGACTAAAAACAAAACTGATTAAGTTATAACTTAAATATTTTTCAATGATCGTTTCTTTCGATTGAAAATGTTGTTAGTCAAACTAGATCCCACTAAAATAACTCCTTGTCTAGTCATCATTTATTTGAACCTAATGAATCGGTTCTAAATTTTAATTGAGCTTAAAGTAATTGAACTGTTTAGTGATTAGTAAGTGAAGGAGCTCAATCCGATTTTTTTTTCAAGACCAAATTGAATTCGAGTAACTTAACTCGTATAACTATCATTCTCGTTTTGCCAATCAAACCTAATTATAACATATAAATTGATGATACAAATAACTTGTATGTAAAATTATGTTTGGCAAACACACTTCTACCAAATACCAACCCAACCTTTTTTTTATGAGAAAAATAATAAAAAATTACGAGATTTTGACAGAACTCAATTTCGGAGCTCATTTTATAATAGCACGATGGTAATGTGATGCGAGCTATTCGAATTTGTTTATGAACGAGTCGAGTTTGAACATGCTAATGTTCGGCTCGTCCAGCTAAAGCTCAATTTATTTGACTAAAATAACATTGTAGGGTTGTTATATCAGTCGAACAACTCAGACTCGTACATTTTTTAAAAAAGTCGAATATGAACATGCATATTTCAAAGATCGTTTAAGTTTAGGTTCGACTTAAACTCCACTTAATTATAAACAAGCTGAATTCTAGGATCATATAATGGTCCTACCTAAGAGGTGATGATTTTATGTTCGAACTTAATACACACAATTTGAAGCCCTAATATAAAGGTAAACTTATTGTAACAAAGGCCTATAATATTGTTATCATTGATGTCCTCATTGAACATCAAACCTGGCAATGATTCTTTTCTTGCCAATTAGAGTCCTAGATTATATGGGTCCTAATGACCCTATTAGCTACTAATTATACAAAAAAATGTTACCTTTTTATTGTTAATCTATGTTTACTCTATTCTAATACACAATAATCAAATAAAAACAAGTTTTCATCTCTCTTGTTCATTCTCTAATACTTATGTCAAGTTACATGTAACACAGTACTATGTTACTATATGAGGATACATTGTCATAAATTACAGCTAACCAAATGCTCCATAGAATTAAAGCTTTTCCAAATTATATGACGGCAGAGCAAAAAACATATGAAAAACTTTATTGTACATCTTCATTGAATTCTAGTAAAAGAAACAAACATAAAGGAAGTAAAGGAGCTCATAAATACTGCAACTTATAGTACATGTTATATATACATTTTCATCTCAACGAGATAGTCTAAAAATATTTTATATCTTCCTAGATGTTATTGATTTATAGATGCTCTAATATATCGAAATATCATAGTAAATACCAGGTAAAAACACTAAAAACGAGTAATATATAGACAATTAGTGCACGTTTGGTTGGAGTGGGAATGGAATCGGTTAAAGGAAAAGAATGGAAATGAAAATAATTAGATTACTTTCATATGTAAAAAGACCTCTAAACAAGTATAGTTTTTTGATTCGAAATCATTTCGTTACCTGAAATGATTCCTAGCGATATCAAACGAACCCTTAGAGTGAAGAGGAGTGAAAACATGATGGCGGGAGAAAGTGCATAGAATAACATAGGACGATCATCGGTGAAAATCGAGTTGTATATATATGAAACTGACGGCAAATACTGTTCAAGTTTTGAGTGGAATTGCACGTAGAAAGGTAAGAAGTTAGTAATTGTATGGTCCATGAAAGTATAAATTTTGGGCATGAACTATACAATGCAAAAACAAAGGCTAGTGTGGTCCTCTTCTATAAATGTTCTTCTCAATTGGTCCCCTAATCACATATATAACACAAGTGTCATTCACTTCCCTTCCCTTTCTATGTGCCCTCCTCTTACAAGTATACTAAAATTGACATTCTATTGCTACCTCACTTGTACTCCATGCTTTCTAAAGTTTAAACCGTCTTTTAGTTGTATTAAGGTAAAAAAAAAAAAGTTAAACAAATCTAGTATATTATTTTTCGAAAAAATATAAAAAATCAAGCAAGGTGAGGGTTACAAGTTCATGAGAAAACTCCCTATTAAAAAGTTTTGTGTCACCTATGTCGGGACATATACGTCCTCGCAAGGAGGTGAGCAACGGTATTATATATCATTGTGTGGTATAAAGCTACACGAACATGACGTAAATGTGGAAGACAAGCATAAAATATCGTCAAAAAGAAGGATATATGAGGAGAGCATTATTGTCTCATGGAGAAGATGATTTATGACAATCGAAGAAAATTTATTGAAGAGTTTCAGTTCAAATATGAACAATAATACGGAGGTATGAATAACAATACAATATATAGAATACAATATATAGAGTTAAGATTTAACTGATAACCGACTTTTATGAAAACAAGAATTGAAAACAAGCCTAAAAACAAGAACTTATTATGATCAATTTAGTTTCGATTTAGCTTATAGACCTAAACAAGCCTAAAAACTACCAAATACAACATTGGAAATGAAAAATGAAATATGAAGAAACTGACTTACACGAGATAGACATTCCGTACATTATAAGTATTACAAATCCACCAAGTGATTTTAAAAAAATTACATGACATAAGACTACAAATAAATTCAATAATACAAGTTTCGTCCTCATATTTAAACTTGAGTAACTTAGCCTATTATAAATCGTTAAATTTTAATTACGAGGGTTATGCAGGAGTACGAAGGGGCATCAAAACGCTAAGGATGAGGAAAAGTGTGGTTGTGAGTAGCCTCGTTTTCGGTTCAGTTCTATAAACCATATGGGTCATGCTCAGCCCTATATAGAGTACCGAAATCGTAAAATGACGATCAAGTATCAGATTGAGTCAAACGATAAAAGCTCATAAACATGACAAATTATCCAAATTACGCGGACACCGTACCGTCTGTGTTAGGATGGATACAATAGGTAAGGTGCTTTGTCCCCTCGACCTCAAACTCGTCGTCACAAAATCATTAACATGAACTTAGACATATCTACTAGTCCTAGCTTGTATTATAATTTCCCTCATGCAGTAGTTGAATTTCCTACCAATAGGCTACCATATTACAATCTCTTTTTGCTTCACTTTTGCCTTTTTTTTAGTATGATTATGGGCAATTAAGTGTTAGTTACTTAGTATATATAGTATATGTTTAGATAGATTATAATAACCAACCAAATTAATTATTGAAATTCTTTGGCAGCTCATAATTGCCTCGTTGGATACAACATATATTCTTCTACCATGCATGCATCATAGTTTATCTCTATAATATATGGTATACCTACGTACGTAATCGGTGTCGTAATTTCAAACGTTAGGTTTGCCTAAGAAACTTATATTACTTTACAAAATTTTACGTATTTCCTCCTAAATTTAGGAAAGACAAACGTGAATTAAAATGTTAAATATCACTAGGTTAAATAATAGTAATTAATATAACAAAGAGTCAATGTCACTAGAAAAATAATATATAAAAATTTAATCTTTTTCAATAATATTAAAAAATACTTATATTTATATTTTTTAAGTAAGTTAAAAAACATTTTTGTGTGATAACACTTATTATATGATCTAATAATAGTATAAAAATTTTCACATATAAATTTTACATAGAATAGATAAATAATTTAATTTATATATATATATATATATAAAATAAGACTAATATATTTTCAACAAAAAAATATAATTGGTATATAAAACTTAAAACAGGTTAAGATAGTAATATGTAATAAAATTTTAACTCCTAAATAGAGGGTATGTGGATGGATAAACTTAGTTAGGTAGAAAATAATAACATAAAAATAATAAATCACTATGAAAATAAAATATGATAATTTTTGAATAACAAATTATGAATAATAATCTAAAAATTCTCCCATAATTATAAAAAGTCAATAAATAAAATGGAACCATATATTATAAAAATACGTGGTTTCTAAACGTACCGGTGAAAATTGTTATTTAACACTGTAACTACGCACTTGGGGTGCGTAGTAGTAGTAGTTAATATTAAAAAAAAAAAATTCTTACTTCTACTACGCACTTTTGGCGTGCATAGTTCAATTTTTCAAATTTTTTTTATGTTTTCTCGGACTCCAATTACGCACCCCATATGCGTAGTTGGCTCCTGAAGGCTCTACTTCGAGTCCAAATCTGAGGTGTCCACGGTTGTTCCCCAGGCTCTTGTTCTGTGTACTTCCTTCAACGACAGACTTTTTGCTCTTCGTCTTCTAATGATCGAGTCACTCTCCTTTCCCTTGAAGATTTCGTTGCTTTCGGTCCATTTGGTGTACTTTGTGTTTTCTTTGATGTTCATCTATTACGGTTCTTCATGACGGCTTGTCCGTCTACCGATTTCTTTCGGTCTTTCGATCCATTAGACGGTGTGTCGTCTAATGCTTCGAACTGCTTACCTTTTATCAAAAGAAAATATATGCGTAGTTGTAAACCAGTCAACTACGCACGCGAAGTGCGTAGTTACGGTAACAAATAGTGATTTTCGCCGGTACGTCTAATAATCCCGATATAATTTTCCTATTTAGATTATGTCTTCATTTGTTATCTTAATTAAGAGAACACTAAAATAATTTTAAGAATTCATCTAAAATAGGTGACACAACGTAAAAGCGACATGTTGTAAAACCCAATGTGGCGCAATTTAAAGACGATATTTGACGTAATTTGACGTGACACAATGTTAGGGTGACAAGTGAAATAATTAGTATTATATATAGTAAATTATGTAAAATACATCATAAATGAACTACTCGGCTAAAAAAACTAAATTAAGGTGAGTTACCTAAGTTATATTATTCCAAACTACCTCAATCTATACTATTATTCAATTTTATACATTGTACGTGAGTTACATAAGTTATATTATCTTAATTATAATAGTACAATGAATACTGTCCAATTAAAATAATAATATAACAGAAAGTGGTTAGAATATTAGTACGTGTTAGAGATAGTCTAATCTAAAATATTTATGCGAATGATAACACAAAACTCGGGATCATCGAAAATATTTATATTGGGCGTCGTAATTTTCAAATAGACAAACGATCAACTATACAATTGATCGATTTTTTTAACAATGTACAATTTAAAATTTATGAAAGTAAAGGTCTATCATGAAAATATAATCATTTAAACCCTCGTGAACAACTTCAAAATCCGGAATATTTTTACGAGATACAGATAAAAATATTATAAACTTATAAATTGTATCCCAAATTTTAGCATAAAATTGAATTTATACATAATACTTGTAGAATTTGTTTGCTTATTTTATTACATGTTCGTAATTATTTTATTATTTTGAATTAATGGTAAATGCATAAAGTTAAAAGTGGACATAAATAAAGTCACATGTAAACTTGGCCTTATCTGCAATATTTGTGAACTGGGGTCTGAAAAAAGAAGCTTTTGTGTACCCTATCGCATTCATTGTTAAATCTCAGTCAAAAAGTGAAGATCTACCAATTATATATATAGATTTTTTTATCTATATAATTATTATATATAGATTACGTAGCGTACGTGGGAAGAAATTTCCCGGCTTTTACTTATTACCGCAACCGTGTGTGGCCCACTCTCTGCTTTCCCAAATTAGGACAAACTGGTTCATAGTCGCCTTGCGCGGGATCGTTAGTAGTTTATTTTACCATGTTATATTTTTACAATAATATATTGAGTGTTTTTTAACAATATTGTTTTTTTTCATGTACGTATTGAATCTTATCGATGAACAGAGACTCGTTTAATAAAAAATTTCTTTTATCAAAAAGACTTATATTGTTTTGAAATGTAATGACTAAAAGGGTTACTGATAATAATGAGCCACATAAAAGTGCTGCATAGGCAAATATCATCATACTTACATACATCATTAACCAATGGAATTGGAGAGCCGATACCAATATTGTAGATTGCTTCATTTGAGTAAAAAAAAAGCCCAAAGTAGCAAAATCTTGGGTAAAAATAGCATCATTAACCAATGGTTTAGCAAGTTTCCAGACTTTTTGAAAGTAAATTTTCGGGTATTATTGTATATTAATTGAGAGATCGAATAAATCAATATATAAGATAGGTGAAAGAGTGTAGCCCGTCTAGGAACATTTTGCAATGAAATTAACATGAAAATGAAGTAAGTAGGCAGGCCCATTTACCTATAATGGGCTCATATTCGGCCCAACAATTTGGGCCAATATAAAATTCAGTTCTAGCCCAACAGTAGCTAAAGAAACATGTCGAAGACTCAAAGTTGATATTTTGGATAGGATAGATAAAATAACTCAACCTTTGACCGGTGGAGAGAAAATACCCTAATGTTCCGAAATTTTGATTAATTATCTCTAATTTCATATATTTTATTAAATGACCCTTCTTTAGAATAAATCACAATCAACATACTTTGTCATGAAATTTTCTAGAGATGTATGAAATGACTCATCGTTGAAAAATTAAAAACACATACGAAGTAAGAAAATATGTTTATCGTATTATATTTAGTTTATTTTAATATATCTAAAAAAAATTTCACACTTACTTTTTCTTTTAATCAAAATAATAGAAATTAAAGGACTTCATTATAAGTTAAGAACATCTTATTACGCAAGTCTACTTCCTTCGATCGAGAGGAAGTGAAATTGGATGAAAAATTACTTTAAAAATAATGAATTTTAACCAAATATAGTAATTAAAACAACTTTGATAAAAAAAAATTAAAAAAAAACTCCGTAACTCTTACCCAAATGTAATACGTGAATCAAACAGACCCTACAAAACTTTATATATATATGTACAACAACATTACACAAATCGTCCTAGCATGCAAAGAATAAAATCTCGCTAATGGATACGGGATAATATTATCTTTTATTATTTGGTAGAAATTACTGGATATGTAGCTATGGTAAGTTTAACACGGAAAAGTCCTCTTCTTTTGGGTCAATTTAGTGACATTACTCCACTAACTAAAGTTTAACTTTACACAAGACTCGCTGAAATCAACGTTAAATACACAGAAATTAATTTATTAGCTATATTGTGTAAAAAAAGAAGTTATCCGTTGTTACACTTTGCATGTACCAAATATTTATGTTTTAGTTTTTTTAGTGTATTTTCACTGCGTTGTAACTTTAAACTTTAGTGTTAACTAATAACATTGTTAACTTTTTTCTTAGATCCGTTCCAGGACCAAACGACGTGGAGGGCACACGTCACAATGAACCACACACAAACACTCGGATTCCATCTTAGGAGTTCACATAGCTTTGTATTATCGATGTGGGATGGTCTTTTTCTATAGTCTTTTTCTTCCCTACATCCCAACACTCCTCCCTCAAGTGTTAACTCACTTTTTTCTTTTTCTTTTCTCAGGTCGAGAATCTTTTTTTTATATAACTCGTCCAACGGGTCTCGCATCTCAATCGGACCTGCTCTGATACATGTTAACTTTTTTCTTGTATCCGTCGCGGGACCAAACGACTTGGAGGGCACACGCCACAATGAACCACACACAAGCACTCGAGTTCCATCCTAAAATCAATTGGCAATAGAAGGAGTAACCCTCATACTTATATGCTAGTTCACATAGTTTCGTATTGTCGATGTGGGATAGTCTTTTTCTTCCCTATATCCCAACAAAAATGACAGTCTATGGATGCTTTAAACACACTCCAATCTTTTAAACCCTACATCCGAATTTCTAATAGGAATAAATGATGTGAATATATAGACGTCAAAATAATTTCCACAACTCTAACAAACTCGGAGTCAATTTGTGTTGTGCGAAGACGAAGGCGATAGCCGATAAGCCTTCGTCTTCTCGGCCATCTGTAATCTGTATCCAGCAATTAAACTCCGTCGGTATACTTCAATTAAACTCCGTTGCACATGCGCCATTTTAGGCAAAAACGTGACCACAGGTTTTCCTGTCCACTGCATACTCCACATGTCACTCTATGAGTGGTCCAATTGCATCAATCATTGTCTCTTGAAGCGTATTTCTTAATAAAAATGTGGAAATAAAGTGTGACTTCATCATCTAGAAATGTGGATTTTTGTCTTCCAAAATGATTATTTATGTATATATAAATATATAAATTTATTTTTAATTTTTCTTGTATCCGCTTCGGATCAAATGATGTGGAGAGCAGACTTCGAGATGGTCAAGTGAGCCACACACAAGCACGTAAATTCCATCATAAAATCAATTGACAATAGAATAGTAACACGTAAATTTTTATATTAGACTCACAATGCTTTGTATTATTGACGTGGGACTCATTTTATTCCCTAACTCTGAACATTGTTAAATTTTAATTAGAACTTAATACATGAGAGTCGTTCTAGATAAAATAGTTGTTTTCGATACGAAATTACTGATAGATAAACTGTACGTTGATAGAATATGAACGGTTGTACTAAATGTTAAAATTTTGAAATAAACCGTAATGAACAAAAGTAAACTAAGATGATATTTTAATTAAATAATTTCTTTTTGTAGTTTTATTATTCATTTTTAAAAAAAATCATATTTATTACAATTTTAGTTCTAAAATTTTATATTGTTAGATCAGAGTTTTTTTTGTTAATTTATCTCACGTATGTTACATTAGCTGATTATATGTTTTTGTATTATTTTCAAGTAATAATTATGAAATACTAATTTTATCGGTATATTTTATTATAATATTTGTTAGTTTAAAATTTAGATATTATTAGTTAGTGCTTCTTTAGGTCAATCATTTTATATTATATTTTGTTAATTTTTGGTATATATATATCCTCTCTAGTGGCAAGTTCTCTTTCTTGTTTGTCTCTTGGTACGTACAAGTTTTGCAGTGTTAAACTGATGAGTAGATGCCCCACTCGATCTCTTAATTAAGAGGTGGGTCATATATTCCATCCCCACGCGGGATACAGATCGACCTCGACGAGGTATATAAAGACTAAATAAGTCATCTTATAATCAGTTCCTTCACTGTATGATTATACACACCTATATAACTTCATTTAGAGTACAAATTAAACCACACAAGGCAGCTCATCAAATGGACGAGCAAGGATTCGTGAAGCGCGGTGGCGAAGAAATCAAGTACAGAGGAGTCCGGCGACGTCCATGGGGGAAGTTTGCGGCCGAGATTCGTGACTCGAACCGACACGGTGCTCGAGTATGGCTCGGGACGTTCAACACGGCTGAGGAAGCCGCGAGAGCTTACGATAGGGCCGCCTTCCGGATGCGGGGCCATTCCGCTGTTCTTAACTTCCCGGAGGAGTATTCATCTGACCGGAGTGCTGGTGGCGTATGTGGCGGCGTTGGTGGTGGTGGTAGCGCAGATCAACAAGGGAGGGAAGTCTTCGAGTTTGAGTACTTGGATGATAAGCTTCTTGAGGAACTACTCGATTATGGTGAGAGGAGTACGTAATGCAAAATAATTACTCTTTTTTTAATTTGATTAAGTTAATAAATTAGTCTTTTTTCATATTCCTCTCGTTATTAATGTAATTAATTTACTCGATTAATTATGATATTCGAGAGGAATAGATAATAAATGCTATTTGATAAAATAAATTCAAGAACTGTCGCTCCTTAATTTGTTTTAATGATTGACAATTAATCTATTGATATTAATGATATAAATAATATCCTTAATAATTATGCCATTTTGATATATATTGTACTATCATGTATCTTATTTCCTTTTTTAGCAAAAGTCTAAATCGTATATTACGATAAAACTCCACTAAAAGTTACTAAAATATAGATAAATTTTACGAGTTCATATCATCATTTTCTTTATATTAATTTTTCAAAAAAGTAAATTAAATGAGTGTAGAAAATAGTCAATTTAACATTCTCTATTATTATTTTTACAATTAATTATACATTAAAAAATCTAGATATTTTTTTAAAAAGATACTAAAGACTAAAAAAATCTATTTAAAAAAAAATTGACTCGTTTTTATTTAGATGTTCAACTAACTAACAACTACGTACGTACATTTTTTCCTAAATATCTCATTTAAACATTTTGTAATCTTCCTAATTTAGAGTATTTAAAATTTTGACATGCAATTGTAGATTTCTAATTTTGTTTGAAAATCTATCAATGAAAATGAAGGAATAGAACGTGTATGTGTATAGGGTGGTCCATTATAATTTATGGTCCATCAATAATAATAAACATGCAAATTATCCTTTGTAATCCAGCAATACTACAAATTACGTGTACATATTTATTTGTCTTTAATCCAAATAAAATAGTATATATAAATTCGTGCAATTTAATTGGTTGTTTACATGTACGTGAATTTGGAAATTAAATATGAGATAATTTGTACTCTTTATGTTGCCTTCTGCGCGTCCTCGAATATTACATGCATGTCGTTTTCGTAATTTTAATAATAATGTAAATACGTACGAAGTTCATATCATCGATCTATCTCTCTTGTCTTTTTTAACTATTTTGGAATTAACTTTAACTCTGTATACTCGATCTTGATTCACCATTTTCAGCATTGAATTTCTCTTCTTTTTTTTTTTGGGTCCACTTTTTTTATATAAAAAATATTATAAGAAACATGTCAATTAATTTTATTTTCATTATTATAAAAACGTATTTATTTAATCATTATAAATATAATAGTTTAAAAAATGTTTTTTTTTTAATTGTTATCTTTCCATTTTCGTTTATATTTACCAAATGATGGATACTAATTAGATTATTTTAATTTTAACAAATTTAACTCTTTTTTTCAAGTAGTAAAGTATATAATATTATTTCTTTATTAGTTTTAATTTTTACACGTAAATAAAAGGATGAATATCAACATATAACAAATTATGATAAGCAAAACAAGGAGGATTTAACCTACAAGTAAAATTTCATAAGGTACAAACTGCTATGTTTTTCGAGTAATTAGGGATAATTCGGTTTGAAATTTTTTTGTTTAAATTCGTCCTTTCTTAAATGAGTCGAATTTATGTTCGATTTGAGCTTTGTTTGTTAGACTCAATAACAACTCTAAAGATAAGTAAGTACTTGGTGAAGAACCGATCTTTAATAGTACACGGCTTAAACTCGACTTGCAAAAACTTGACTTATACTTGTTCATTTAACTAATAAGCTAGATGAATATAAGCACTAAACCCGGTTAATTTTTAGTTTGAAGCATGGCCATACTAAATTTTGCTTCAGTCTAGCTACTTAGGAGTAACAAAATTTAGCCTTGATTGGAGGAGCTTTGTTCGTTTGACTCAATACAAACCTTGGAAATGACTGCATCAAGAACCGATCTTTAATAGTACACGACTCGGACTCAACTCGGGTAAACTCTTATTCATATAACGTGATAAAAGTTCGAGTGAACATACAAAATTTCGGTTTGATCTAGTCGAATAAAAATGTTACTAGGATTAGTGAGAATTGAGTGTGTATTCATCACATGATCCACATCAAAAGAAAATTAACAACGTAAATTCCAATCTTCTTTAAACTCTTCCAACTAAGGAAGAATCACATCGTACCATACCAAAATCACAAAACGCAGCGGTTTATTACTCTCCACTATCGTTCATCCGATCTAAGCATTTCCTCCAAAACATCATCATCTAAGCACTCAAACTCAATCACTTGTCTTCCATGCCAACTTGGCCCGGCACTAGCATCGGGTCTCCCGGCCCGACCCGAATAACTCGTCGAGGAGACCGGGTACGAGGAAGTAGGCGAGGTACGAGGATATGATGAATGGGTAGGAAAAGAAAAGGTGGAAACTTGAGACAAATACTCACTAGGAAAGTTCAAAGTAGCAAGATGACCTCTCATACTAAAGGCAGCACGGTCGTACGACCGTGCTGCCTCTTCTGCAGTATCAAATGTTCCGAGCCACACACGCGCTCCGTTCTTTGATGGGTCTCGTATTTCGGCCGCGTATTTCCCCCACGGCCTTCTTCGAACCCCGCGGTACCGGATTGCTGTGTTGTCTTCACTACTTCTTCCTCTAGGAGCTTCCATGTGGCTAACAAACTTCAAACCCTATAGTCTTAGGGGAGGAAATATTTGCAGTGAATCTATAAAGTTTAGGATTAGAGTGCGTATATATATAGGGAGGAAAAATGGTGAGATAATTTAAAATTTTCCACACATGCATTGACCAATACTAGACTTAGTCTAATCTTCTTGATCACGCAACGTGTTGAATATATATATATATATATATATATATATATATATATATATATATATATATATATATATATATATATATATATATATATATATATATATATATATATATATATATTTGAATAGATTTTATCCACTACAAATTTGAAGGTAGATAAACCTTGGGTTAATTCACATGAGAAATGTGGGTAAAAATGTATAGGTTTGTATATAAAGTATATTTGTTAATTTGAATAGAAAAGGTATGCCTTTTTATATGAAATATATGTATTTTAATGGAAATACGTGGAAAAAATAATTAATATATGTATAATAATTTTACTTATTTTATATGAAATAATAGAATTTAAAATGGTTGAGGCAAACGATACTTAACTAGCCATACACGTGTAAGTCATTACATGTTTTTATTATTTGTTGTTTTTATTATTTGTTGTCTTTTTTATTACTATGTTCGTTACATAGTAATTGACCAAGGTAAAATTGATTTTAATGTAGGGAATAACCTTTTTTGGCATGATATTGGATTAAAGGAATATTAGATATGCAATTTGGTTCGGATCGATATATTAGATATGCAATTTGGTTCGGATCGATATTCTTAGACAATGTATGTCGTACTACATCCTTCACTTTTTTTTAAAAAAGGAGGAAAAATTGTCGGATAGTCAAGATTCAAATCCTAATTTGTTTATTTAGTTAATAAATTGCAATTTAGTATTACTAAGTTATCTTGTTATTTATGTTGGTTTAGACTTATTTTTTATTTTTTTGGGTGAGAAATAGAGTCGGTGGTCTCTCGCGTATCTGACGCGCTTTTGATATATAAAAAGATAGGTTAAGTAATCCGCAAGCGGGGAATAACCTGACCCCTTATATTATAAAGTAAAAGATTAACTACACCCTTTAAATTAATTTTAACCCGTTATAATCTATCAATGTATCAAAACCTACATAAGTTAAACTCTATTACCGTCAAGTCGTCAACTTACCGCCATGGCGCCATCTAATTTTATCCCATCTTATTCTATTATATATTGTATCAAAATCTACCGTCCGTTTATAGATCTACATGTGATGTCATTGTGTTGCTTGGTCTCATTTACTCCTTGTTGAAGAAATATCTTCATTTCTAGTGTTCAACATTCGATACTTTATCCTCGCTTTAATTTGTTTGTGAAAGCTTGTGAAAATATATGATTATAAATTTATTTTAATGTATACGTGTAGTGATTTTATCGCACCATAACCTATC
Source organism: Fagopyrum tataricum (assembly GCA_002319775.1). Classification (NCBI taxonomy): domain Eukaryota; kingdom Viridiplantae; phylum Streptophyta; class Magnoliopsida; order Caryophyllales; family Polygonaceae; genus Fagopyrum; species Fagopyrum tataricum. The sequence goes on from CM008284.1 coordinate 1,806,348, forward strand.
AAATCGAGCCTAATTGATTAACATGTTTCGTTATCATCTAATATTCTAAAATATATGATAGATTGATACACCTTGATTGAATTATTTTTGGCCATAGGAAAAATAATATCTTAATGGTTGTGATTTATAAAATACAGGGTCAATTAATTTTTAATAGTTATGCATATATCTAATAATCTATGTGATGCCAAGGTTGACTTTTGAGAATATATTCATGAAAATCTGCGGGATATCGATCTCTGAGATTTCCACCTACAAATTGGTAGCATATTTCGAAGTGCTTTGTTTAGAAAAAGTGGGAATTTTTTTCTAAAGAGGCTAGGAAGCAATTGATACGAATTCGAAAGTAATACATTTAATAATTAAGATATTTTACATATTTCTTTGTCTAGGATTTCGCTTGTCCGGTTCGATCGGTCATTTCAATATATGTTCGAACTTAACATTGTATTTTATGGCTCATTTGAAGATATCCTTTCAATATCAATGTGAGTAGAGATAAATATCTATATTAATAAAAAAATATATATATATTCATACAATTTTGAAAATATATACGAGTCGCTATATGTTTGAAATTAATTTTACCGAATATTTATAGTTCGTGATTTTATACTATTTGTTAGTTATATTCATGGTCCATTTGAAAAGATACTCTTAGTATTAATGTTAGTAGATTTTTTTTTTCATAAAGAAAATAGTTCCTGATTTTATACGATTTTGTCTGGTTTCGGAAATAAGAGGTCATTTTGTACAAACTAGATGAAGTAAAGGGTCTTTTTGTGTAACCTTGCAAATATTGGATATTTTTGTACATATTAGGTAAAACAAAGGGCTTCTTAGAAAACATATGCCAGATCTTAAGTTTTACAAACATATCTCATCGTTATCACGAAATTCTAACTTCGAGTCACATGACAAGTCTGATGACTCAAATTTGTAAAACAATAGACGCGCTAATCATCAAGATGAAAAAGAAGAAAGACGACAAGTTGGTAATAGAAAACATGAGTAGTTTCACAAACATATCTCATATTTATCGTGAAATCTTAACTTTGAGCCACGTGAAAACTGACTAGTTCAATGGCTCGAGAAGTTGTAAAACAATAAACGGACTAAATGTCACGAAACAAAAGAAGAAAAACAAATTGGTAAAAGTATATATGAGTAGTTCTTATTATATATTTAAAATCAACTAGTTTCGAAAGTAAACGAGTTCGAACTGAACTTTTTACGATTTAAACCCGGGTAGTTCGCTCATTTAACGACCTTAATTAATCATGTACACCCAAATGCTTCCACAAAATTAACGCACATCCCCCCGCTAAATATGATCAGTTACTACAATAAGAACCTCTTAATTATGAAATGAAGATATGAATGTAAGGAAGGTTGGCGGTAGCTTCATTGTTGAAAACGAAGGAAGTTGGGTATGTCCTTTGAATGTGTATCACTATCAATTAGTGTCAAATCTCAACGCTTCAATTGGCCTAACAAGTAACTTATTTACCAACACCTATTTAGACAGCTACGTTACAACGTAGCCTCCTTATTTGGGAGTCACTTATTTACATCAAAATCCTATTTTTGACTTCATTTTTACGTTTATTAATTGCCCATTTTGTAGCAAACGAGGTTTTATTACTTTTGTTAGAATTTGAATCAAAATAGTAATAATAGTTATAAATATGCGAATACGTACGAGAGAGCTTACCGATATATATATATATATATATATATATATATATTTATATATATTTTTTTTTTTATATATATATATATATATATATATATATATATATTACAAACAATGGCTTGACGTTGGGCTCTATTTCTCAGCAGCTTCTTGATTTTCACTTGTTTGAAGACAAGTAGAATAAGAAGAGCTAGCTTGACTTGTGGTCACGGGTGGTACGTGGAAAGTTCAAAGTTTGTTCACGTGAGCCATGCACGTACGAGAGAGCTTACCGAAATCAATATGCCAATAAATGGTATCTAAAATGAAAGTGTCCCTCGACCACAAGGTCCACAAACGTCCGAATCGATTAACATGTCGCGTGTTAATATAGGCTAGTTTTACTTACTTTTATGAATGTCTTATTACTGATTTAGTTTATCCAAGTAATGTCATTTTTCAGGAGGATCTTATCCAAGATTTTATATTTATGTTTGAGTTAGTTCTACTAACTCCGCCGGCCCCTTGCCACAACTAATCCCTCTCCCCTACTGTTATGTGTTTTTTTTTCTCTCTAATGCCTGTATTTTCTTTTGTTCTACTCATTAACACGTAACTAGTGAAATAGTGAAAAGGACAGTTTTTGTAATCTATGTATCTTAATTTGCTCATGATTTTACATAGTATATATACTAGAATGACTTGTACTGTCTTCTAGGATCCAATGACAAGTGTCATCATCTTAGCATACCATTCTACACAAAGGAATAGTCTAGAAGAAGAACGTTAGGTATTATCTGTGCTAGTATCCCCCCTCGATCCAAGCTGTCGCAGGCACAGATTGGAACGAAGTCTGGAAAATCTTACTGCAGATAAGGGTTTGGTGAGGAGATCGGCTAACTGATCTTGAGATGAAATAAACGCCACTTGAAGGGACTTCGATTGTACTCTTTCCCGGACAAAGTGATAGTCCATAGATAGATGCTTAATTCTTGTGATGGAGGACTGAATTGACAGAAAGATACGTAGCACTAATGTTGTCACACCAAATGGTTGGTGGACTGGGGAGATAGATCTGTAGCTCCCTAAGAATGGACTGTATCCAAATTGTTTCACAAGTACCACTAACCAGGGCTTGGTATTAAGCTTCAGTGGTAGAGCGGGAAATTGTTGGTTGCTTTTTGGAAGACCAGGATATCAAATTTGATCCATGGAAGACACAGTAGGCACTTACTGACCTTCGATCGTTTTTGTCACTACCCCAGTCAGCATCAGAGTAAGTGGAAATAGTATGATTGTAGAGGGAAGAGATGAAAAACTGCATATCCATTGTTGCCTTGAGATATCGGAGAAGGCGTTTGACAACTTGCCAATGAATTTGTTTTGGGTTATGCATGAATTGGCAAACTCTGTTCACTGCAAATGACACGTCTGGTCGAGTGAAAGCTAGATATTGCAGACTACCAGCAATGCTTCGGTACAACTGTGGATCTTCATAAGGTTCTGATGTTGTAGAGGAATCAAAGTCTGAAGCCATAGGAGTGGACACTAATTTAGAGGAGTCCATGCCCGCCCTGTGAATTAATTCACGAATATGTTATGATTGAGAGAGATAAAAACCCTCTTCAGTCCTCTGGATTTCGAGACCTAAGAAGTAGTGTGCCTGTCCAAAATCTTTCACGGGAATTGATTAGACAAAGTCGAGATGAATTTAGATGAGAGTGATGAATTAGATGCAAACACAAGCAGATCATCCACATATACTAATACAAAAACAGAATTCTTCCCTTGGCGAAAAATAAAAAGTGAAGAATCAGAGATGGAAGAATCGAAACCCATAGTGATGAGGGCATCACTTAGGCGAGAGAACCAAGCTCGTGGAGCTTGCTTCAAGCCATAAAGCGATTTGTGGAGCTTACAAATATGATTTGGAAATTGGGAATTGATGAAGCCTGGGGGCTGGGAGACGTAGACGTCCTCTTCAAGTGTACCGTGAAGGAATGCATTCTGAATGTCAAGTTGGTTGACCGACCACCGGTTCATGGCTGCTAGGGATAGAAGAAGACGGATGGTAGAGGGTTTGGCGACGGGGCTAAAAGTCTCATTGAAATCAATTCCCGGTATCTGATGATAGCCTTCTGCGACAAGTCGAGCTTTCCTGCGTTCAAGGGAACCATCCGATTTCCTTTTCGTCTTAAACACCCATTTTACCCCAAGAACATTGGTGGAAGCATTGGCGGGTACCAGAAAGCAGGTTTTTGTGTTTAGGAGGGCTTTGAATTCAGTCTCCATAGCCGACCTCCATTCAGGGAAACGAGAGGCTTGAGAGAAACAGGTTGGTTCTTCGGGAATGATTTGAGCAGTTGAGCACTGAGGAGAGGTGTTTTGTGGAGGCCAATTAATGGTGCCATCAGTTCGGATAAGTGGTTTGGAAATATTTCTCTTGGAGCGGGTCATCGTGGGATGCAATGACTGTGAAGGTTGAGGTTGAATGGGCATGTCGGCAACAGGAGTAGGTGAAGATGGGAAAGGAAAGGAATTTTCAGTGATGGGTGAAGGGATAGACGATGGACAGGGAGTTAGTGGGGTTGTTTGAGATATCTTATCAAAGGAAGATGGACCAGTTTGTGAAGATGAGCCATATTGTGAGAGTGAGTTTTTAGAAGGATATGTAGGGAGAAGCAAGTTATAATTTTTGGAGGATGTAGCAGAATCTGAGAGTGTGTTTTTGTAAGGAAAATTTTGTTCGTGAAAAAGAACATCCCGAGAGAAATATGTGCGGTTATTCTCAAGGTCAAAACAAATGTAACCTTTATGAGATGAGCTATAATCGAGAAAGATAGAAGGAGAGGAGCGGAAGGCAAGTTTGTGTTTATTGTAGGGCCTAAGATTAGGAAAACATAAGCAACCAAAAACTTTGAGGAATTTGTAATCTGGAGGTTGATGAAAGACAAGTTCAAAAGGACTTTTGAAATTTGTGATAGGGGATGGTAAACGGTTTTGCAAGTAAACCGATGTCTCAAAGGCGTAGTCCCAAAAAGTGATGGAGAGAGAGGCGTGTTTTAAGAGCGTTAGACCCATGTCGACAATGCGACGATGACGACTTTCAATGCTTCCATTTTGTTGATGGGAGTAGGGGCAAGTAAGACGGTGTGAGATTCCCAATTTTTGAAGAAAAGGTTTAAGAGGCTTGAACTCGGTCCCATTATCGGTTTGAATTGTAATGATTTTTTTTGAGAAGAAATTTGTGACAAGGGTTATAAAATGTTGAAGTAAAAGAGGGACATTAGACTTTATCTTGCACGGAAATATCCACAAAACTTACTGAAATCATCCATAATTGAAATGTAATATCTATTTCCATTAATTGAAAGTTCATGGGCTGGACCCCAAACATCACAAAAAAGGAGCTGTAGGAAATGGGTTGATCGGGATGGGCTCGATGGGTGTGGTAAAGCATGAGCTTTGGCCCAACTGCAAGATACAAGGGCTTAGGGCCTTAGGATTAGCCAACTGGGCTTTAGGGTTAACAACTTTGAGTAAGGGAAATAAGGAATTGATGACACGGCTAGATGTATGACCCAGTCGCTGGTGCCAAATATCTGCCGCGGGTGTTGTTGTGATGGTGGTGTGAAGTTCCGGTGGTGCCGTTGTTGCCGAAAAAACATAAAGACCATTCCTAACGGTACCCTTGAGAAGAGGTGCCTGCGTCTGTGAATTTTTAACAAGAAAATGATTAAAATGGAATTCAAAAAATACATTGTTATCTTTACAAAATTGATTGACAGAGATGAGATTTTTTGTTAGGGATGGTGCGTGAAGCAAGTTACGAAGAAGAAAACTATGAGAAGAAGAGAAGAGTGAAGGGGAACCATAGTTGTGGATGGGTATTGTGGAACCATCACCAAGGAAAATCTGTTCAGTACCAGCATATGGAAGACTGTCAGTGCGCAAATTAGATACATCTGGTGTGTAGTGGTGAGTTGTTGTTGTGTCAGGATACCAATGAGACTGAGTGGAATTTGCCTGGAAGGAAGAAGGAGGTGCTGCCTGGAAAGAGTGATCAAATCGATGCCATCAAGTGATAACAGTATGCCCTGGTTTACCACAAAGTTGACATATGGGACGGTTATCTGGGCCTCCAGTGAAGTTGGTGTTACGACTCTTAGGAGCACCATGGTTGCTCCCATCTGAACGATTTTTCTAGTTGGAATCCTGATTACCTCTGCCTCGTCCTCCTTGGCTGTTGTAGGAATTGCGTCCGTCTGAATCTCCTCTGCCTTCTCTGTTTTTGTAACCGCCACGACCCCGGCCTCTGTTGGAGGTGTTGTGAGCTTCAGGGGGTGAGCCAAGAATGGAGGTGTTATTGGCAGCCATTTGAGAGGTAGTGATAGAGTTGTTTCGCAGAACCCGTTCTTCATGGTTCGAGAGATGAGTGAGCACCTGATGGGAAAGAGGGAAGGCTGGAAGAGTGGTTAAGGAAGTTACCACTGAATCATATTCAGATCCAAGACCTGCTAGAAGGTAGGTCACAAATTCCGTGTCTGGGAGAACTTGTCCAGCCGCTTTGATACTGCTGACAAGTCCCTGAGCCTTGTTGAAGTAGGTAGAGATGGAATCACCACCCTTCTTCAGAGAGGCAAGCTTCAGTCTAGATTGAACGATTCTCGCATTTGATGTTGCGGCAAAGAGATCATGTACTCTAGCCCATATCTGAGCCGAGGTAGTACAGTCCAAAACCTGAGCCATAACACTCTCGGTGAGAGAGGAAAATAATATAGCCACTACCAGTTGATCCTTGGTTCTCCAAGCTTGAAAGATTGTAGGGTCAACATCATATGGTGGTATATTTTTCCCTTCTGCAAAATCAATAAGCTGAGTAGCTATGAGATAAGGTTGTAAGAACCCTTTCCACATGGAAAAATTATCAGCAGTAAGTTTGACAGCATTTAAGGTGGAAAATTTTGGCAAGGTCTGATTTGGGAAGAGAGATGGGGAAAAAGGAAATTGGTTAGGAGGAAGATCATTGTGTTTAGCCGATGGCAGAGGATTATTTTTGTTGGCTAGTTGGTCACCATTTTTGGGTGAGGAAGAAGTTGAACCACTTGCTTCACTCATTGTAGAGAGTGAGGAAGAAGGTGCAGGCGTTGGTCTTTAGGTCACCTCTGATACCATAGTGAAATTGTGGAAAGGACAGTTTTTGTAATCTATGTATCTTGATTTGCTCATGATTTTACATAGTATATATACTAGAATGACTTGTACTGTCCTCTAGGATCCAATGACAAGTGTCATCATCTTAGCATACCATTCTACACAAAGAAATAGTCTAGAAGAAGAACGTTAGGTATTATCTGTGCTAGTAGTAACCTTTAGTTCAAAAAAAAAAAAGTTGATTTAAGGGGTAGAGGCATAGTTGTATATATCCTCACTTTTGTAATTAAACATATTTTTTTTGTTCGCATTTTGTTACCTTTCTAAAAAGGTTGGTTAATCCTAAATCCCATTTGATTAAATAAAGCATCCTCATTTTCTATATTTGTGTCAATTCATCGTTCAAATCAACGAACCTCATACAAGTATAAACTCCCTAATTAAAGAAGACAAACAATAGTTTCTAAATGATTTGAACAAAGAACAATATATAGTTTTTAAATGATTTGAACAAAATTACATGGTGTCGCTCCCTACGGCTATTAGGGTTCTCCGTTTCCTTATGCGATTCCCTGTTTCTCGTGATTTATTCTCGTTAATTCCCTCAATCTAATCTTGATTTCCACAACAACAATGAGGAATTTCGAATCCTTCTCTAAAAACCTACAAAATCTTACTATCTCTGAGGCAGAGGAATGACTAGTTCACTCGGAATCTCTACCGAAACCTTCACAACATGATGTGTGCCTTGCCGGAAAATTGCTAACCGACAAGCTTTACAATGCCATAACCATGAAGACCACTTTGCAGTCGGTATGGTCTCCACGCTCTGGTATGACAGTTTGGAAAGTTGTGAATGAAGCGTTTGTCTTCCAGTTCTTTGATTCTGGGGACCTGGAATATTTCATTGAAGAAGGCCCTTGATGCTTCGATTATAACCTACTCCTTATACATCGACTTTCTCCATTTGTCCAACCAATGGATTTAAACTTCCATCACGCATCTTTCTGGGTAACCGCCATTACATTTGAGAAGATTGGTGTAATAAGGTCTTTTGGGTTTAACAAAAATAAACTAGACCCCTAGAAATTTCCCATTTATTTTTAATTCTAAATTCAAGGGTATAAAGGGAATTTTAAAGAGAAGTTAAAATAAAACCCTATAAATACGATTTATCTAGGTTCCGGTTTGGTTCCGGTTCAGGGTTCGGGTTCGGGTTCATGTTCGGATTTTGGTTCGTCTTCAGGTTCGGTTCGGATTCAGGTTCTGGGGTTTGGGTTCGGGTTCAGGTTCGGTTTGGGTTAGGGTTTCTATTTTGGATTGGGTTTTGGCTTTATTAAATTAAAATTACCAATTCTCTCTTTTAATTTATGTTTATAAATAAATAAAAGAGGTCTAGTTTGTCACCTAAAAAAAAATGAGTCTCTTAATGTTCATCTTTACAAAAAAAGGCTCACTCTCCCATTTTACCTATTAACTACGTTGTTTCATTGTATCTACAACAACTTCTATTGCTAACACCATCGGAAAATACCAATCAATAGACGAATCTGAATTCCTGGGCATCAACGGCAATTTTTTATTCAGAGCCGATATTGATATCCGCCTACCATTACACATCTCTCTCTCTCACTCTCTCTCTCTCTGTGGATAGCAACATCTTACGCGTGGGCTTACAATACAAACGTTTGCCCAGTTTTTGTTACAATTGCGGAAGATTAGGACACCAACATAAAGAATGCACGTTCATCCCACAAACAGAAAACCCATTACTACAATATGGTGTTTGGCTATGCTAGACACCCCGTCACCGTCTTCGAATTCGGACAGATTCAATAGCCCAAGAAAAAGCATGGTTTACTACTTACAAGCATAGCTCTACCACATCAGACATAACGACAAATAATAGTCCTTCTAATGATTCAATGTCAGTTTTCGTGGAAGGTGATAGTAGCAACAAACAACCACGAGCCGGATTTCTAAAGTTCAAGATGAAAACATCTGCAAGTGATCACCTACTCACTACATCTACCAAAATATCCAAAAGAAAGTTAATTGAAGTTCTGTACAACAGTATATATTCGGACATGTCTGATGATCCTGACAAGCGACTAAAGGAAATCACTACTAACGACTCTTCTGAAGTGGCGAATAAGGCTTAAGGCCATGTTCACGAATAACAATGAAAATATTCAGTTAGAGCTGTAGGGGATCAGGCAACGATCCTACAATTCGCGCTCTCCTGGACTAGTCTTAGAAATATTGTACAGACATGGTCTTTGTTATGGAGATGAAAATTACAAAATCTGCACAAGACCGCGTCAAACTACGTTGTGGATTTACAGAGGAATTATGCATCGCATCTAATGGTCTATCAAGTGGTATCAATTGGCCTATGGTGGAGACATGTCTTAATTACAATTCTCTCTTACTCTATGAATCATATCCATGCCAAAGTAAAACAGCAAGATAGCATAACTTTTGACCTCATCTATATGTATGGTTGGCCTGAAAATGCCCACAAGCACCGTACTTGGATCCTTCTACACTCACTGTTTCTACAGTTTCAGGGGCTCATTCTCTACGTTGAGTACTTCAATGAAATATTGCATTCAACAGAAGAAGAAGGTGACATGCAACGATCTCAAGTATATATCGACAATTTCCGTGAGGTTGTATATTGATAGATTTCGTTGGGTCAATATGGACGTGGGGGTCCATCGTACGTCCAAGCGCATATGCGCGTTGGGCCCAAGTCCAACACACAAGCCTAGCAGGTTCCATCCTAAAACCAATTGGCAATAGGAGGAGTAGCTCACTAGCCTTATATACTAGACTTGTAATCCCAATATTGTCGACGTGGGAACCATGATCCTCCACATATATCAATGTTGTCTCCGCAACCTTGGTTTTCACGGCGGCCCACGCTTCACTTGGCAACGAGGTAGATCTATGCACACGCAAATCCGGGAGCGTCTAGATCATTTCCTTGCGTCTTTTTCTTAGGTAGCCGCTAATCCTAACTACAAAGTTACACACTTGGAACGTTATAGACCAGATCATTGTTTAATCTTTCTCCAAACAAACATGGCGTCTCAACAACGCTATGGCGGGCGAAAGAAGAGCTTTCATTTTGAGCCATTATGGCTATCTCACCCGGATTGTCATCGTATTGTTGAAAGCCATTGTCATGCAAGTTGGGGCCGTCGCCGGAAAATAATAGCAGCATGTACATTAGCTTTGGAATCATGGGCACCGTGGAAGAAAGAAAAAGATAACTGCGTTAAGCACCGAACTCAAACAACTCTAATCTCAACATCCATGGATTGTTATCCTAGAACGAGTACGTACAATCTCAACGGAACTTGATTCTCTTTTCGCTGATGAAGAGCGTTATTGGTACATCTGTTCAAGAACAACTACGCTACGAGATGGGGACAAGAACACGACCTACTTTCATCACAAAGCATCAAGCTGACGGAGCAGCAACTCCATTACGGAACTTACATCCAAATCAGGTAGTTTTATACTATTTACCGCAAGCAATTATTTTGACGGATAAATCAATTGGCAGAAGGGTTAAGAGGAAAAATAATTGTTAAACAAAAACAATTTCAATTCTCAAAATAACAATAAAAGCATCTAATAATAGGTATAGATGGTTCCGCATTTGTGTTCGCACACAATTCTTTGTCTATAAGTCATTAGATTTGAACACAATATTAGTGTCCGGGCACGTGTTGAGATGTGTATCTTACACCAAATATAACAAAAACTTATTGACCTTATAGTGCATGTTAGGTAGAATTTTTTTTCGTTGTCAGAGATTATAATCCTGAGATAATTTTGGAGAGATTATTTTGACACTTTTTTAACTCAACTCAACTAAGATTATCGAAATTATCGGAATTATTGTGAGGATTATATACCCACAATAATCTCACCTATCAACCGAACGTGTCCATAATCACATATGCACACGACTCCCAATCCATAATACGAAAACAACATACCAACAACCTAAATTCACAATGATATTTAACAAGTAAACCCCCTGTATATCTTAATAAGACATCAACTCCATGATTAGGATACAATTGTCATATTCAATATCCTAAAACCTAAATTGACTCTTACCATTATGTTATTTAATCCCTATCAAGATGACCAAGTAGAACATTCCAACTTTGCAAGTCTAAAAACTTCTAGTAGCTTTAAAAAAACAAAAATCTTCAAATAAAGAAGTTATTAATTTATTCCAATATATGTTTATATTATAAACTGTCTTTTATAAAGGATAACGAAGTAGTATAGTTTATATTAACCATGTCACGACTCACGAGTAGTCAGTCAACGGGCGGCCGCAGGATATTTGACCCACGTGTGCTAGTTAAACCTAGTAATAGTTGTATGTGGGGCCATGGCCACATAGATTCAAGCTTAATCTTCATTAATTTAGTTATAACTAATTTATAATACAATACTTTAAGATAAATTTATCATACGTTACAAAAATCATAAAAATTAATAAGGTTTTGGTTAAAAATAATAAGGTATATGGTAAAATTATTATACTTTAGATAATTATTATTTAAAATCATTTGATCGTATATAAATAATTTTATAGTATCTAATTTTTGATCAAATTTAAGTATTATTTTATGTTTTTTAGGTTATTAATTAAAAAGATTTAGAATAATTTTTAAAGAGGAAGAAATTATCCATTTTTAAGGACGTGTTATTGGCACGAAGATAAATTTACTTGTGTTTAATATAAGCGTTTGAGATTATTCCATTTTAAAGAGAAAGGAATTATCCCATTTTAAAGAGGAAGGTAAATGAGTTCGGATCAACCCAAAATTCCAATACCTAAACTTATATAACAACGTTGTCAAAGTCGGATTTTTAATTACGTAAAATTATGCTCAAACTTAAAAGTATTTAATATTTTTTTAGGAACAAAGTAAGTGACTCGATTACCGTAAAATACCGGTGAAACGAGGGGCCGCTACCGTCAAGAGTACAATACAAGAAACAAAAACATGAAAAGAAAGAACCGAAAGAGAACAACAATGGATAACCGGGATGGTGAAGGAAGAACTCCATGAAGACGAAGCAAAACACTGTCGAAAAAGCACCGTCAAAGTACAACAGAAATCATTTTTCATAAAAAGGAGCTGCCGATGCAAGTTCAAATACCTCGATTCAAGTCTGACTTTTTCGAACCAAGACCAAACTGAATACAAATAAGTGTACTGATATAACAGCTATCAAGCCAATCCCAATCCTAACGGTAGATAACAAAGAAAGAAAAATCATCAAAACATAGAAAAAGAATGGAATCCAGACTGGCAAAATAGCATTTTTCCTTCTTCCACTGCTGAGGCACTTCCTCTGTTTTTCCTCTATCACCATCAAAGCTAATTGTCTCTCTCTCCTTCACCATTTGCGTATATAAATCAGCAACCGCACCTTCTCTTTCCCTTAACCGGTTTCAAACTTGACAACCACGCATCATCTTCACCATAAAAACCCTAAACTACAACACAACCAAACTTACCAAAAAAAAAAAACAGAGCAAAAAAAAAATGGATTCCCCTGTTTTCCCAAACTTCTCACAAGAATCATTCACCTACCTGCACTTACCATTCAACGAGAATGATTCAGAGGAAATGCTTCTTTTCGACATGCTGACGAAATCATCATCTTCTCCATCTGTTCATTCCTCTTCACAGAAAGATCAAACAGAAGAGGTGACTTCTGCTTGCAAAACAGAGAGGGTAGCTGAACCGAAATCGTTCAGAGGAGTCAGGAAGAGGCCATGGGGGAAATTCGCAGCTGAGATTAGGGATTCAACGAGGAATGGAATTCGGGTTTGGCTCGGAACATTTGATACTGCGGAGAAAGCTGCTTTGGCGTATGATCAAGCTGCTTTTGCAATGAGAGGTCCTATGGCGACTTTGAATTTCCCTGTGGAGACTGTGAGGAAATCCTTAACTGAGATGGATTTTCAAGGGATTTATGATCATGGAAGATCGCCCGTTTTGGCTTTGAAGAGTAAGCATTCGATTAGGAAGAGGAAATGGAGTAGTAAGTCTGGTAGGCGAAACAGAGGATGTGAAGAAGAAGATATCGAAGCAGAGGAGAATAAGGTATTGGTTTTGGAGGATTTGGGTTCGGATTATTTGGAACAACTTTTGATTACTAGCGAGAGTTCGCATTCTTGTTGATTTCGAACTATCAAATAGTATTTCATAGTGTTATGTTAGACTGTATGGTTGATAAATGTACATACTACTTCATCAATCAAGATTTCGCCATTTTAAGTGCTTATTATAATAGATTAAGCATTGTTTTTGATGTCACAAATCTTCTTATAAATCACAAAATTGCAAAAAAAACAAACAAACAAACATGTTTTACATTCGAATACCGAGTGTGAATCCTCGTAACAGTTTAAACAAAAACAGTGTCCTCGCAATATAGCAAATAAACATGTTTCACAAAAATAGTTTCCTCACAAAATAGGTAAAAAAAACATGTTACTTTACTAGTAAACTAACTTGCTAATCTTCATCAAAAGAGGTACATGTTGAGAAGTGTGTTCTATCGATTACGTAATCAAATTTAAATCAGTATATAAGTTCGGTGACATACTTTTTGTATTGACCGGTGATTTTGACATTATAAACCTGGACTTAATTCAGACTATTTCTACAAGTTCGGTGACATACCCCTTGTATTGTCAATTGATTTTAATAATAATTATATATGTATAAACCCGAACTTAATTCAAACTATTCCGATTTTTTTGCATTTTTTTCGGGCCGATCTTGAGCCAAGCTCGAAATTCGGGTCTAAAACATTGTATGTAGTCCTGACTCAACTAAATTGGAGGCCGGGTCAATCTAGGATGGATAATACATGGACCGTAGTTCGAGTCATCGAATCTCCTACAATTTTTAAGTCATATATGTGCTCGTACACATTACTCCAGTCTAAGATCCGTCGGCCGTTAATATATATATTTCATTTAATCTTATCGATGATAAAATGTAAAAATCATAGATATCCTGTCAGCATCATTACGGTGCGGAAGTCAAGCACAAGTAAATGAACACGTGCTACATTGAATCCAGCCATGTTTCCAAAATATACATCTGATGACAATGCTGAATTTGTAGGGCATAAATGAAAATATTCAAAAAAGTGGTCCAAAGATGTAAAGAAAAACAATCACAGTAAGACTCATATTAAACTTGTGAAGTGTTTTTCAAGGATGACCATTGACCAGTAATATTATTATCAAATAGTATTGTCTTATTCAAATAGCAAAGGCTACGAGGCTTACGTTTTGTATTGGTTAACTGAATTGGGTCAAGATGTTACATTTTCTCTATGTCGTTTTTCAATAAATCAATACCAATTAACGTTTTTTATTCCACTTAATTGGAAATAAGTAGGTTTCATGAGTATGATATATTTGTATTTTGATGTTAACGTATTAGAAATTGTCTAATAGCTCTTGATATTTGATATTAGAAGTTTAAATTTTGGTTTATAATACTTGATGTTATAAATGATATTAATATTTAAATCTTTTACAAATATAATTTATCTATTTTTTTATAATTATTTATATTTTTAAACACTATTTTTTCTATTTTCAAATAACTTTTTACATTCTACTATTATTTCTTTATAAAATATTTAAATTATAGTGCACCAATTAATATTATGTTTTTTATTTTTTATTTTCATATATAATATATGTGCTTTTGTGGCCTGCAGCGTTGGACAATCTTTAATCTAATATTCCTAGTTTCGATCTTTCTAATTTTACTGTCAAAAACACCTTTCTTCCTAAAGTCCAACATGCTTTGACGAGTGTTCTTTTCGGTAAAAAAAGTGCAGGAAATGGGAGTGACTTTTGATTTGACCCTCAAACAAAAAGCGATTTTTAAGTGTTTGCAGTTAACGCATAGCCAAGACTTCCTTCTTGTCATACCCATTGAAGGTCTTGGACAGTGTATGTCTCCAGTTGAGTATCGCATGATCCTTAAGTATCGCCTTATGATTCCTTTGTTCACGGTTGATGCGATTTGTCCTATGTCTAATTGTCGGAGGGATTTGGATGCTTTTGGGGAGCATGCGGTTCATTGTAAAGAACTCTATGCCTTCAAATATAGGCATGATCTGGTTCGTGATATTTTATGTGACGTGTTTAGGAGAGCAGAAATTTCGACTAAGAATGAGGCCGACAAATGTGTTAGTGTTTGGAGGGGTTTGTGAAAAACATGCTTGTGCTAACGGAGGTCTCTCCGTTGGTTTGTTTGGGTACCGAGCCTTTTGTTTTGGGTAAAGCGGCCCTCAACGTGGCCTTTACGAAATTGGCTAAGCATGAAAGGGCATGTGTTGAAAACCAACATGTGTTTCTTCCGTTTGCTTTTGACACGTTTGGTTTTCTTGCGTCTGATGCGTCGAGATTCTCAAGAGGATACAACAGACCTTGCATTGTAATGATGTGTCTCCCAGGTCGTTAGACGTAGTTTTTAGGAGGATTAGTTTTGCTATCCAAAAAAGGTAGCGGCGTAACTCGGCGACGTCTACAATCCTCACGGTGGATTTGACATCGCAATCCGTTCAAGGTTGGTCGAGACGAAGAAGACGAATGAATGACGGTTATTGACTCGGCTAGGTTTTTGTATAACTAAAAATGAATCGTGGATGCATAATTTATAGTGTTTTTTATTTTACCCTCTCAAATTTCCCTTTTAACTCCTTCATTTAAGTGTTTTTAGAATTAAAAATTAATCTTAAATTCATAGGGTTATAGTTTGTATCATCGATACAAAAAAGGCCTTATTAGACCAATCTTCTAATGTTATATATATATATATATATATATATATATATATATATATATATAACAAAAATATTATAGTATTTACTGAATTTTTGTATGATCAGTTTTGAATAATTCCGACACAAACTTATAATATCAAACTTTAAACTAATAAATATTATAATAAAAATATACTAATAAAAAAATTGTTTCATAACACTACATAAGATTAGTCTAAAAATATACGAACTAAAATAACAAAAACTTTTAACCGTTAATGTAAAAATTTTAAATGTAAAATGTAACAACTATTAATTTATTACGAAAAAATCATAAAAAGTATTTTCAAAAATTATATATATTTTTTTATTTAAATATCATCTTAATTAGTATTTTATCAACGTAAATTCATTGGTTTGTAATTCCATAAAAAGAAACAAAAGTATCCACTATGAATTCATATGTTTATGTTTTATCATCTTATCGTTCATGACTATGTATTTCCTATTTTATTTGAATCAATTATGAAATATTAGTGCATAAATACTTTATAACTTGAATGAGAAGATGCAGATTAGACCTTCACCTAAAACTTTGGGTTATTTTTTTATATTAGTCTAAACTTTTTGTATGCAAGGTGTCCCTCCTAGTGTTTGGAGTTAAACGTAGGATTCGTAGGGTTATCAAATAACATTTCATTCACACTTGAAATGATTGACAAAGGAATATAAATACCTTAATTAACGGGTAATTGATATTAAAAAAACTTAATTAACGGATAATTGATAAAAATGGAAAATAAATGGTTACTTGATAAAGCTAAACTTATATTTGAGTGGTTTGTGAATTGTGGTTTTTTCATTAAAAACACCATGATTATTGGTATCCTAATGTCATTTGGATCGAATAGCGGGACTCGAAGGAAATAAATCAAATATTTGAGATAGGTGAAGAGAACAAACAATTTAAGTGCCCGGTTGGTTGGAGTGGAAATGAAAATAGAATGAAATTAGTTAATGGGAAGAAATGAAAATGGAAATGATTAGGTTAGTTTCATGTGTAAAAAAATCCTCTAAACAAACATAGTTTTTTATTGATTCAGAATCATTCTGTTACCGGAAATGATTTCTAGCACCAAATGAACCTTAAATTCAATACAATTCTAAAATTTTATTACTAAAAACGATTAGGTTATATTACCTCATAAAGGAAATCGAATCTAAAACACCCTTATGCTAAAAATACGGAGTTATCGATTTTTGAAACTGTTATTGCTAGACACAGATAGTTTTTTTTTAAATGTGTATAATACGATCTTAGTTTCATCCAACAAGTAGAGTTTTATTATTAAACGACTAGTAAAGAGGATCCTGACTCCTGACTCAGTAAAGAGATTGATACAAATTATTTTGGTCCCCTTTTGCAAGGACGATACACATCATACACATTGGATCATCCGTGATTCCTATCTAATTTGAACAAATTTGTGGGACCCAAAGGGTAAATTTGCAATAATGAAGATAAAATATAATATAAATAGCGAATACAAATATTTTTTGCTATCAAAATGAAAAAAGCGGAATAAGTCATTATTATACTGTAAAACATATGAAGCAGGCAACCACACTTATATGTAATAAAAAAAGATCAGGACAATTGGACATAACTCAGCTTATAACTCAGCTTCCAGCTCTCTTATATGTAATCAAAATCACCACCTCCAGGCTGCTCGAGGTCCGGATGAGTCCTACCTCCGGGTTGTCTTGGCAACCTGCATCAACAAGACAGTCAGTCAATACCCATAAGCTCGTGTTCATCCACAACACGATTTACAAAAATTATACTTTTAAGGTTTTTCAGAAGAGTGGAGAAGAGCGAGGTGCTAACATACCTGGCAAAACGGTCAGGCTCAAAGCCAGGAACATTAGGAGGTCCAAAAGGATCAAAACGAGCACCGGGTATGCCCCCAGGCGGTAGAATCCTATTCAAGTTAAAGACGATTTACTTTAAATTGCAGATTACATCATTCAAGTTAAAGAGAGATTCAATTCAATACTCACGGTTGTCCAGGGTAACCTGGTCGGCCACCTCCCACAGCACCGCCCCATCTAGGATCGTCCATTCCTGTTACAAGTGGGAACATGACAGTTCAAACACAATATAAACTTAGACATAATGTAGTTGAGAGGTAAAGCACATCATATACCTATCAACATACTTCCACCACCAAAGTCACCTCTACAAGAAACAACAGAAAACAAACCCATGAATTGACTAAAAGTGTGTAGCGGAAATGTTGTATGAAAAAATGAAGCGCATCATATAAATGAACCTCGTAGGGTATATTCCAGCGCCAGCTCCGGGAAAGAGATCACTGCCTCCAACAGGATTGACGGGAGGATAGATTATCCTGTACAGTACAACGGAAATCAAGCAGCAAATTTCATTAAACACAAAATCCTGTATTTTCCTTATCAATAATCACACTAAATATGAGAAGAGTTCCGGGTAGGGGTTAACTTATCATGAAAGAGAGGAGCATAAAAGTGCACATTTTAATTGTGCACTTCTCAAAATATTAGAAGACAAAAGTGCATATTGTACTGAAGTCTACGATTTTTATATTTGTAAAATCTGCACCTTTAATGTACAATCTATCTTGTTTAGGAATATTAGATAGATCGGTACATTCCCAGACGTACATTGGTGAAAGACAAGAGTCACAAGAAGATTTATAAGTTGATGTTATTTCACTTCGTGGGCTGTGATCATATAATAAAAAAGCATTATATGTGAGTAAATACTCTGATCAATATTAGTCACTAGTCAGGTCCCTAGAGGTACTAATTTATAATTACAGTATACTAATTGATTTTGCAAAACATCATAAGATAAATCAAAGCATGCAGCAAACAATGTTGTTAAAGCCAACTAGAGTTTCAAATAACACCCTGGAGTGATACTTGCCTGCTTGGTGAAGGTCGGTCCTCATTGGCCACAAGGATTGGCTGATCACTGCCTCTGCTAGTTGTTTCACTCGGCTTTGAGCTGTAAGTAACCAACATACATTTATTAGAAGAAGAAATATAAAGACTTCCGACTGCTACAAACTTTTCCATATATACAAAGATTTAGAACAAAAAAAAAAGTCTAGTTGATAGAACAAAAACAGTTTTTAGTTGAAAACTGTGTACTTGGGGTAGTAGAGATTTACCGAGAAGCATCATTTGATGAAGGGCCATTTAATTTGGACAAGATATCAGATTCCAAACTGTTCACCAACTTTCCCATATTGTTGTACTGTGCATTATAATTTCCGGAAGCGTCATCACTCACATAATCATTAATACTGTCAAACACCATGTCAACAAACAACGCAATGACCTCTTGGATGCATGAATAAAAAATTTCCCCGGCTTCTATGCTACTGAAACACCAACAAAAGGTAACACTATAGAGATTTGTAATGAGAGAATGGAAGGAAAAACGAACTTGATCTCAAGATGAACAGGTTGAGCAGCATGATTGTCGGTCAAAGCGTCAACTAAGAGCTTATCACCCATCACAAGACACTTAACTATGACTTTCTTATTGTTCTTCTCAGGATCAATATATACGAAAGCATACTCATCCTCAAAATCATTCCAGTGCTCAAACCCAACCTCATCTGAAACCAAAAAAACATTTAATCATAACAAGACCAAAAACTCTAACCCTATAAGTTGAAAGGGGAAACAAATTATACCGGTGGAAGAGGAAGAGAGAGCATCTTCAGCAAAGGCCGGTTGGCCAGTGGCAGTAAGGATAAAACCAGCAGCAAGGAAAGAAGAGTGGACAGCAAAGGCAACCTTGTCAGCATTGTTGCGAAAGGTAGGGCGTGATGCTCTGATCACCGCCATCACCGCTTTCTCTGAAAGCATTGTTAGAAAGATTGATTTACTGGAACACTCGGATATTAGGTCTTGCTTAGGGAGAACAGTAAAGTCAGCTCTTCTCTTTGTCTAGTGATGGCTTTAGAGTCCCTTGAAAGCCCTGTCAATCACAAAATCAACCTATTAATCCACAGAAAACACAACTATTTGAATACCTTCTTACATGAGGAAAAAAGAGAAAGTTGCCTAAAACTCTAGTTGCAAGTTCCTTCAAATTACATCATGAAAACAGGAAGAAGCAAACAAGTATCAGTAGCATTCAAAGTGCTGCTTCTCCATCTTTTCTTCTCTCTTCTCATTTAATGTTACTGGTAGTCTGGCACGGACGGTTCCCCAATACATCATGTAACTGAACTGTTTACTGCAATAAGATACAATAACAACATTGACCTTCTGCTGCAAGGCCCTTCTACAGAAACCCTTCGTTTTCTAAGTCACCCACTATAGGAAACTGTGGAACAAATCAAGCTGCTTTTGGAAGCAATAAAACATGAAACAGTGCCGTTCCAATCCTCCAAAGAATTTAAACATACTCCTAATCTAAAAACAAGTCTATTAATTCAAACTTCCACCCACTAAAATCATTATAGATCCATCAAGAACCTGCTAATCGATAACTAAACTACAAGCCCATACCAAACCCACAGATTCCATCCCCCTAAATCAAAACCCTAATTTCAAACCCTCAAATTCGACACCAAAGTACGACAGAGGAAGTCGAAGCCAAATCCACAAACTCCGCACGAATTCCACGGGAAACGACCCTGAACCTAATAACTAACTCGAAATTCAGAAATATAGATCGACGGGAAACTGAAAACTAACCAGCAGAAGAGGGATTCGAGTCCTTCGTCCAGGTGAGGTTGTCGTTTTCTAGAATTTTCGTCGTTCTTCATATAACGAGAGGCGGTTATCTTGTAAGATAAGTTTAGTTCCACGGATATTTATAAATAATTATATATCTAAAGAGATTTTATAGGTGAATTAATTGATATACATATCAATTATTAGTTAAAATTTATTAAAGATAAATTTTTATTTATAATTGTTGATTTAATTCATCATAATATACTTATGACTACATCTAGACATATTTTTAAGTATATTACGATTAACTTCATTAATACTACAATATTAATAATATCTTGTAATATTAATCCGATATAAATATTATGAAAATATGATCGAATTAAAATTTATAACTTAGTGAAATATTAAATAGAAATAAATTGTTCCGATAATCTTTCCAAAAAAAGAAGAAAATTCGTTAAAAAAATAAATATTAGTGAAATATTAAACATAAAATCAACTATCCACAATATTAATCCGATATAAATAAAAATTAAATGCATGATTTATTTAATCTCCAAATTATCTATTTATACAAGTTTATAAATAATCGTTCGAAAAAAAAATCATTTGATAAATTATAACTTAGCAAAATATTAAACGTTAAATCATTTAAAAAATTATCTTAATTCACATAACATAGATCCATGACCCACATAACAGTATCCACATAATAACCAAAAAACTACTCATATAGTAGACCCATAAAATACTGAAAATAGTTACTCAGATATGAATAAAAATTATATTTGAACTTAACCAAAAGACCAACAAATGTACAATTTGTTCATTCTTTAAACCTCTATTTATACAAGTTTTCAACCATCAGGAATCAGCCTTACTTTATAATCGATGTGGAATAACAAAATCCTTGAAAATATTTTAACGTAAATAGATTGTGCCGATAATCGTTCCAAAAAAGAAGAAAATCGGCTTAATAAATTATAAATTAGCGAAATATTAAACGTTAAATCATTTAAAAAATATTGTACATAACATAGGTTCATGACTCATGTAATGGGGGTCAACAACCCAAAACGAATATTAATCTGATATGAATAAAAATTATATTTGAACTTAACCAAACAAAACCAATAAATGTAAGATTTGTTCAATTTTCGAACCTCCATTTATACAAGTTTCAAACCCTCCATTTATATAAGTTTCAAACCCTCTATTACAATTTATCATACCATCCGCCTTATTGATACAAGTTTCAAACACTCTATTTAACGCAAACCAACTATGTTGAACACTGCATTTTGTAAATTTAACGTTATTCCTTTAGCAGCTCGGAATTAAAAACACATTTTAGGCCTCCCAACTCGCTGATTTTTCTCTCTTCTCCTTTAAACCTGAACGATTGATAGTATCAACGATTACTCCAATTCGGCGACAAAGATGAATTGTAATCTTGCAACTTCGGTAGCTAAGCCTGCAACACTACCCAACCTTTGCCTGAATCATTTGGCTGCCTTTGTTGGGTTTTCGGGTTTGTTTATTTTCAAGTCGTTTATGCAGATGATCGAGAGGTGAATTTTGTTCCAACTAGGAGATTGATCTTTAAAAATCATGTAAAACTCGTTTCGTATAACGTATAAATAATTAATAAATGAGATCTCTAAGTTCACTTATCTGAATTTTGAAAGGTGTTTATATAAATACAAAGGATGTATATCATCTACTCGCAGAATGCGTAAGAGAGCTGGTCATACCTTATTGTCATTGTATGCACTAGTCAATTGCTAGACAACAACAACATTTTGAGATTGTTGTATGTTGAGATTGACTCTTCTTTCTCAGTTAAATATCATGCTACTAGATTGTTGCAAAAGACAAATATTGATTGTCAAGGAACATTTGACACATTTGATTTTATTGCGTCCGATGTCGTCGAGATTATCAAGAGAATGCAACGGTATTGCATGGTAATGTTGTGTCTCCCAAGCCTTCATAAGTAGTTTTTAGAAGGATCGATTTTTCTATCCATAAAGGGTTGACGGCACAAAATGTGTTTCTTCTGTTCGCTTTTGACACGTTTGATTTTCATGCGCCCGATGCCGTCGAGATTCTCAAGAGGGTGCAGCGGGTCTTGCATAGTAATGTTGTGTCTCCCAAGTCTTCAAACATAGTTTTATAATAATCGATTTTTCTTTCTAAAAAGGGTTGACGACACAACTTGTTATCCTCCTACCTTCTAGCTCGATATAGATAAAGTTATATAGATATTAATATACGAAGGAACTTGAGATTTTTTTAAAAAATTAAGTAATTTATTTTTTTAATTTACAATAGGTGTTGATTTTGAATGTTGCCAAGACTCTAGTTGATTTTTCATGTCTATAACACATGTTGGTCTTTCATATATAAAAAAAAAGTGAAAATTGATTTTTTTTATAACTATCAACGGTGAGATATGCTACCTATTCAAAGGCTTTTACACGACAATTCAACAATGAGAGGGTTTTCATAAGTTCTCTATTGTACACCATAGCCTAAGAGTGATCAATATACTTCATTTGTAAGGCTTTGTTCGTATATTTGCAAGGCTTTGTTCGTATATTTGCAAGGCTTTGTTCGCACTTCATTTATAAGGCTATAAATAATTAGATATCTCAGTGTTAATATCGCACCTCCTTATCACAACACCTTGATAATTGTGTTGATATGATTTCATTCTATTTTACCGGGTTAAGGATGCTTTGTAGCTCGTTGTCATTTTTTGTGAAATCCCATTCTCTATAACTTTTTAACAAAATGATTAACTTTGATATTCATGTCGATATCATTGATATTTTAGATCATTTTTATAAGCGGCGTAGTTGTGACCCAATTATCATGCCAAAAGTAGATGGTTTTGTCATTTCCGACTTGCCAAATAATGTCTTTCTTAAAACTCATATTTGAGTAGAATGTTATGGTTTTTCATTGACAATTTTGAACCAAATATTGTCTAGTTTCGCAAGAATTTTTCACAAAAGCTAAATTTATAAGGCTTTGTTCGTGATTAATGATTTTCTCACCATTCTTTTTTTAATTAATGATCGATCTTTATTCTAAAACAAATTTTTAAAATGTTTTTCGAACTTCTTATTGCGATTAGAAGCATAAAGCTTTTCATAACGAATGTAATAAAGATTTCTTTGATTTCTGGTGCTGGTGGAATTTCTTTGATTCGGATATGAGTAGAGGAAGAATTTGGTTGTACCACCATCAGCCCAATAACGAGTT
The DNA here is from genome assembly GCA_002319775.1 of Fagopyrum tataricum. NCBI lineage: Eukaryota > Viridiplantae > Streptophyta > Magnoliopsida > Caryophyllales > Polygonaceae > Fagopyrum > Fagopyrum tataricum. The sequence goes on from CM008284.1 coordinate 1,830,034, forward strand.
AAATGGGCCCAAAGCCCGTCACACCAATTCAGCAAAAAACGAAGCCTCATGTCTCGTCTGTCAGGACTCAGGAGAATCGATCAACCCTAGCTTACGACAGACCATCACAACACACAGTGGCTCTCTTCAGACTGATCGAAATCCAATTTTGCCAAGAGATTGAGAAGAGATCGAGAAGGAAACGAAATCGAGTAACGTGAAGAAAGGTTAAACGGCGATTCTCCACGAATCATTCAAGGGAAGTGATCGTGTCGGTTTCGATTAGCCTAGGATCAATCTAGATCCGACGCTATACCCTAACTCAGACTTCAGATGAATGGCCTGTTCAGGATACATTATTTTTCAAAATCATCTAAGTGCCGCAGGTCGTTTCTTCGTTCTTCCCATGTTGTTGCTAGCAACTCTGATGCCAGTGATACTGCTTCAATTTCAACTGAGACAGCTTCTGAACCGAGCACCGTTAGCGTATCTGATCTCTCTGAAATCATAGACAATCAAAAATGGGGAGCGATGAGGCTACTTGTTGAAGAAAGTGATCCCCATCAACTTTTGCAGAAGTTGGTGGATTCCCAGGTTGATCCGTATGTTATTACCCAGTATTTTAGGTGGTTAAGGAGAGATTATGGCGTTTCACACAGACTAGAGCTATACTGTAAGATGATGCACTTATTAGCCGATGCCAGATTATACAGTTTGCTCAGGAGACTACTGAATGAATTTGTCAAGAATGAGACTCATTCAGTTTCTTCGGTTTTTCACACATTTTCCCTGTTTGGTCGTTCATTTCGTTCTAGTCCCGTTGTTGATATGCTGTTGCAGGCATATCTTCTGAATCTGAAGGTTGATTTACCTCTGGAGGCTTTTAATCGAGCTGGAGATTATGAGTTTAAGCTATCAACCCGCTCTTGTAATTTCCTGCTGGCTGCCTTGGTCAGGGAAGGTAAAATTGAGGTTATAGAGAAAGTTTTCAGGGAGATTATTACGAGAAGAATTCGTCCAGATGTTATTACATTCAACACCTTGATTAATGGTTTGTGTAAAGTAGGGAAACTGCAAAAGGCAGGTGACCTTATTGAGGATATGAAGGCTTGGAACCTCTCTCCTTCTGTGGTTACTTATAATACAATCATAGACGGATACTGCAAAAAGGGAAGGGTTGGAAAAATGTATCAAGCTGATGCACTTTTGAAAGAGATGTTGTCGAAGAATATTTCTCCAAATGAAATCACATATAATACTCTTATTGATGGTTTTTGTAAGGATGAAAACCTTTCTGCTGCTTTGAGAGTTTTCAAGGAGATGCAGTCTCAGGGTCTAAAGCCTACTACAGTGACCTACAATTCATTAATCAATAGGTTGTGTAGCGACGGGAAACTCGGTGAGGCCATGGCTTTGAAGGATGAAATGCTGTCTCTGGGGTTGAAGCCTGACATTGTAACTTATAATGAATTTATCAGTGCTTGTTCGAAGAAGAAAATGGTTAAGGAAGCTTGGTGTCTGTTAGCTGAAGCCATGAAACACGGTTTGTTGCCTACTGTAATAACTTTCAATACATTGATTGATGCGTTCTCCAAGGCTGGTATGATGGATGCGGCGGTATCTTTACATGGTTTAATGTTAGAAAGAAAGCTATCCCCTGAAGTAACAACTTATAATGGCTTGCTCACTGGTTTCTACGAAAACGATATGCCAGGAGAAGCTAGCAGACTGTTGGATGAGATGAAAGACAGGGATCTTAAAGCTGATGTAGTGACCTTCAATATAAGGGCACGCAGCTTGTGCCACAAAGGAGGAACGAGAAAGGCAGTTAGATTATTGGATGAGATGTGTAATTTGGGTGTGACACCTAACCATGTCACTTACAATACATTAATAGATGGATACTGCCGGGAGGGAAATTTTAAGGCTGCTGTGACTATCAGAATGAGAATGGAAAAAGAGGGTAAGAAACCAAATGTTGTGACATACAATGTTTTAATTAAGGATCTATGTGACAAGGGTAAGCTTGAAGAAGCAAATAGACTTTTGAATGAGATGCTGGAGAAGGGTTTAGTACCCAATAGGAATACCTATGATATAATTAAAGAGGGAATGATGGAGAAGGGCTTTGCTCCTGATATTGATGGGCATTTTTATAGTCAGTCAGCCAGCACTTAACCAATCAAGATCCTGCCCGTCTCTTACGCTGTAAGATTTTCATTGGCCAGTTGAATAATTTTTTTTTTTTTTTGATGGGCATTTTTATCTTCTCCCTTGCTAGTTCAATAATTTTTTTTGTTTATACTAGCAAACCTTCTTATTCAACTTTTTGAGTTTTGATGTGTAAAAAACCAACACATCTTTGAGTTTTAAACTTATAAGTAGATGAATGTCATGAATCATTTCATCTAGTTATTATTTTCCCCTGATCTTTTTCCACTTTGCTGGTTCATTGTTTACGCTTTGGTACTAATTCGTTCTACAATGCTTATAAAGGGAGTTTGACTTTCAGGAGCTGGAGGATAGAATTATCTGATAATAGGCAACTTGAGCTGCAACACAATGTTAGACAAGAATTATCTGCAGCTCTTATACAAATTAGTTACTTCATCAGGCATGCAACTGTATACCCAGTCATAACTCATAAGGTTGGATCAAAGAGCACAGACCACATAAATACAGTGCAAACACATGGAGATGAACCAGAGTTGAGGAGAATTTATTCCAAAACCTACAGAATAAAAATTGATACCCTATACATAAGATGGGGTTTTCCCGACGAGGTAATGAGGTGCTATTCACTTCTTCCAATCTGGCAAGTTATTATTACATGTATTCTTTTATTGCATTTGTGATGCTCTTTTGATCCTGTTTTTGTTTTGGTTTTAGATGTAATAGCAGCTAATCTTAGATTGCCCTATTTACAAAACTTATCTCATGTTAAGCCTTCTTTGTTCGGATGACATCCAAGCATTTAACTCCACCAATCAATGTTGTATATGGTTTCCTTTGCTCTTTATTAATTATTTTACAGGGGAAAGTTCACCAATTAGGCATAATATTATCAATACACTAAAACTGCCTTTTTAAGGGGGAAATATACATGTAATAGAATTACATTTGCACTACTATGATTTCACGTTTTCAATAATTTGCCAGGACTTCTTCTGTTGTCATAATTTAGTGTATTTTCAGGAGTCGCTGATACAATGCAATGAATGGAGATTTGTCAAAAAATTCCAGACCAAGTTTACTATGGGAAGTTTGGGAACACAGGTTCACTCACTGTAGTAGTGGATAAATTCTTCTCAGAAAATGGAATAAATAGCTATAATTCACAGGTAGCATTCGGAAATCAATTGTACCCTTGTGCTTATTATATTTGGATGTTTACTTGACATTCTGATTGGCAGAAAACACATTAGTATCAAGAGTGATCCTCCTTTTCAAAAATTCGAATTCGAATAAACTCTGGTTCTGTCACAAAATTAGAAAAACCTGTCTACAATTTAAGTACATTTTCAGTATGGATTTGAGTTTTTATTTTCATGAATCAGTTTTGGTTAATTTACTTCAATTGATTTATTTGTACTTGTTCGTTCTTCCTCCCTCATCTAACACCCCTCAGTTTATCTTCTCAAATGCTCAGTTTATCTTCTCAAATGCTCAACTGGTTTGTTTACCTATGAACCCAAAAGCTTTCTTGCCCCCACTATTTGATACAAACTGCATTATCTCCTTTTCCACATAAATCAAATCCAAACCAATAATTTGACTGGGAGAACCGGAGCACACCGTCTCTTTTTCCATTCTTTCAAAAATTGTTGGAGCTGCAAAGAGAATCATTGGTGCAATCTAAGACGAGCATCTGATTTCTCTTGGTGCTCTTAACTAGAATCTCACAAAGTTTCCGACAGCTCCAGTCGTCGTTGCAATCTATTGGTGCAGATTTTCAAGTCTTATAACTTACTGCATACATTACTTATTATTAAGAAAAAAATAGGCAGCTAGTTTGACATTCTTTGCTTGGCTCCAAAATTGCCAAATTATTCAAGGATGCCAATATACTGTATCTGACATTATTAATATGACTGGGATAACCTGCTGATTTTCTGATTCTTATAGAATCTTTTCGGCAGTTTTCCGAAGAAATACGTCATGATAATGCTGGCCAATCCCCAGTTTACAGTCCGACAATCCATGTTTTCCCTTTTGTTGTAGATAAACTTACAGCAAATTTATCAGTGATGTAGGTATACCGGTTTTTATCCACTGGCTTCATGTCACTGAAGTACCGACAGTGCTCGTTTTGGGATTCGTCACACAGATTACAGGTAAATACCCCCTACCCTCTCTCTATTTTCATCTTTTATTCAATACGCATCTTAAGAGCTTATTGTGATCCATCATTATACAGTCATGTTTGCTAAGCAAGAAAACTGAAAATTTTAATCTTCAAATGCAATGGTCCTGCTAACATAAAATATACAATAATGTTTTTGGGAAAAGCCACACGGTGGTTTTGTGTTTTCCATATGGTACCCCGCTTTTCTTCAAACATCCTTTTTTTTTTCATTGTCAAATTTATGGTGTTCCTATAACTAGTGCTTGTTAATTACTTGTAAATTTATAAAAACATCCCCTAAAATATAGTCAAATGTATGGTATTTTGATAGTTGTACAACTTGAAGCAGCCCAAAGCCGATAAAAACTATCACATGTGATCGCTTAATCTGGAGAAGATTATAGCAAAATACGAGATTGAGTACTGTGTTGATTGACTGTATACATATCATAGGCCCTTGAGTTTTTAGGCGACCGCAAGGAAAACACAAAACAACAGACTACCACATGGAATCTTCCTATATTTCTTATTTTCTTATGCAGTCCCTTGATTAAAGTTTTTTTGTTGACCAATATGATTCTACAGCCAACGGCTAGAGGAACCTGTTATTGCAGTGTATGCTTTCTTAATCTGTAGTGTTTTATCATTATCCACGGAGAAACCAGTGGAATCAGAAGTTTGGTTTATGCTTAGTACTAATTGGTTTCTCTTGAATGTGCCAGACATGACTTGGAATATATTGCCTGAAAACCTGGAGAAAATGACCATGTTCAAGCACGCAGTAAAAGCTATTGTTCTTACTGGTAAAGTGCATTTTAGATATAGGTATATTATGCACCTTATACATCACTGGTATCTAGATTTAGTTCTTTTATTTATTGTAATCTTTTCCTTCTTACTAGTCGAGCACATGGATCAGGCTGTAACCATTTGGACTTGTAACCACAATCTTTGGTAAATTCTGTTATGATATCATACAATGCTCAAATGATTTTACACCAAGGTTTATATAACACTCTTATGCAGCTCATTGAAGTATTGGGCAAGTTGTAGTACTCTGTATATATTTTGTGGTAACATTAGAATTATACAATTTCCTAATATGGCTAAGATCCTTTGTATTTTTAGTGTTGAATATCATGCTCGGATCTTAATTCATATCTTTATGCTAGTATTTGAGATACGAAATGCAAATTTCTTGTAAACAGGAAGTAGAAACATATATGTATAAGCGTAATGGATTACGCTGTGTGCACCTGGTGAACATCAACAGGAGGCTTTGCGAATGGCTTCTCTTTCGGGAATGGTTTACGCTCAGCTAGGCAAAATTTGGTGAAGAACACCACCTCAAGGAGCAATTGCAAGCAAGTACTTGCTACACTTTGTAAATCTTTCTTTTGATGTAGGATTGGTTGATGGATGTGAATTTTAAGGTATGCAATCAGATCGATTCGAATAACAAAAATTTTAATTGAATTTTTGGGTCGGGTGGTTGGTTTGGATATTTTTAACACTTTACTTAGCAATGGTGTTTTGAAAATTTGCCCTATACACATTGCTGATAGTGCAGAGTAAGAAAATTTTGAGTTTATATTCTGATGAGCCGTAATCACTTCATTCAGAATCAACTAGGAACTACGAGCCTATGCTTTAAAAAATATTACTTCTTTAAAGAGCCTGAAAGTTCACATTATGAATGTGGTTCTGACACTGACAAACACAAATAATGTATTTTCCATGAACCATGAAATTATTGGGCCCATTTTTTCTATGTTCACATTTTGTGATGATCTTTTGAGATGACTTGAAGCAAATATGATCTTTAACCGGTGCTTATTATATTGCTTTGAATCTTATATTAGTTTTTTAAGAGCTGGATCTTAGGTTTAACACTTACTATACACCCTTTTATTCACTAATGATTTTCATTTTAACCTTTAATTTTGTTTATAAATTAATAATATTCTGTAAGTTTATCTTTGTACTTAGATTAATACACAATAAGGTTCCGTTCATGTCCCGTTTGAGATAAGGAAACAAAATTGTGTCAATATGTCACAACCTCGTGGATAACTTTGTGTCTTTTTAATGGTCTTAATGACTATTTGTATTTGTATTGAGATGACTTGAATTTGACACTTTGCATGGAGTATGATATGTTTAATTACCTATGCGATTACCTTATCCATCACTAATCCGAATTCGTAATCTCCTCGATAAAATGGAATCGTTATTTGCCCTTAGATGTAGCTAACATTCTCGTAAACATGTTTGTGTTATCTTTTTCAAAGTCTTTTTGAATGGTTTGGCCATTGAAAAGTGTGATCTGCATGGCCATTTGAATCTAAAGGAACTGAATCTCAACTATGTCTCTCTTCCGATCGTCAAAGTGTTAAATTTATGTTGTTTCCAAGTTCTTGATGTAGCTTAGTATAGCTTATTGTCTTTATGACTACGTGAGAGTAAAGTATAGGTGTAACTTGTAAATAGCAAGTCGATCAAAGCATATTTATAAACGTAATAAGTTATGTAATATAGTAGTACAACGAGCGAAAACACAGTGCTGATCACTCCTACAAGGAAGACTACACATCATCTAGGAATAGAGATGCAACCAAGAAGCATATAAGTGATATAACGTCTCTTATTCATATATATATGTATATGATCTCGTGATCGATAAAGCTCCATGTCTAGTGAGCAGTGGTGGTCGGAGGTTTGTGAGGTGGTTTATGGAGAAGAACTGGTGGCTTCTTCCCCGGGAGTGGGAATGGTTTGTGTTCAGGAAGCGGCTTATGTCCCTCCGGTTTCTTGCCAATAGGAAAAAATGGTTTTGCTTCGGAAACCGCAGCCAAGAGCTTTCTTCCGACCTCATTCTTTGTTGGTGGCTTCTCATGCTTAGGACGGGGCTTGAAATCCTTGGGAGGATTTCCATGAGGGTTAAAGGGTTTGTGTTCGGGTAGTGGTTTCTCTACCTTTTGTGGTACCTCCTCGAGGTGCCTAGGGGGTTCGTGTTTAGATGGTGGTTTCTCACCCTTGTGATCACGAGGAGGCTTGAAGCCCTTAGGAGACTTGTCATGGGGATTAAAGGGTTTATGTTCGGGGAGTGGCTTCTCTCCTTTGAGGGGTACTTCCTCGAGGTGTCTTGGTGGGTTGTGATCATGAGGAGGCTTAAAGCCCTTAGGAGGCTTCTCATGGGGATTAAATGGTCTGTGTTCGGGTAGTGGCTTCTCTCCTTTGATGGGTGCTTCCTCGAGGTGTCTTGGTGGTTTGTGTACAGGTGATGGCTTCTCGCCTTTGTGAGGAGGCTTGAAACCCGTAGATGACTTAAATGGTTTGTGTTCGGGTAATGGCTTCTCTCCTTTTAGTGGTACCTCATCAAGGTGTCTTGGTGGTTTGTGTCCAGGTAACGGCTTCTCGCCTTTGTGAGGAGGCTTGAAACCCGCGGGTGGCTTGTCATGTGGGTTAAAGGATTTGTGTTCGGGTGGTGGCTTCTCACCCTTACGAAGAGGCTTACCGAATGGTTTGGGTTCATTGGCTAGGCAAAGGGTGGTTAAGAACACCACCCCAAGTAGCAAAACTAGCAAGCACTTGCTAGGCATGCTTGTGAATACTTTGATGAAGGATTGCTTGATGGCTGTGAAGAGAGTGCATAAGCTGGGCAATTTATAGCCTCTTGCTTCCAATGATAGAATGACACGTGTCACTTGGTTTATAAATTTTCTTCTAGTTTGAAAATCTTGGCTTGTTTACACAGCTGAAAATGAAAGGGAAATAGAATTTGTATACCGTTAAGAGTATACATATTGTTGCCTTTGTCTTTGCGGCCTCAATGCGACAAAGAAGTCTGAATGGTAGAAAAACAAGAGCAAAAAAACAACATATACGTTAAATAATTAAACAGTGGCTTGTTCTAACACTTTCTAGTGTATATTTATTCTCTTATTGGTTGATTTATATGTCATTTTATCGACATTGTAAGCAATATTCGTCGATTTGTCTGGTAACTTTAATTATATATTTTAAATAAAACGAAAGTGGCCTATTTTATGTAAAAACCATATTCTCAACATTTTTGGAATTTATTTCATTTATCTAATTTTATTTGGTGTGGTAAAAAAATAAATAATGTGGCTGCTGGGAATTTTATGTATATACCATATTCTCAACATTTTTGGAATTTAGTTCATTTATCTAATATTATTTGGTGTGGTAAAAAAAAAATAATGTGGCTGCTGGTAACTTTAATATATATATTTTAAATAAAACGAAAGTGGCCTATTTTATGTAAATACCATATTCTCAACATTTTTGGAATTTAGTTCATTTATCTAATTTTATTTGGTATGGTAAAAAAATAAATAATGTGGCTGCTGGGAATTTTATGTAAATACCATATTCTCAACATTTTTTGGAATTTATTTCATTTATTTGGTGTGTTAAAAACATAAATAATGTGGCTGCTGGGATTCGAGCCCAGGTCTCCACGGCCACAACGTGGAATTCTTACCACTAAACTACAGCCACTTTGTTGTTTTATTAAACTAATTATGTTTAAAGTATGAGTATTTTTTTGGCTCAATCCTCAGTTTTGCAGGGTCGGTGACTGGGGCCCACATAATAAATTGTTCTGGATGTGTTATATATGAATTTTGATTCGAAAAAGTTTTGTGAGATTTTAGTTATTGGTTATTATTTAATATTGTAATGGAAGTTGTTCGTTTTTAAAAAAAAAATTAAACATACTTTTAATTTAAAAGACTATTTGTTATTTTATGAGATGAATATAATTAATTTCTTCATAAGAGTATAATTTTGAAATTTATGTTTATGATTCGTAGCATTCGATAAAAAAAGTGCATATGTCATTTTCACTGACATTGCTATATGTACTTGTACATGTAATACGAGATAGGTACGACATATTTTGATGAATTTTACTAAGGCTGGAAATCCGTCTACGTACTTCTAAAAAAAAAGTTCAATCACTCAGTGTTTTACTGTGTATTCTGAAAATCCGAAGTCATGTTTTTTTTAATAATTCTGATGCTTGATAGCTAGTGAAGTCAAACATAAACAGTGGTTATTAGCTAACTAAATAGATTATGATGTTGTTGTAGCCGTACATAATTTGATGTATTAGTAGATTTATAATTGATCGATGTGAAATTTAGGATGGTATATATGTAGCGTAGTTTATCGTTATGTAAGAATAAAAGTGTAGGAATAGTTTGTAAACCTAAAATAAAATCAAATGTAGATAATGGATTATGCTGCATAGACCAAGATCAACACGTCGAGCTTAATACAAACACAATGTGCGAAAGGACATTACAAAATAGAGATGTAATACAACATGCACGCGTCTCTTATTCATATATATGTGATCTACTAATAAATACCGTGGTTAGTGAGCGGTGGTTGTCGGAGGTTTGTGTGGTGGTTCGTGACGCGGAACTGGGTGTTTGTTGCCCGGAAATGAGAATGGTTTATGTTCCTCTGGTTTATTACCGATATGAAAGAATGATTTTGCTTCGGTTTTAACTGTCAAGAGCTTTCTTCCGATCTCATTTTTTGGTGGTGGCTTGTTGTTTTTAGGAGGAGGTTTGAAACCCTTTGGTGGCTTGTCATTGAGGTTTAAGGGTTTGTGTTCGGGTTGTAGCTTCTCTCCTTTTGGTGCTACTTCCTCGAGGTGTCTAGGTGGTTCATGCTTGGGTGGTGGTTTCTCGCCCTTGTGAGGAGGCTTGCCGTGAGGGTTGAAGGGCTTGGGTTCGGGTAGTGGTTTTTCTTCCTTTGGTGGTACTTCTTGAAGGTATCTATGGGAATTATGTTTAGGTGGTGGTTTCTTGCCCTTGTGAGGAGGGTTTGCATGGGGATCAAAGGGTTTGTGTTCGGGTTGTGACTTCTCTGCTTTTGGTGGTACTTCCTCGAGGTGTCTAGGGGGTTGGTGTTTTGGCGGTGGTTTCTCGCTCTTGTGAGGAGGCTGGTTGTTGGGATTGAAGGGCTTGTGTTCAGGTAGTGGTTTTTCTTCCTGAAGATGCCTAGGGGGCTCGTGTTTAGGTGGTGGTTTCTCACCCTTGTGAGGGAGATTTGCACGGGGGTTGAAGGGTTTGTGTTCGGGTAATGGTCTTCCTCCCTTTGATGGTACCTCCTCCAAGTGGCTAGGGGGCTCGTGTTTATGTGGTGATTTCTCGCCTTTGTGAGGAGGGTTTGCATGGGAATTGAAGGATTTGTGTTCGGGTTGTGGCTTCTCTCCCTTTAATGGTATCTCCTCCAATTGCATAGGGAGCTCGTGTTTAGGTGGTGGTTTCTCTCCCTTATGAGAAGTCTTGCCACGGGGATTTAATGGTTTGTGTTCGGATTGTGGCTCATCTCCCTTTTGTGTTACCTCATTAAGGTTTCTGGGTGGTGGGTTTTCACAGTTTGGAGAAGGCTTGAAACCTTTAGGATGATTGTCACGAGGGTTGAATGGCTCGTGTTCTGGTTGTGGATTAAAGGGTTTGTGTTCGGGTAATGGTTTCTCTCCTTGTGGTGGTACCTCTTGAACTTGTCTAGGAGGTTTATGTTCAGGCGGTGGCTTGTCTCCCTTATGAGAATTCTTTCCGAACTGTTTTCCCTTAGAGAATAGTTTGGGATCGTCGGCTAAGCAAAGAGTGGTGAATAACACCACCCCAAGAAGCAACGGTAGCAAACACTTGCTAGACATGTTTTTTCTT